>CM053513.1:32042588-32427944 GCA_028627145.1 Eidolon dupreanum
CTCTCTCTCTGTGTGTGTGTGTGTGTGTGTGTGTGTGTGTGTGTGTGTGTGTGTGTACACATATATATATATACATGTGCTGGACTCTATATTCTGTTTAATCTCTTTTTTCTTTTGTCTATTTGTTTATCTTTATGCCAATACCACACTGTCTTGATTACTGCACCTTTATAAGCCTGGAAATCAAGCAATATTATTTCTCCAATGTTGTTCATCTTTTAAAAAGTTGCTTTATTAACTCTACATCCTTTGCAATTCTGTATGAATTTTAGAATCAATTGATTTCAACAAAAAAAGTCTAATGAGAATATGATTGGGGTGGTGTTGAATCTACAGGTGAATTTGTGGAAGAATTAACAATGAAACTAAATTTTCCGATTTGTGTATGTGGAATATAGTTTTAATTATTTAGGTCATCTTTAATTTCTCTCATCAGTGTTTTGTAGTTTTTCAGTGTACAGGTCTTTCACATCTTTTGTTTGATTTATCCTTAGTATATTTTACAAATGGTATTGTTTTCATAATTTTAATTTCCAATTGTTTGTCGCTATTACATAGAAATACAATTGATTTTTACATGCTGACCTTGTATTCTGCGATGCTAGACTCAGTTACTAGTTCTACTACCTTACTTGTAGAAATTCCATAATTTATATGTTTTATTGAGATACAATTCACATATTATAAAGTTCAGTTTTTTAAAGTGTACAAGATAATATATTTTTTAACATATTCAAAGTTTCATATAGCTCCAGAAAACATTTGATGGTTGCCAGGTGGGAGGGGGGTTGGGAGGATAGGGAGAAAGGGGAAGGGATTAAAAAGTACAAATTGGTAGTTATAAAAAAGGGGATATAAAGTATATCATAAGGAATATGGTCAAGAATATTTTAATAACTATGTATGGTATCATTTGGGTGCTAGATTTATCAGTGATCACTTTGTAAGTTACATAAATCTAATCACTAGTTGTACACCTGAAACATATAATATTGTATGTCAACTGTAATTTTAAAAAATTATTTTTTTAAAGCTATAAATAACCTTTAAAAACGTGTCATACAACCATCACCACTATCTAATTTTAGAACATTTTCATCACCCAAAAAACAAATCAGTACCTATTAGCAATCACTCCTCATTCCTCTCCTCCTGATAGCCCCTGGCAACCACAGATCTATTTCCTGTTCTTCTAGCTTTGTCTTTTCCAGAATGTCACTTACATGGGATCGTACTATTTGTGCCTTTTATTGCTATATTCTTTCACTTAACATGATGTTTTCAAGGTTCATTCATGTTGTAGCATGAATAAGTACCTCATTCCTTTTTATGGCTGAATGGTATTGCATTGAATGGATAGCACCATGTTTTGTTTAGTCATTCATCAGTTGAGAATGAATGACTAAACATTATGGATAATAGTTTAAAAGTAGAAACAATCTAAAGGTTGTTAGATTGTTTCTACTTTAGATTGTTTCTACTTTTAAACTATTATCCATAATGTTGCTATGAACATTTTTGTACACTTTTTTTTGTGGTAATTCCAACAATTTCAAACTCAGTTTGTTACAATAAAAATTTTCTTGTAAGAAGGAAAAAGAGTGGGGTAGGGGGGAAGAAGAAGCAATTATGGTGACATAGTATCTCACTGAAGATTTAATAGAATAGGACTACAAATAGGCTTATAGGTCAAGTTATGTAAAAGCATGAATATGGGCAGTGAGGTTACTTCGGATCATAGGAGAACATGAGGGAAGAAAAGCACAATGGCTAGAGCCAAGGTTTGGTGCCAGGAAGTGATAGAAAATAAATACTATAAGCAGATTAAGGGCAAATGATAAAGGGTCTTAAACACCAAGCAGAGGTACATGGACATGATTAGTCAGACACTAGGAAGCACTGTAGGTCTTTAATCCAGTGAGTAATATAATAAGTATGATGTATTTATCTTACAGCAGTGTATACAATGTGTTAAAATGTGGAGAGTTTGTGAGAGGAATATAGTAAGTTCTCACTTAATGCCATCAATAGGTTCTGCAACTTTAAGTGAGATGGCATATAACGAAACTGCTCTTACCATAAGTTAATTGATATAAACTAGAATTAAGTTCCGATAGCATCTCATCAACGTTATCATCAAATGACATTATTCAAGGACCTGTTGTACCAGCAAGGAGACAGTTGTAACATTCATAAGGTGACTAGTGAAAGTGGAAAGAAAGGAATAAATACAGATAACGCTGTCTTAAGTAGATGTGAAATCCTAACAGCTGTTTTTGTAGAAGTAGAAAAACCCATCTAAAATTCATATGGACTCTCAAGAGACTCTGAGTAGCCAAAACAATTTTGAAAAAGGACAAAGTTGGAAGTCTCACACTTCCTGATTTCAAAACTTACTGCAGGGAAACAGAATTGGAAAAAGGTGGTCCAAAGGCATAAACTTTGAGTTGTAAGGAAAATAAGCACCAGGGATGTAATGTACACCCTGATGGCTGTAGTTAGCACTGCTATATGATACAAAAGAAACTTTTCAAGAGAGTAGGTCCTAAGAGTTCTCATCACAAGGAGAATTTTATTCTCTTTTATTCTATCCGTATGAGATGATGGATGTTAACTAAACCTATTGTGGTAATCATTTTACAATATATGTAAATCAAACCATCATGTTGTCTATCTTAAACTTATACAGTGTCTTATGTCAATTATTTCTCAATAAAACTGGAAAAACCCTCACTACAGAGTTATGGTAATCAAAACAGTATGGTACTGGCATAAAGACAGACATATAGACCAATGGAATAGAATAGAGGGCCCAGAAATAAACCTTTGTATATATGGTCAAATGATTTTTAACAGGGGTACCAAGACCATTTAGTGGGCAAAGGACAGTTTTTTCAACAAATGGTTCTATGGTTCTGGGAAAACAGAATATCCACAGGTAAAAAAAAATAAAATAAATAAGGACCCTTACCTCACACCATATATAAAAATTAACTCAAAATGGACCACAGGCCTAAATATGAAAGTTAAAACTATAAAACTTAGAAGAAAACATAGGTAAAAAGTTTCATGATATTGGATTTGGCAATGCTTTCCTGGATATGACACCAAAAGCACAGGCAACAAAAGAAAAAAATAGATAAATTGGACTTCATCAAAATTATAAACTTTTGTGCAACAAAGAATACTATTGAGTAAAAAGGTAACCAATAGGAGGGGAGAAAATATTTTGTAAGTCATATATCTGATAAGGGATTGATATCCAAAATATATAAAGAATTACAACTCAACAACAGAAACCTGATTAAAAATTATTTAAATAGACATTTCTCCAAAAATATATATAAATGGCCAGTAAACGCATGAAAAGATGCTCAACATAAGTAGCCATTATGGAAATGCAAATTAAAAAAATCAAAACAAGTGAAATACTACTTCATATCCATTATAATGGCTGTTACAAAAAAAATAATAAGTGTTGGTGAGGATGTAGAGAAATTTGAATCCATGTGCATTGCTGGTGGCTATGTAAAATGATGCAGCTGTTATGGGACATGGTATGGCAATTCATCCAAAATTAAAAATAGAATTATCATATAATTCAGCAATTCCACTTCTGTATATACACCCAAAAGAAATAAAAGCAGGGACATAAATAGGTATCTGTACACTCATGTTCATAACAGCATGATTCACAGTAGCCAAAAGGTAGAAACAATTCAAATGCCTATTGATAGATGAATGGATTAATAAAATGGTTTATACATACCGTAGTATATTATTTAGTCTATAAAGGAAGGAAATTCTGAAAAGATACTCAACATCACTAATCATCAGAGAAAGGCAAATTAAAACCATAATGAGATATCACCTCACACCTGTCAGAATGGTTATTTTCAATAAACCCAAAAACAAGTGTTGGCAAAGATGTGGAGAAAAGGTAACCCTTGTGTACTGTTGGTGAGATTGCAAATTGATGTGGCCACTATAAAAAAACAAGGGAGATTTCTCAAAAAGTTAAAAATAGAACTACCTTATGACTCAGCAATTTCACTTCTGGGTTTTTATCTGAATAAATCTTAAACACTAATTCGAAAAGATATATGCACCCCTGTGTTCTTTGCAGTGCTATTTACAGTAGCCAAGATGTGGAAGCAACCCAAATCCCCAGCAAAAGATGAATGGATAGGAGAAAAAAAATGGTAGATGATAGAGGCTCTGTTCATCCCTCTGGCGACCAAATCAGAGTTGTGATGGAAACAAGCAGCAGCAGCAAGGAAAAATTGCCTGGGATCTAGATGAACAAGCACGGGGCGAGGACATGGGGCAACCCAGTCCAGAGCAAGCGGCTGAGACAGAGGCTGCACCAGCAGCAGAAGCCTCTTAAAGGGGCCATGTCTGTGAGTGGATTTTCGCGGTGACGGACCTGCTCGCTCTGAGTACCAGTGCAGATTCAGCTGCGTGCAGGGGGCACGAGGGACTTACAGAGAGTAAGGGTCAAGGGGTGACTCAGTACAAAAGTGCTGGTGGTATCCATTGTTCCCTGTTGAGCCCTCCCCACTACCAGTGCACCGGACACAGCACGGCCATAGCCATGACGTCATCAAACTGGATAACAGAGGTTCCTCCACCCAGAGGATTCCCTGAAACCTCACCTCCCTCAACTCGGGTCTCACCCAAGCCACATCCAGGTGTATCCTCAGCGAGTCAGGTGTTCCTTGCTGAGCAGCCTAGATCACACTGGACGCAGCTGGCCTCGGTTTCTGGTGTGGCCTTTTGAGGCAACTATGAGCACAGCATCTGTGCACTGCTTGCTGAATCTTGACAGGTGGCCCCAGAGGGGTAGAGGCTTGGGCTAAATTTGGCCTGCAGCTGAGCCCCTCTCAGGAATGTGCCACTGGACTGACACCTACTTCACAAATCCACACTAATAAGACCAGGAGACTTAGGAGCTTTGCTTAGTACATACAAACAGACATGGAAAGGCAGCCAAAATGGGAAGACAAGCAGAAACCATATGAGAGAACAGAACAGAGATCCAGATATAATGCAGTCAAGTAATCTAACAGATGCAGAGTTCAAACCACTAGTTACAAAGATGCTCAATGAACTTTTGGGAAGTGTAGAGAACTCCAACAAGGAGATAAAAATGGAGATGGAGATTATAAGAGGGATCCAGTCTGAAGTGGGGAACATATTATCTGAGATGAGAAGTATATTAAATGGAATTAACAAAAGAATAAACAAAGTGAATAAAGAAGAGGATCAAATACCCTATCTAGAGGACAAGAAAGCCAATCAGGACATTCAAATAGAATGGCAAGAAAAAAGAGGTCAAGACTATAAAGATTATTTAAGGAGGATATAGGACACTATTAAGTCTCCAAATATTCATCTGATTGGTGTAAGTGAAGAAAATCAAGATATTGAACAGCTGTTTGAAGAAATAATGATGGAAAACTCCTCTAATCTGGTGAAGGAAATGGACATAAAACCCCAGGAAGCTCAGAGGATTCCAAAAATCAGGGATCCAAAGAGGCCCACACCAAGACACATAATTAAAATGCCAAAGGTTAAATACAAAGAAAAAAATCTTAAAAGCAGCAAGAGAAAAACAAATAGTTACATATAAGGGAACACCCATACAACTAGCAGCTGATTTCTCAAGAGAGACAATGCAGGACAGAAGGACGTGGCAAAAAATATTCAGAAGAATGAAGACCCAGGATCTACAACCAAGAATACTTTATACAGCAAAGTTATCATTTGGAGTTGAAGGACAGATATAGAGCTTCCCAGACAAAAATAAGCTAAAGGAATTTATCAACACCAAGCCAGAATTACAGGAAATGTCGGAGGGACTTCTTTAAGAAGAAAAAACATGTATCAAAAACAGGAATAAAGAATGGTAACAACTACATTCCTATCAATAAGTACCTTAAATGGAAAAAAATGAAGTGCTCCAACCAAGAAGAGATGGAGTGGATAAAAGAATGAGAAAACAAGACCCCTACATATGAAAAGGAAGGGAATGGAAAAAGTTATTGCTGTGATGAACCTAGAAGGTATTTAAGTCAGAGAAAGAATAAACACTTTATGATTTCACTTACATGCAGAATCTAAGAATAAAAAGAACAAACTAATCAAAAACAGACTCACAAAGATAGTGGACAATTTGGTGATGGACAGAGGGGAGGGGAGTTTAGGGGGCTAGGAGAATGAGGTGAAGGGTTAAAGAACTACAAATTAGTAGCTGACAGATGGTCACGGAGATGGGAAGCACAGCATGAGGAATGCAGTTAGCATTAATACATTGGCTAGGTGGAGGGTCAAGGGAGGGAGGGAGCAATTGGGGTAATAATTTCACTAACTATATAGATCTCTAACCAATGTACTGTATACTTGAAACTAATTAAAATTTTAAAAAATTAAAAAGTAATAAAGAGATCAAGACAAACTTTTTTTTTATTTAAAAAGACAATTGTAAAAATGTAGTACATATATACAATGGAATATTACTTGGCCATAAAAAATTAAATCTTACCATTTGCAACAAGATGGATGAACCTAGAGGAAACTATCCTAAGTAAAATAAGTCAGTCAGAGAAAGACAAATATCAAACAATCTCACTTACATGTAGAATCTAAAGGGCAAGATAAATAAAACAAACTCATAGATACAGCAAACAATTTGATGGTTACCAGATGGGAGCGGGGTAGAGTGAAAAAGGTGAACAGTTTTAAAATTACAAACTGCTAGTTACAGAATAATCATGGGGATGTGAAGTACAGCAGAGGAAATATAGTCAATAATATTTTAATAACTATGTATAGTGCCTGGTGGGTACTAGACTAATTGGGGGGCCACTTCATAAATTATATAAATGTCTAGCAACTGTTTTGTATACCTGTAACTAAAATAATATTGAATGTCAACTGTAATTGAAAAATAAAAAAAAGGAAATTCGGACACATGGTACAATATAGATGAACCTTGAAAAAATTATGCTAAGTGAAAGAAGCCAATTACAAAGACAAACTGTATGAGATTACTTACATGATATACCTATAACAGTCAAATTCATAAAGACAAAGTAGATGGTGGTTGCCAGGGCTTGGGGGGAGAGACAGGAATGGCAAATTATTGTTTAATGGATACAGAGTTTCAATTTGAGATAATGAAAAGGTTTGGGAAATAAATGGTAATGATGGTTGCATAGCAGTGTGAATGTACTCAATGCCGCTGACTCTACACTTAGAAGTGATTTTAAAGGGTCAATTTTATGTTATGTATGTTTTATCACAATAAAAATATAGATGTGTAAAAATATTTATAGAATAAATTAGTGATTAAAAGGTCAATAGCATTTGATAGGATGAAGGAAAGGTAGGGGCAAAGGTTTAAAGTCTTAGAAATACCATTAACAGAAATTGGGAAATGGTATAGATGTTGATTAATTTGCTTTCATATAACATAATTATATGTGACATGACTGAAGTGAAAAAGTTTTGGTGGACAATTAGAACTGAGGTGGAAGATTAAGACTGAAAATATAGCCTAGAAGTTACCATAGTGGCACTATTAAAGCCAAAGTAGCCCTCTGATTTACCCGCAGGCACTTACAGGGAATTAAGCCCATGCGGCCCTCTGCTCCACTGGCCAGTCTTACTCACAGAGAAGAGTCTTGTGTTTAAGAGCATGTTTTTCAACAATTCACTGACATTTGTATAATATGATAAAATAGACTTTTAAGGTGTCTTTAAATTGTAGGTTTAAAATAATTTAAATGACTCACTGCTTTTATTACATAAATAAAAACAAGATTATGAGCTTGAACAGATACACTGGGAGTAGGGAAATTTTAAAAGCTTTTATTAACTCATATCTGACCAGCTGCCATAAAGCAGTAAATCTTGAGGTATTTGTCAAGTTGAAGCTTTCATCAAAAACAGATAAGACACCTTAAGCTAGAGCAGCCTAGATATGCATAAACCACAAAAGTATTCTGTTTAGGAAAAAATATTGCAGAACTTAGAACCTTGCATTTTGTGATGTCTATGGAAAGATCATTTTGAAGGATTTTTTTCCCCCTTGGAGGAACAAGAAATAGATTTGCATGTTTTGTAGTGCTGCAGATTCATTAAACACCAGCTCACATCTCCATCAGTGAAGCCGAGTTCTTTGAGGACTGGAATTGCTCATTTTGAACAAAGGTATCAGACAAATCACTTGTCTAGAACTCACAATCACACAAGTATACAGTCTAATTGAAGGTCATACTTCAAGTGCTCAATGTTGAAAGGACAGTCCTGTCCAGATGAGTCTATTTAACCACTCCCACACCCACAAATGCTAATTATTGACAATATATTTGGCTTTTAAAACAAAGGTCTTAGTAACCATAAAAGAAAAGATTGAAAGATTTGATTATATAAAATTTAAAGCTTGTGCTGCAAAATATGCCATGAAAAAAGTTTAAAGGCAAACAAAAAAAAAATGTTTGCTACATATGACATGTGGCTTTATATCCTAAATATATTAAAACTGTATAACATTGAGACCAACTTCCCAAGAGAGGGAGTGGGGAAGGAGAGAGACAGAGAGAGGCAGAGAGAAGAAGAGGGGAGAGGGAGAATGAATGAGAATATGTTGCTGTTCAGGATGCAGGGAAATCTCATACATTGCTGGTGGGAATGTGAATTGCTGTAACCTTTTTAGAAAGTGATCTGGCAATGTATATTAAAATTTAGCACACACCGGCCCAGCAATGTCATTCTGTGGTATTTATGTTATAAAAATACAAGCATCAGTGCCTGAAGATATATGAACCAAAATATTTATTTTAGCATTGTTTGTGGTGATGTAAAAGGAAAAACTGCAACAACCTGAATGTCTATTAATGAGAGACAAGGTTGAACAAATTATGGTACTGCTATTAGAAAAAATGAGTTAAATCTAAATCTATGACCTGGAGCATATGATATATATAATATGATATATTATGAAATAAAAGGCAAATTGCAGAGTAATTTGTAGAGTGCAATTCCTTTTGGTTAAAAAAAGAAAAAACAATTATTATGCTTTAGTATCTTTGTATGAATAGTCAGGAATGAACCGACGATAGGTATGACTAATCTGGTTTTTTGCACCTAAGGTTTATTTATTTGCACATAATGTCCTATAAAAAATCATTTAAAAAAATCGACCTTAGGTGCAATGAATTGGATTAATTATAATTTTTGATTCATGAGTCACTATCTTGCCAGTAAATGTAGCTTCACTTTATCACATTCTTGTGTAGCTGCCCAGTAATTGACTGTATGAATATAAATTAATATATTTAATCAGTTGCCTATTACCAAACATTTTAGATGGTTTCAAAGTGTGGTTTAATTAATAACACTATGTAGCCATTTTATATACTTTACAAATATTTTATTAGTATAAATGCCTAGAACTGAAATTGCTAGATTAAAAGATATCTTCATTTATACCTATATGTATATAGATAGATATAGATATAAATGTATAAATATAGATATAGATGTCTTTTAACCCAGTAATATATAATTTATATAATATATAATCTAATTATCTAGTACTATATAACAAACTACCTCAGAATGCTCTATATTTATGTATGTATGAATAGATATATAGATATCTTTTAACCCAGTAGTATATATAATGTTATAGTTATCTAGTGCTATATAACAAGCTGCCCCAAAACTTAGTACTTCAAACAACAACATTTATTTTACTCGTAAATCTGCAGTCTGGACAGGACTCAGTTACAGTAGCATATTTCTGTCCCTCTTGACATTGGCTGGGGCAGTGTGTAAGTGAGAGGCTTTTTCAATCACGTGTGTGGTGCTAGGGATGGGAAGAATCAAATAGCTGGGATTCTTCAGGCATCTTCCTCCATTTGGATGTGGTCTCTCTAGCATGTCGACTTCAGGGCAGCTAGACTTCTTACATGGCAACTTAGGGCATCCTCATGGAATGCCAGGTGGAAGCAATGTCACCTTTTCTAGCTTAGCCTCAAAAACCATGCAGCATCACTTCCACTGTGCAGGCCCAGCCAGCTGGAGGAGGGCACGTCCACTCCATCCCCTCAGTGGAGGAGTATCAACATTGCAGGAAGAGCATATGGGATGAGGGGCTATATCGGTGTGGCCATCTTTGGAAAATATGATCTGCACCATACAATTTTAAGTCTTTTGATACATGTTTCCAAATAGCCACTCCAGATATTGTACAGTCATGAAATGATTCTTTCTGAAACTGCTAAACAAGAGTATCATTATTCTTTTCCATCTTTGTCAATCTGATCTGCATAGATGGTGTCTTATTTTTTTAATTTATATTTTAGATTACTCCTGATGTTTATTGTCTATTTTTATTTATTTTTGTGTGTGTGTGAGCTGCTGAGTCATATCTTCTGCAGAAATAATATGTCACAATATCTGAAATTTTGAATTAGAGAGCAATTAGTTCCAACCCCCTCTTTTTCTGATAGAGAAACTGAGTCACAAAGAGCCTCAAGTTCAAAGTTCTAAAAACTATGCAAAGCTTATGTCAGGTAATTCAGCACTTCAAATTGATAGGAAATGCTTTGGGTGGATGTGGCAGTGACTAAAAATAATTTGCTATTTGGAACTGTGGTGGATTAAAAATAACATTCTGGTAGAAATCTTCTAAAAAGGAACCTTGTCTCTGTGAAGAGGATCCTACCTATATAATATTTCTTAGAAAAATTTCAGTGCTATTCCAAAGTATATCCCTGACAAAATTGTAACAAAAACTTTTTTTCCTTCTACTTAGTAAACACTGAATCTAGTTCTGCATTGGGTCTGGAGAGACAGTGGTATGCAAAACAGACTCTCTGCCCTCATGGAGCTTTTTCTCTGCTGGTAACGATGGGCATTAAACAAAAAGTCACAAAAATAGATATAAAACTGCAAGTTGTGAAGGGTGTTGTGAAGGAAAAGTGCAAGGTATGTAAAGCACAAATTAGGGGTCTATTTGAACATCATTGAGGAAGTGACATTTCAGCTGAAATCTGAAAGATGAGCAGGAGATATCTAGGTAAGAGTTAGGAGAAGGGTTTTTAAAGATGCAGAGAAAGGAGGGAACTTAGTATATTTTTGGAACTGAAAGGAAACCAGCTTGACCTCAAGAGAGTGAGCAGAGATGAAGCTGGAGAGGCTGGCAAGGCCAGGGGAAGTGAGCAAATAATAAATATTCAGGACCTTCTCTGACCTACCTTGTTAAAAGATCTCTTTGCTACTGTGTGTAGAAAGGACTGGAGGTAGGTAAGCATATAAATGGATTACAGTCATCCAGGCAAAAATGAAGGTGTCTTAGACAAGGGTACTGATAGTAGTTGGGAATAGATGTGACAAATATTTTAAATATGAGTTACTGGACTTCTGCTTCACATTTCGGTATTGTTTCTGATTCATTATATATCACAAGGCACTGGAGTGCTTAGCCCATATGGATAGTGTCCTCTTCTAAAACCATCTCTAAATGTTAAAGTGACTTCAGTGTGGTCATATGATGCTGAGGCTCTTCCAGAGTGAACCGTGGTTTTCTAATCGGAAGTTCCAGCAGCAAGGGTGGAAAAGACGCCTCTGACAGGCTTTCTGACTCTTTGTCTTCTCATCATTCCCTAAAGCAGAAGAGAAATAGCGTGGAGAAGGCCTAGAGTTTCTCAAACAATAGAACTGAGTAGGGTTGGAGCAGATCAGAGGGAAATGGGAATAACATCTAGGTCCTCTGTTTTTCAGTCTTTGTGTTCCCCACTGTTTTATCAAAATGTCCTATTTTTTCTGCTGCAACCACTGAGAAAGAAATTCTTTGTAAGAAAATTTGCCTTCCATGAAAAAAAGAGAAACATCTTTGGACTAGAATTCCAATTAAATTGATTCGGAGCTGCAAACATGTACCCAAGAACCTTCTAAGTAGCAGGCACTATCGTGAACTGATATCATCTCATTTATCCCTCACCCTGGCCTTGTGAGATGAGTGTCATCATGCTCAATTTACAGATATGGAAATTGATCTTTGATGTAAAACATCCATATCTGCTCAGTTTTCATAGAAGAATGATAAAGAGAGCCACCAAAACCTGCCTTTTCTGCAAATTTAGCTGAAATGAGCAATGACCTAAATGCCATCTATGTGCATTTAAGGAGGACTGAATCTGGAGCAAATTCAGGTCGTTTATGCACCTAAAAAAAAAAAAAAAAAAGTATCTAAACCTAGAAATAAGATGGATGTTGTCAGGTTAAATCAACCATTATGAAAAACAGTCAGCCACCCTGAAAATCAGTTAGCATTCAGCTTCAAAAAATCATGGTCCCTACCCCTGCTCCTGCAATCTCCTATGTGTTAAGAACACCAGACCAAAATAAAAAGCTTTACCTTGTAATTACCTCAAACCTTATAGAATTCTGGAATATAAACATTTCAAAAAGGGTAGGTAGACATCTGCTCTCCTGATGTGTATGTGTGAAATAAATCAGATAAAAGTCATGAGAAATTATTAAATCTATGACTCTTACTGCAGAACTTTTTAAAAGAAATTACAGATATTTTAATTTAATTTTAATTTTTTATTCATCCATCTAACATGATCTGGGAACATACTAGGCTCTGAGACTATAGAGCTATAAGGCATATTTATTTATTAAATATGTATACCCTTCCTCATACTAAAATGTATATGAAATGGTTTGTAATAAATGACATCATTCCCAACTTCAGGAGAGGAGAAAATTGACAAAGATGCAGACAGTAAATACCCTGATAGACATATGTCAAAGATCTGCCATAACATAGAGTGATAGAGGAGGGGAGCACCTAACACAGACTTGGGTGAGGGAGTGGGAAGCCCCCGAGAGATTCCCTGGAGACATAAGTAAGCTACCCAAAAACCATCAACACAGTTTTGCTCAGTCTGTGTGTCTTAGGTTTTGTTCTGTTGGCCTCTTTCCTCGCTAGCTTGGTGCCAGACCAATCACAATTTAATGCAGGCTATAGGTGTCTGAGCTTAGTCACAGAGTTGCTCTCCCATTTAGCTAGCTGCTTGACTGATCTTTAAAAAAAAGATTCTTAAGTTGTGTCTTTTGCTCCTCAGCCAATTCCTCTACATCTTAAAAACATAGTCATATGTTGCCCCCCCATTACTCCCATCAAGACAGCCATTAGTACAATGGTGATTAACTCCATCTACACACCCACCGTGGTTTGGGAGACATCCAGCTGCACTGTTGGCATGATGGATGGGCCGCAATGGATGAAAGCAGTAAAGGAGCTAAAATAGTCTAGTCAGCTGTTCAGCCTATGTTGTACATAGGTTTAATATGATTTCAAATCCACTTGTTTATGACTTACATAAAGTTATTTTAATCCATTTGTTTATGACAATGACAAAAAAAAAGTTTTTTAGAAGTAAAGTTGTTTTGATACAAGAATGAAGTAAGCCGTGCCAAAACATCACCGTGCATCTGATGTCATTGATAGGCAGTTAGCAGCCCAGCTGCAGAGGGGCCCTACAGGGGCTTATCGATATGAACATGTGGAGAAACAACTAGAGCAAGGGGACATTTGGACTATAAATACTGAGAGTTTGTGAGGACTATCTGAGAATTCCGATTTGGGCAAGGAGATTCTCCACTAACCTAAAAACTCTCCAAAGACCCTTGGGGCATTCACTGAGTCTTGGTTGGGCCCTCCTGAACTGCCTGCCTGCCAATCCTGGAAATCAGCTCTTCGGTTGGCTGCCACCTCTCCCCAGTGCCTTCTTGTATAAAAAAATATATATATACTTTGTTAAATCTGGACTTTATTCCTTCACCTCCCCTTGCCTAGAACAATAGTGTAATTGGTCTGTCATTATTTCATATGTGTTATTTCTTTATTTGGCTTATTAGAGATATTATTCTGTATGCTATTGGCTTGTGAAATTCCTATAATGAACCTGTGCTAAATAAAGTGCTGGTAAAGACAGAAATCAGACTCTGAGTATAACTTTTGCTGTGTCCCCAAAACAAAAACAGAACAATGTACAAGTCAAAGTACAAGTTAGAGTACTTGCTGTTTCCTTACATGTATCTGATTAATATGAAAAAGGACAGGCTGTAACCCAAAGTGCTCCTCCTCTGTGGCTCTTGTCTCCCATGTGTCTGCTCATTATAGGGCTTTTGTGTTTTCTGAGTTCATTTACCCCCATTTTGAACCTTGGTGGATTTCTATCCATTGCAACCAAAGGACCTTGACTAAAACAAATACGGAAAGTACACGTTTATGCATCTTTTTTCCTGACTAGCAAGCCAGTGGTTAATTCTCCCAGGTAAATTTCTATTTCTGAAATTTCATTTAATTGAATCTTAGAAGACATTTTCTATTCTTGGTTCAGTTAATATTTATCTAAATTTCTATTTCTGAAATTTCATTTAATTGAATCTTAGAAGACGTTTCTGTTCTTGGTTCAGTTAATATTTAGCTACTGAGGGAACAAGTGAGTAAAAGTAACCAAGGTGAATTATCCTTCCTGATTCCTCTGCCTCTAATTTCATTAAGGAACTTTTATTTCCAGTTGAAAACTAGCATTTCCCTTATTCATTCAATAAGTGAATATATAACTAACAACTGCTATGTTCCAAGCATGCTTTATAGATGCCAGGAATGTAAAGATAAGTAAGACATGGACCTTGCCCTCCAGGAGCCTACACGGTTCAGTGGGGGAGATTGACAAATAAACTGGTGATTACAGTATAGTAAATGCTATTTAGGGGGAGCACTATGCTGTGGAAACACAGGTACATCACCTGATCAGCCTTTGGGCAAGCTCTGGGAGGTGGTCAAGGAAGGCTTCTTGTAGGAGCTGACACTGGAAATGAGTCTTGAAGGGTAAGTAGAGGTTATCTAGAGGAAGCAGCTGAAGACAGTGAGCCATGTACCTGGCCTAACGTGGGCAAAAGTAAGAAAGTACAAGAGTCCAGTTCTTTTATGCCAGATTATCAAGTTTTTATATAAATTTTATTAAAAATTATCTTTCAGAATAAAGAAAGTTGCTTTACATTCAGGTCTTTAAAAACCTTTTATATTATAGAGAATTCTCTCAATTACTTTATTTTGAACCACAGAGAATTGTTTAGAAAGAAATAGTAGCCCATAATTTCCTCTGTTACTGCTGGTTAGTATGCTTATAGAGGTCATTTGCCAAATGAAGTGAAGAAATTCATTATAGATTTGGTAAGTATTTTAGGGGGTGGGGGTCAAGGGAATGACTTCACAATTGCAAGTCTTAGATATTATTGTAAATAAGCCTTTTAAAGATCACTTTAAAATGAAATACAATTAGTGGTTACTTTGGAGAATCATGAGTACACACCCACAGGATGAACGGAAAAAAAAAACTGTTCTTATTTTAAGCAAATGGATATTTGTGGTTTGAGATAAAATTTCCAATGATAGCATCATGTAAAGATGAAAAAAAATATTTCCAGTTTCAAGAAATAAAGCCATTTTCACTTCTTTCCCCTTTTTCAAATCCCCTAAATAATAAAGAGAATAAGGAACAGAAATGCAGACTTCGTCTTTGAAGATGCAAGGGGATGTGTGTAACCCGGAACTAGACTTTAGGAAGACTGAAAAGTGGTGGAGGAACAGTAAGAAAGTGAAAAGGTGAAGTCTAAGTTCCCATAATACAGGCATCCAAAGAACCTGGAAGAGGTTTAGAAATAAAGACATCCAGGACCACAGGAGACAGGGGTGGGGTGGGAGTCCGAGAATAGGGATTTTAAGGGAAGGTCTGTCCAAGGAGCAGTTCTACCCCATTGTACATGGACAGGTAACCAAGCCACAACCACCCCTACATAAGATCGGAAGTTTATTCTCTGCAGGAAGTAAGCCAGAGATTTTAGGCACAGAGGCAGTAGGAGTGAGAAGCCCAAGTTTGTATACTTGACAGTAAATACCAGCAGCCTGGTTGCGCTGGAGAAGAGATTAGAGGATCCACCTCTACAGAAAGTGAACCACGCCAGAGAAAAACCTGGAGGTCTTTACACTTGAGAATCCTTCAAGTAGAGAAGACTCTAATGTCCCCCAGTATCTATTCTCCTTCTCATCCTTTTTACTAATAAAACATCAAGTTTTGATAAGGAACGTGGCTGCCTAGATAGATTGCATTTCCCAGGCTTCCCTGTGGTGGGTGTGACCACTAAATTATTTTTATTATTATTATTTTTTTTTATAGTGACATTGGTTAACAAAATTCAATAAATTTCAGCTATACACTTTAACAGTAAGGCATATGTATATTTACACTGTGTGTTCACCTCCCAGTTAGATTTCTTTCTGTCATCACATATTTGACCCCCTTTACACCGGCTACCTCCCCATCCCCCCTCCCCTCTGGTAACCACTAGTCTATTGTCCACTAAATTCTCATCAGTGGGTGTGAGCAGCTTCTACTTCATTCATAAAAGCATTGGGAGTATAGTCAATAATATTGTAATAACTATGTATAGTTCCAGGTGGGTACTAGACTAATCTGGGGATCACTTCGTAAATTATATAAATGTCTAAACACTATGCTGTACAACTGAAAATAATATAAAATAATATTGAATGTCAATTCTAATTGAAAAATTAAGAAGTTTTTAAAGTTAAAAAAAGAACTTATATTTCCTCCCGTTTCTCTTGTTCCCTTCAAGGGTAGGACATGGATGTGGTACTGGTGAAGCAAGGACAAGACCCTGGGGGACATTAGAGCAGTAAATAGAAAAAAATAGAGCAGCAACATCTGCTTGTCCAGCACCACCCATCAACTATGGAATGTTAGAAGGAAAGAAATCTTACCTTGTTTGAGCCTTCTATTTGGGGACCTCTTTGTTGTAGTGTCTTAGCCTGTAATCTAAATAATGCATTATGTATATCCAAAAAAAAACAAAAAAACACCTGGCTTTTTATCCATATACTCTATAGCAGGGGTCTCCAGTCACTGGGCCATGGACCAGTACCAGTTCATGGCCTGTTAGGAACTGGACCACACAGCAGGAGGTGAGTGGCAGGCAAGCCACTCCCCAGCGCTAGCATCACCACCTCAGTTCTACCCCAGATCATCAGATATTAGATCCTCATAGGAGCACCAGCCCCTGGTCCCAAAAAGGTTGGGGACTGCTGAATTTTATAGTGAAGCCTACCAGTTTATATCATATGCTAGCTTCAGAACAGCTTTTCATTGCTTTTTAATTAAATATGAATGGACAGCTAAGAATCAGTAGACAATCGATTAAAGCATTCAACTTGAAAAGCAACAACCCGGATATGGAAACAGGAAAAGGGAACTCAAAGGAATCAGAAGCAATGCAGAGAGTACAAGAAGACTTCAAAGAAAATGTAGTTAAATCCTTAGAAAGATACTGCCCACCAAAAAAAAAAAAGATCAAGCTACTATTCAATCACAGAATAAAAATAACACTTGGAAATTAATCGTTTAAAAAACAGTCCAGTCAAAGGGTTGGAAGATGAAATTGCAGAAATTTCCCAGAAAGTAGAGAGAGAGGGAGGGAGGGAGGAAGGGAGGAAGGGAGGAAGGAAGGGAGGGAGGGAGGGAGGGAGGAAGGAAGGGAGGGAGGGAGGGAGGAAGGAAACGATGGACAATGATGAGAAAAAATAAAAGTGGAGAATATTGCATTAAGTCTGACACATTACTAATATGAGTTTCAGAAACAGAAGAAAATAGCGAGAGATTATCAAAAAAATTAAAAACAATTTGTATACTGTTGACTTATAAATGTCCAAATTAAATAATACAGCATTTCCAGATTAATATCTAATTAAACATATAGGCATAATTAATATATTTTAAATGTAGTATTTGAAGAACACATTTGATTATATTTCAACTAAATCCCTAAAATATTATATATGTAAGTTGACCAAAATCTCAAAAACTGAGAGCAGGAAGAGGGAGTAGCCTTGGGCCCCATCAAAATTTACACAATGATGATTCCCCAAAACTAGTAAGGGGGTTCATATGCTGGCAATGATGTTATTTTATACTCTTGATAATAATTCCCAGATTTCTGACATGAATGCTTGAGTAGCTTACAGTGCCAATTCCTGATATAATGATAAGATATCACATGTTTAGTTAAGAATGTGATGCGTTTAGTTTTAAACATACTGAGTTTGAGGTATCTATGGGACATCCAAGTAGAGGTTCAGTCTACAGATCTAAAAAACAAAAGCTTTTGACATTTTTTTCAACCATAAACAGAACTGAAATTCAGCTAGTATATATCGGTGCGGCTGTACTGGTTGTTCAAATTCTGAAATACTCTGTACTCATTGGTAAATATTCTGTACTCACATCTCCCACCCTCCTGAATGTGTCACCTGGTCCAACATCTTACTGTCCTAACCCTTCTTTGATGCCTCCATACCATCCCACAGTCCAGCAATTAATGGGTTTAAAGGTGGCCCAGAAGCAGGCCTCCAGGACCCTGTCCCCAGTCTATAGCTGTCCTGTCTGCTCTAATGGTTAAAGTTTTTCATTTAACTCCTGCTTATAGCTTATAAAGGCCAAACACATTTTCCACATATCCATGTGCTTAGTCGGTGTTACCACAAATCTAGTACCATTCCTAAGATCCTGTGCTCTGGCAATCTGAACTACTCACTGCTCTGTGACTCCCTACGTTTTCTCACCTTCATTTCTTCATGCTTGTTATTCAGAAAGAATTTTCCCTGTTTTCTGAACATCCCATGTTTATTCATCCTTCAAGGCCAGTTCATTTTCCCCTTCTACCAGAAAGCCTTCCTCATCTTGAAATGGTAATTCCCTCCCTGAAACAACCATCCCCTTCTCGTGGAACATATCATGTTCTATCTTATATTAAAGATATCTTAATACTTTATCAATTAAGCCTTTTTCGTAGTGGAGAGGCAATAAATAATTGCTGAATAAATGGAAGTATGAATCTAAAAGGACTCTACCAATTGTCTTTGGTATATAGTTGTTAGCAATTTCATCACTTCTTTAAAATGACTATATAGAATAATAGATTACCTAGTAATCTCTCTGGGTCTGGTTTCTATAATAGAATATTTCACAACCTGCCAGAAAACAAAATAAAACAACCACAACCAAAACAAATAAATGCAGAAATGTTTGCTGTGTTCCTGAAGTAAAGTTTTTTGCATTTTCAAGTTATGGTTTGTTCATCTTTATTTAATGTAAAATGGTAATAGTAATTTTCCATTATCTGCACTGTCTTTAATTAATCTTTCAGAAATGCTAGAGCAGATTTTTTTTTCTTTTAAGGAGTATTGCACTGCTTGCTCGATTGCAGCAAATCAAGCTCCTATTGTGACACTGGCAATAGAGGATGAGTCATTGCTTTGGCTGGGACAGAAGTGTTTCCTGAAGCCAGATACAAGAACAGAATACCTAATGGCACCTTGCTACTGATAATCTGTCTCAAACACTCACTCTCCTATTGTTCTTCATAGGAGTAAAGTAAAAATCAAACTTTCAATGTTTGGTTGAGGCTGCAAATTTTACACTTACAAGGTCATTGGTATCTAGAAAATTTTTCTAGCATATATCTAATCACTTTTTTCCCCTCTTCTTTTAAATTAGATTTAGGCAAAATTTGGACTATGATGTGTTTCTCAAATGATGCCTTGTCTATTACCAGAAGTAGAGTCTGGCATTTGCCACAGGTAGATGGAGAGGGCTTTGAGCAGGAAGCATAGGCCAAGGCCCACAAGTTCCATAAAGCTGTGATTGTCAGCCCCACCCTGCTGGCCTGAGCACCCAGACAGATCTCATGCTCTGCAATTCAGTTCTCAGCAAACCTTTATTTTGTCAGATAAAGGAGAATAAAACTTACCTGAGATGGCATTTTCCTATCAAACTAGAAAATGCTGAATGTAACTAAAGTATCTAATTTCTTCTCTCTCACTTCCCTTCCTTTTCCATGAACATCTTTTAATGAAAAGATTATGTGTCTTCACCTGGGGCCATATGTGGGAGATGAGTATAAATGAAGTTAGTTGACATATAGATAACTTCAGTCTCAGGAAAGAAAACGTGCAGTTGCATGGAGGGCAGTTATGCTGTAGCACACAGTGTTTCTCAGAGCAACTGTCGGGCAGAATCCTGACATGATTACTCCATTGGCCGTTTTCTCTTTACTGGAATTAGAACTGTGTCAAAAGCCATCCCAACAGTACCTGTACCTACCGTGAGTCATACTATAGACATTTTTATTATAATGCTCTGTTGAGGTGTCAAGTGGGCCATGCATGCATCCTCCCAGATTACAGCGTCTTTGGGATAATTTACCAGATGGAAGAGTCTCGTGTTTGACTGGGAGACTTTAGGCTTCAGTCAGCCCAAAAGGTAAGTATGTGGAATGTGAAGAAAAGGCCCTGCACTCAGCCTCTGAAATTGGGAAATGGAGGTGGGAGGAATAGGCAATCAGTGTTACCCTTAGTGAAATCAAAGGATGACTTCCAGCTTCTTGCCTCTATGGCAGCAATTTTCTACAATGCACTCACTCTGTTACTAGTAAAATACCTGAGTTCTCAAAACCAGTGCATTCAGAGTTAGCTCTCTAAGTCCTTCCCACTTACCTGCCTTTTAATAAGCTTTGTTGAATGTGAGAAAGGAATGCATTGTCACTAGACCAAGTTGTGTGTGCTGTGGCCATTATCTGTCATGGGGTTTGTGGGAAAAGTAAGGCTAAAAACCACTGTGGCATGAGACCCTTTTGCAAACTATTTTCTTCTGCCTCAAGCTAAGAGTTGGGGCCCAAATGTTGTCAGTATCTTTTGAAGCTCTTGACTTTCTCTTGCTAGATCTGTCCTGCATGATGAAATACTAGTCTCTTGATAGTGTTTTCTCACCTGGCTCTATTTCCTGTGTCATACCTTTTGCATTTGTGTGATCGGGCAGTTGTTGTGTGGCAGCTGGTGGTAACTCAGGAATCGGAGAAACGCCCATTTTGGCATGAAGGATCTCAGCTCCTTTCCTCACTTCCTACAGTTGGAAGCCCTCCAGTTAATGACTACGAGAGGAACACTCCCCTAGAGAGTTCTGTTGGGAAGCTTGGGAAGGGGTTTTGCACGGGACGTTTTATGCTCACAGCATGCCGCAGTATTTTATCAAGATAAATAATATGAAAGAGTGGATTCTGCAAGGCTGAGGACTGTATGTGGCACCCCCCCAAAAAAAATAAGTAAATGAATAAAACATCATAGCAGTATCAGAATTTGAAATTAATCTTCCAAGTGACAGGGCTGTGGGGTCCCATTAAAGAATACTCAGCTTACCGTCTTGCTGCAGGCTCTTCTTGCAGACAGGGCAGGGGTGTGATATGTTTGCCACTGAAAAGTCAGGAGCATTGCAGAGGATGGTGCAGTGCAATTTGTTTTCAGAAAGCTTTCTTCATTCAACTTATTAGAATATATTTCTTGAAATAACTCGTCCTGAGTAAGAACTGGCGTTTTACTAGGAAAAATGCACATTCGGGGGAACTAGCATCGCTCAGACACAAAAGACTGTTTTAAACTTTTGGCAATCTGCTCATTTTCAGTGGTCTAGAACTACAATTCAGCCAGTAGGTATTTATTTAAATGACTCTGCCCCCACCACAATTAGGCTGGTCACATACAGGGTGCAAGGAAACAGGACAGGAGTGCTGTCCTCATGGAGTTTGCAGTCTGCTTGGAGAGATAAGATAGGAATAGGTTTTTAAACATTAAGGTGCCATCAAGGCTAAAAGAATTATTTAGAGACACTAAATTTCACTAAAATGCCAAGCACCTACATTGGCAGTTGTCTTTCAGAACTTATTAAAATCTCAATCTCCGCAAAAGCTTCTTGGGTCATTTAGATGCAAGAGGATGCCTCTGAAAACATACCTGTTTGCCCAGAACTTTGCAGCATACCTGTGGAGTTTTGGCCATTATTAGGATATAGGTTGGTTTCTAGCCCTCCTAGAAAAAAGAATGCCTTCTCTCATGGTTTTTTGAATTCTCATTTAAATTGCATATGTGTCTATAGTTGCCTGAGTGTCTGATATATTACAAACATTACTTGTTTATGTGTTTGTCTAGAATTGTAGGCAGCTTGAAAGGGGGTCAACATTATTTTTTCACTATCCACAATACTACCACATGTCAGTGATTAAGTATGATCTGAGATAGGGAAGAAATAGGATAAAGAAACCTTATTTATATCTTCTGAGTAAGTCTAAATTACTCCAAAAAAATGTCTAAAGCTCTTTAACTTTTTTTTTCATCTTTATTCTCTTCTTTCTCTCATTTTGCTTCTGTATTTCGCACTTGTCTCCTCTTCTTCCTCTTTTATCTTTTTCACAGTAACTAAGAAATGCCACAGAATGGCCAATACATATCCATTCATTAATTCAATGAATTTCTTAGTACTAGCTAGCACTATAATAGTTTTGGTTTTACTTACTAAGTAAAAATGTACTGCTATATGCTGAATATTCTGCTAGGTGCTTTATAGGCAGTATTTATTTCTTACAATTCAGTAAGCTGTGTATTACTGTTATTTCTAATTTACAGCCAAAAGACTTAAGAGATTATGGAACTTACCCAAAGTCTCCTATCTAGTAAGTAAGTGAATTGAGACTCAAACCCAGTGTCTGACTTCAGAACTCATATGTGCCACACAGAGTGAGCGCTCCATCAGATAATGTCACCAAGACGTGCTTTTGGAATGTAGCAAAATGGCTAAGAGCACAGCATTTGGAATTAGACATGGTTTGAATCTCAGCTCTGCTACTTATTAGCCATGTAACATTGGACAAAATCATTTCACCTCTGTGCCTCAGGTTTCTCATCGATAAAATGTGGAAAATAATAACTTACAGAGTGGTTGTGAGATAATACTTGTAAAACTATAAGCCTGGCACATAGCCAAAGTCTAATAAGGTTTAATAGTATTGTTATTTATGGAGAAAAATAGCATCCGCCTCCTCTGCTATCAACTTCATTTAATTACAGACATATTATGAAATATCTTTAAGTGTCTTCCATAACCATGGAGAATTTATCATTAATGTCTCTAAAGATATCTTGAATCCATTCATGTCTTCATTTTGTGCAGTTTTGGGGGTTAATAACAGATTGTAAATTTTCCAGCATGACTTGTGAGAGAGCATAATACAGTACTTCCATTTAACTGTTCCAGAAAGATCTTCAGTTTTTTGCCTAATACCCTGAGACTGCATTAGTACTTTGGATATTGGTCTGTGAAAGAAATCTCTGAGAAGCTGAGTATTCCCAAACAGTCTGTCTTCTGATCTGAGAACCTGCCTGGCTAAATGGCTAAAGATCAGGCTCAGAGTTCAGAGACCTGATTTCTTCTCTCACTTGGCATCTGACCTTGTTCATATAACTTAGATTCTCTAGTCTGATGCAGAAAACAATCAGTGACTTCATCGTTATTCCCAGCTCTTTGAAATTATTATGTGAAAGGCACTTAAAAAATATCAAGTGATGCAGTTCAGCAGAAATGAATCTGGTAAGTGCAGATTCAATTTCCTGCATGAAATGTTATATTGAAGGAATTTTCTATTGGAGGCAGAGCGTATACAAAAAGTAAAACATAATATTTTTTAAAAAATTGTGGGCCAAATTATGAGTTTTTAACTTATGTTCCAGAGCCAAGCTTAGCAGCCACAAAATCTTCAGTTTAATAAAGCTTTCTTCTTTCTTTAATTAGGAAGTGGAAGATTTTGTTGAGCTCTGAAATAGAGTTTTGGTACTTGAAAAGCAAAATGATCAAAGCCAAAGCAGAGATTTCAGCAGTGTGAACATCAACACCGGCTTTGGCACTGTCAGAGGCGTATTCACTGGCTTCAGCAGCTCTCAGCTTGTTTTTGCATGCAATGCTATTTCATCTTCATTTAGCCAAAGTGACTGCCATATATGCAATGACTTATGTTGATAAATAGTTCTTGACTTTTGCATCAAAATTCCTAACTTACTGGAGACTGTGATAATTTTTTTATTAACATTTCTCAAATATTTTTGACTTGATTTAAAGCAAGAAATATGTTTTATATCAGAACATTTATGTGTATAAAGTTGTATATATACACACATAAACATACATATAAACTATAAACAAAAATTTTATGAAATAGTACTGACTCTATTTTGTATCCCACTATTCTTTTGTTTTCTACTTGGTTTTCAAGGACTTGGTCATAGCCCACTAAATTAACTGCAGGATCCACTGAATAGACTACCACCCACTCTTTGAAGGACCCTGGCCTTAGGATTCCCCTGAGTGCAAGCCAGCCTGGGCTTCACGTGCCCTTGAGGGAAGACTTTACATGCTCTTTCCAGCTCACCACCCCTCTGTACACAAATATCACCATCAGGCCCATCGCCAGCATCACTGAATGCTTTGGACCCTTAGGTAGAGAGAGCCCCATCAGCTGCTACTAGGGGTTTTTCTCTTAGCAAGATTCACTTTTTCTCAGAGGAGGCCAGAATCTTAAAAACTTTGTGAATTTTGAAAAACAGCTTACTGATTTTTTTCATTAAATTTACTAATTTTTCTTAAATGTGGAATATTAGCTTGTGTCAGAAAATCACGAATTCTTATGATATGCCAGTGCTAGCTCAGTGCTCTGCACACAATAGGGCTGTAGTAAATATTTGTTCATCAGTCATAGTCTCAGACCTGCATTGAACACTGTGGAAACAGGGCTCTTGCCGAGGTAGTGCTGACATGTGCTAGACAGAATAACACTGCTTCACCACGTATGGGCTGAGTTTAGTAGGCAAGATATAAAGTTGTAGCATTATTAGGTGGAGTAAGAGTCCAGGTAGGACATATATTCCTGAATATACAAGACATCAAGTAAACCAGACAGCAAATGCAAGGCTAACAAGATCTGAATCTACTTGGGCAGAATTGGTCAGTGACCAAAGCTGTCTTTATGTGTATTATTGGCCCATAAGTCTGAGGCTGTCTGGAGCTCACCTGATCTTGCCCCTCAGGACTTAAAAGGAACCCTGACTAGCTCATGTAATCCCTGATATTTTAGAAATGTGTCTGAAGGCAGGTCCATATGTTTTGCCCAGATTTGATGCTTGTGTGTTAATGAGATCAGACTCCAGGGTGGCAGTAGGATGGTGAGGGTTAGAGATACAGATCCTAGGACTGTAACACTATTCCTTCGGCATCAGCATTGTCATTCCTAGGAATAGGGGCATGGATCATGAGACAAAGAGATGGAATGACTTGGCTCACTTTTATCAACTTGCAGACTATGCCTCTCCCAAACCCTGAAGGTCCTTACTTTTGCTAAATAACCATGACGGTAACAAAACCAGCATAATTTGGAGACAAACCAGGAATAGAGAAAGCCTAATGAAAATAATTTATAGATAATTTGTGAAAAGAGTTGTAAGTTTTATGAGCCAGAATATGTTCAGAACTTTCCTAGCTTTTTAAAGAAATAATTCAAAGAATTTTAGAATGAGTCAGGGACCTTAGTATACACTTTTGTTGCCTCATTTTACAGAGGTGGAAACCAAGGTCCCAATAAGTTAAAAAATGGCAGAGGTGACTAAACCCAGATCTTAAAGACTCTGGGGCTTGTTTTTCCACATTCACACACTCTCTTGAAATGAAAAGCATTTCTTCTTATTTTTAAGAATTAGTAAACAAAATCATAATTTTATCCACTGTTGGACTTGGTGGTTCTAAAACAAATACAAAAGCAGCAATATGTGCTCAGAGGAGCTAAATTTAGGGAACAAAATTTAATCAATAATGGTTGTGGTTCAGGAGTGAAGTTTCTGGTATTAGCTGTGGCACCCCTGTGACTCTCTTTGAAGACTTTGGACAGTGAATTGTATGGCAAACATGTGCCTTTCTAAGACACCTGTTACCACAGAACCTAGATTACCTCACAAAAGTAACTTCCAACCATAAAAGGACAAAGGACCATGGCTGCATCTGAGGACAGCACACCCAAAGAGCACTTTGGGCAAGCACTAGAGTGAATTCTGCTCCATGGGGTTACACCCTAACCTCAGTTAGTTCCCACAACCAGTAAGCCCAAATGTCAATCCCTCCCACTGACATACAGACAGCAACCAAGACTCAACTACAACAGGAGGGCACGACCCATATAAGAGACACACCTGGCTCAGGTGAGCAGGGAAAATGATGCCACTGAGCCCCACAGGACACCTACTACATAAGGCCACTCTACTAAGACCAGAAGTCTTAGCAGCCTTACGTGATATATAGAGACAAACAGAAGACAGCCAAAAGGGAGAGACAAACATGTCCCAAATGAAAGAACAGAACAAAGCTTCAGAAAAAGAATTAAACAAAAAGGAGACAAGCAACCTATGAGATGAAGAATTCAAAACACTTTATAAGGATGCTCAATGAACTTAGGGGTAGTGAGAACTTTAACAAAGGGATAGGAAACAACAATGGAATGGAAGACATAAAATAGAACCAGTCAGAAATGAAGAATACAATAACTGATATGAAGAATACATTAGAGGGAATCAATAGATTAGATGAAGCAGAGGTTCAAATCAGTGATTTAGAAGATGAAGTAGCAGAAAACACCCAGTCAGAACAGTAACAAGAAAAAAGAATCCAAAAAAGAAAGTGAGGATAGTTTAAGGGGCCTCTGAGACAACATCAAGCCCACCAACATTCACATCATAGGGGTACTAGAAGGAGAAGAGAGAGAACAAGAAATTGAAAACCTGTTTGAAGAAATAATGATGGAAAGTTTCTCTAACCTGGAAAGGAAATAGACAAATAAGTCCAGGAAGCATAGAGAGTCCTAGATCAGATGAACCCAAACAGGCTGATACCAGGACATATCATAATTAAAATGCCAAAGGTTAAAGGCAAAGAGAAAATCTTAAAAGCAGCAAGAGGAAAGCAGTTACCCACAAGGGAGCTCCCATAAGACTGCCAGCTGATTTCTCAACAAACTTAAAAGGCCAGAAGGGATTGGCATGAAATATTCAAAGTGGTGAAAAGCAAGGACCTACAACCAAGACTACCCAGCAAAGCTATCATTTAGAATCAAAGGACAGATAAAGAGCTTCCCAGACCAAAAAAAAAAAAAAAGCTAAAGGATTTCATCTCCATCAAGCCATTATTACAGAAAATGTTGTAGGGACTTCTTTAAGAAAAGGAAGAAAAAAGAAAAAAAAAGATCAAAAATAGAAATGATAAAATGACAATAACTACATATCCATCAACAATTACTTTGAATGTAAATGGATTAAATGCTCCAATCAAAAGATAAGGTGAATGAATGATAAGAAAACAAAACTCTTGCATATGCTGCCTAAAGAGACTAACTTTAGATTGAAAGACAGACACAGACTGAAAGTAAAGAGATGGAAAAAGATATTCCATGAAAATGGAAATAAACAGAAAGCTGGGGTAGCCATACTTATACCAGACAAAATAGACTTTAAAACAAAGGCTATAACAAGAGACAAAGAAGGTACCCAGTAGTCCCACCTCTGGGTATTTATCTGAAGAAACCCAAACACTACATCGAAAGGACATGTGAATCCATATGTTTACTGTAATATTATTTACAGCATCCAAGATATGTAGGCAACCTGGATGTCCATCAATGGATGAATGGATAAAGAAGAGGTGGTACATTTATATGATGGAATATTACTCAGCCATAAAAAAGAATGAAATTTTGCTGTTTACAACATGGATGGACCTAGAGGGTATTATGCTGAGTGCAGTAAGTCAGAGAACAACAAATGCTATATGATTTCACTTACATGTAGAATCTAAAGAACACAATAAACAAAACAGAAACAAACTCATAGATACAGAGAACATATTGATGGTTGCTAAATGGATGGGTTGGGGGGTAATTGAAAAGGCGGAAGGAATTAAGAAGTACAAATTGGTAATTACAAAACAGTCATGGGAATGTAAAGTATAGCATAAGGAACATAGTCAATAATATTGTAATAGTTATGTACAGTGTCAGACAGGTACTAAATTTTTCAGGTTGATCATAAGTTGTATAAATGTCTATCACCATGTTGTACACCTGAAACTAATAAAATATTGTATGACAACTGTAATTGAAAAACTAAAAACTTGTTTTTAAAAAAAAGGACAAAGGAGAGAGCTTTGGTTTTTTTGCCCCCATTTCCACATCACACAAACCTGGTGGTTACTGGTCTAAGAGCCAACAAGATGAGGGTGGAAATTTGAATCATTGATTCTTAGAATCTCAGAATTGGAAGGTCCTTTATTCCACCAATATCTGGTATGTGAATTAATGGAAAGGTTCTCCAAACAGGAGGCATTTGTGTCTTGTTTCTCCAGAATAAGACAGTGCCAGAGTGAATCTACTACCTGTCTGAGCCATCATCCAAGATTTAGTCTGGGAAGGAGAAATCTGGTCAGAGACAGTGATTCTCAAAGTACTGCTACAGTAATCTCCAATGAGAACAGAATAAGGAGCCACAAGAAATAAACTTAGTATCAGTGCAAGAGAATGGGGTTCAGATCGAGAATAGCCTGACAGGACTGTCTGACACAATCTGGAATACTGAGACAAGTCTGTAGAATTTCATTTGATAATCCTTTAAAACGACATCTTTTTCAGATTCTCAGATATGATTTTAGCGTAGCCCTGCCCATAGGTAGGCATAGAGGACCAGGTGAGGTCTTAACCCTTTCCTAAACCATCTGAACACTAATGGCTTCATCTGGCTACCACTTGGGTCTGTATCTCATGGGTCATTTAACTGCATAAACAGCACTCTGCCTGATGGATCCAAGACACATCAGTGTCACTTTGACCTTGTTCTACTTTCCAATGGTACCATTGAGAATTCCTGCTAAAATGATCAAGAACTGATGCTCATATATGATTTTTGTCTTTCGTCTCTAAGATCTTTTACAAATTCAGGCATGGTTTGAGAATTTGACCCTAAACTCACCTTTTATCCAGCAAGTACTAAGATTATACCTGCTCTTAGGTTTAAAAAAATATTATTAGTCAATCATTCTGCAATCTGTAACTAAGTAACCTTCATTGAGTCTCTGTATCATCAATAATTATTATAATTTTTCTCAGCTTTGTAACCTCTTACAGTAGTTAAACCATTCAGTAACATAAGTTACTAAATATCCTCTATTCAACAATTCCTAATTAATACCGCATTCCTCAGGGCTCATTTCTGGCATATCAATACCATCACGCTCTCACTTTAATGACAGTTCCAATGTAAAGACACACAGACTTAGAAATTGTTAAGAGTTCAAGATTGGGAGTACCAAACTGCTACACTGAATCTTTTAAAACATCAGCTTGTTTTTTAAAAGTAATCAGTGACACATAATAATATGACAGAGACCACAAAATTACAAACGTGATGATTGGATCTGGTGAGCAGGAGGTAGCAGTAACTGCCCATATATTGGCAAAACACTTTTGTGCCTGGGATGGGAAATAAATCCCATTGAAAATGAGGGGCCTTTCACACGAGTAAAATTTGTAGAGGCCCAGTAGTCTGGGGCATGTCGTGATATCCTTTCTAAGATGAAGGATAAGTTGTTGCATCTGGTGCCTCCCAGCACCAAAGAGGCGCAATGCCTAGTAGGTCTCTTTGGATATTGGAGGCAGGCAGCACCTTCCTCATTTGAATGTGCTATTCTGACCCATTTAGCAAGTGACCCAAAAAGGTGCTCTTTTTGAGTAATGCCCAGAACAAGAGAAGGTTCCGCATCTGGTCCAGGCTGCTGTGCACACTGCTCTGCTATTTGGGCCATGTGATCGAGCAGATTCAACAGTACTCAAAGTATTAGTGACAGAAAGGGATGTTGTTTGGAGCCTTTGACAGGCCCCTATGGAGGAATCACAGCATACACCCTTAGGATTTTGGAGCAAAACCCTGCCACCCTCTGCAGAAAACTAGTCACTTTTTGAGAAACAGCTTTGGCTTGCTACGTGTGTCGGTAGAGACTGGACGCTTAACCATGAGTAGTTACCATGTGACCTGACCTGCCCATTAGGAAATGGGTGTTATCTGACCCATCCAGCCATAAAGCTTGGCATGCACAACAGCACTCCATTATCCAAAAGAAGTGTTATATATGAGATTAGGTTCCAGCAGGCCCTGAAGGCACAAGTAAGTTACATGAAGAAGTGGCCCAATACCCATGTCTCCACTCCTGCTATACTACTTTCTCTCTTCCAGCCTGAACCTAGAGACTTATGAAGAGTTCCGCATGACTAGTTGACTGAGGAAGAGAAAACTCGGGCCCAGTTTTTGGATAATTTTGCATGATATTCAGGCACCACTCAAAAGCTGTAATGCTTTGGCCCCACTCTGGGATAGCCCTGAGGGACAGTGGTGAAGGGAAATTCTCCCAGTGGCCAAAATCAGTCAGTACATCTGATTATTAATTTTACTCATAAGGAGACTGACCAGAAGCACAAGTCTATAACAATACATAGTTAGTAGCCGATAGTTTGGCTGCATGGTCAGTGACTTGGAAGGAATATAGATAACTTGGTGACAAAGTGGTCTACGGATAGACTTCTCTGAATGGGCAAAGGATTTCCAGATATTTGTGTCCCATGTTAATGCTCACAAAAGGATGATCTCAGGAAGATTCTAATAGTCAAGTTTATAGGATGACCCATTCTATGGATACCTGTCAGCCTCTTTCCTAGCCACTTGTCAGTGGGCCTGTGAACAAAGTAGCCATCGTGGTGGTGATAGAAGTTATGTATGAGCTCAACAACATTGACTTTCACTCACCAAGGCCAACAGAGACCAACACTGAGTCCCCAATATGGCACCATTCCCTGGGGTGATCAGCTCCCTACCTCGTATAGATTCATTACATTGGACTACTTCTATTATGGAAGGAGCAGCTCTTTGTTCTCACAGAACAGACACTCTGGAGACAGATTTGCCTTTTCTGTACACAGTGCTTCTGCCAAAACTATCATCCATAAACTTATGGAATTCCTTATTCACTATAATGGTATTTCACACAGATGTCACTTCTGGTCGAGGAACTTGATAGGCCCATAGTTGTGGAATTCACTGATCTCACCATGTTCCCTATAACCCTGAAAGAGCTGAATTGACTGAATGACAGAATGGTCTTCAGAAGACTCAGTTACAGTGCCAGCTGGACAGCAGTACTTTGTAGGGCTGGGGCTGTGTCCTCTAGGATGAGGTAAAATCAGTATCCAATATATGGTGCTGTTTCTCTCATAGTCAGGTTTCATGGGTCTGGGAACTGAGAGGTAGAAGTGGGAGTGGCTCCATTCAATATACCCTTAGTGACCCACTAGGAAAGTTTTTCTTCCTGTCCCCTTGACTTTAGGATTTGCTTGTCTAGAGTTCTTAGTTCCAATGGGAGGCATGCTTCTGTCAGGAGACACAACAATGATTCCACTGAACTGGTAGTTGAGACTGCCACCCAGCCCCTTTGGGCTCCTCGTGTCTCTCAACAGGCAAAGAAGGGGGTTACTATACTGGTCTGAGTGATTGATCTTGACTACTTGGCTGCTACTGCACCATGGAAGTAAGAAGAGTGTGTCTGTAACACAGGTAATCCCTCAGGGCATCTCTAGTGCTCCTGTGTCCTGTGGAGTAATTGAAAGATACAACACTGGTGACAGAAAGAAATCTAACTATGGGCAGCGAACACACAATGCAATGTGTATATATATATATATATATATATATATATATATATATATATATATATTATAGTGACATTAGTTAATGAAATCCAGAAATTTTCAGGTGACTTTATTTGGAGATTAATTATGGCTTAAGGACGTGTATGGGTGCCAAGTTGAAAGGATAGAGAGCGAGGATCATTTTTATGTGCCAACTTGGCTAAGCAATAGTCCCCAGTTATTTATTCAAACACAAATATTGTTTAATTGAGCTGTTGCTGTGAAGGTATTTTGTAGGTGTGATTAAAGTCCATCATCAGTTGATACAAGTAAGGGAGATTTTTCAAGATAATCTGGTGCACCCGATTCAGTAAATCGAAAGGCCTTAAAAACAGGGCTGAGGCTTCCTGAGAGAAGAAATTCTACCTGTGAACAGCAGCTTCGGCCTGTGCCTACGAATCCCAGCCCTTCCTAATGACTTGCCCTCCAGATCTCAGGCTTGCTTAGCCAGCCCCCACCTGGCTTACACCCATTCCTTGCAATAGATATCTTAATATATCTTATACACACGCACACGCCCCACCCCTACCACCTCCTCAGTGGTCCTGTTTCTCTGATTAAATCCTGATCAGTGCAACCTCAGATGTCCCTACAGCTTTTGTTTTATCCATGTTTCCAGCTGAGCCTCACACTGATCCTACAGGTGTTGAGTATTCAGTATATGTTGAATTGAAAAGAATTTAATGTGTTAAGGCCTCATACTGAGGTATCCTTTGTTGAGGTAGTTTACTACTATACTAAGTATGCAGGGCGAGGTAGCAGGCAGCTCCCCCTGCCAATATTTTCCATTCAAAGTTGGCTATTAATCCACAGCACCTTCTGAAACTCAAGTGGCAGAAATTGGCAGTGAAAAGAGCCAGCACCTACACATCTTCTAGTATGTGGGAGAAATGTGGCCAAACATTGAGACTTCACATTAAAAATCATATCTGCCTCTGTTACTATTTCTAAATATTATTTGGTTTCTCTTTTGAATTGTGAAACATACAAAAGGGGGTTCTGAGACATGAATGGAAAAACCAGAAGAATTAAAAATTGATATGGTTTCAAGCAATAGAGAGCCCAAGAAACAGCCAAGTAGTTGTCATTTTAACTGATAGGTCCTCACATAGGCCTAGGTAGGTACAAACATGTTTCAGTAGATTCTGTTTAGATACATAAATTCAATTCTGCTATAATGTTACATATGCATTGCTAAAAATCAATGTATTATGCGAAACCATGAAAACCTAGGGCTAATGGAAAAAATGGGATAGTAGCACAACACAAAAAAAATTTATCAGTTGAGATATGTTAAAAGGATGAGAACCTAGTTTTTAAAATTTAGTACTTTTACATGTTAAATGGTAATGAAATTCCTAAATACTACACTAAATATAGCACTTTGCCTCATAAAAGACATGAAGTTTGCTTGTCAACTGGAGCATCATCAGAGGGCTGCAGCTTGTGAGTTATTGTGAGGTGATGGGAGGGGCTCATCTGAAATTGGACATAAAACTGTAACACCACATGTGTGTGGATATATCTCATAACACACGCAGCAATTTGGGGTGACCAGCAGGTATTTGAGGTGTGTGCGTGTGTACATTTTGTGTATTCCTACACATCTCGGTTGAGCTGTGTACAGAATTCTGCCTTCCCCTGGTGTTTCTCCTGGTTGAGATATCATAGATCAATCACAGTGAAACAAATTTGCATTTTCAAAACAAGTGTCACTTCTGGACTGACTGTGCTATGTAAAGAGATCCCTATCCTTTATCTGTACCTTCAAAATCCCCAAAGTTCTTTGTAAGTTTGGTACAAATTCATTTGTTAAGAAAACTCAAGGTGAATAAAAATGTTTTCCAGAAATACTGCATTGATTTGATTTTAAAGTGATGTCAGAGACCCCACTGCAGTCTAAATATACCTTAATACTAAAACACATCTGGCCCTAACGGGTAGGGAACAGTAGATCTGTATTAACATGTGTCTCCTGTGTGTCGGGGATTGTGGCCTGTGCCGCTGATGCAGAATAAGGTGCAGTTCCTGTACCCAGGGAACTCGTGGTCTAGGAGCCATGACACACTTGCGATGTTGTGATAGATGCCTGTACATGCACAAATGGAGACAGAGCAGGGGGTCATGCTTTCTGGCTGAAGTGTTCAAGGACGGCTTTCCAGGGAACCTGACACTTGAAATGTGTTTGGGGAAATGGTTAGGTATTCTCTAGGCAAATGGAGAAAGGCATTCTAGGTCGAAGAAGAATGTTTAAAGGTGTGAAGGTAGTTACAAAACAGCAGATCTAATGTGATCTCTTTAATATCACACAACTATAATGTGGTGTATTAGTTGCTAGGGTTGTAGAGCAAAGTACCATAGATGCGGTGACTTAACAACATTATTTTCTCATGATTCTGGCAGCTAGAAGTTCAAGATCAAGGTGTCATCAGTGTTGGTTTCTTTTGAGGCCTCTCTCCTTGGCTTGTAGATGGCCATCTTTTTCCTGTGTCTTCACATGGTCCTCTGTCTGTTAGTGTCTGTGTCCTAATCTCTTCCTATAAGGACACCAGTTATATTGGATGAGGGCCCATCTAATGAGTTTACCCAGTCCCTTTAAAGGCCCTATCTCCAAATACTGTCACATTTTTAGGTACTTGGGGGTTAGAACTTCAACATGGGAATTTGAAGGGGACACAATTCAGCCTCTAACACATGGTGTGGCGCAGTGAAAGTATGAGTAAAGTAAACAGTAGCCAGAGGAAGGTTCGATTAATTATCACTGGGCTTGGGGACTTGGAAAAAGCTTCAAGAACATAATTCTTGATGAATGAATAAAATTTCATCACATTGAGAAGGAGCAAAGTGACATTTCTGAGTGAGGAAATAGCAAATCCAAGCTCTAGTCCAGCCCTAGAGATCTACAACAAATGCCATAGATGGTCCATCCAAGCGTCCAGGCCCTCTGACTTGTGAAAGTACAGTCACTACCACCCCAGGCCTCACATCATTAGTTCCAAGTACCCCTGGAATGAGTATTATTGATCCTTTCTAAATGAGTATTATTGATTCTTTCTCTAGATCAGCATAGGAGCAAATATCTTCCTCCATGCTTCCCCAGAAGAAAACTGTTTCTTCTTCCCCCATGTAACTTGACAGACTGCCACGATACCCACTTCCCTCCTCTCTGGAAGTAGAATCTCAGTCCTCGTCGTAGTCCATGTGGCACCAAAAGCTTGGTCTGTCTGACATGTTGCCAACTTTTTACTCCTAATTGAAGATTTACCTGGATTATGGGATCCAGTAAAAATGTGATAGCCACCAAATACTTGTGCATCACAGTGCACTTCTAGTAATCTTTTTTAACTGAACAATTTCTTCTCAAAAGTACTCTGATGTTCCAGAGCGAAGAAAAGCATTGTAAAATTCCCCTTAAATTAGTAAAAATATGGAATTCAGACAGTTGCTGTGTACCATGTCCTAATAAATGCTATTTACATACATGTTTGAAATAAGAACTTTACCTAAAACATGACTAATGTTTCAGTCATCTCACTTAGGTTTACTGAGCAGTGTACTCTGGAGTTTAGGAGAGGTGCGTGTGTGAAACTAATGGTACCTAAGAAACTAAAAGATGTTTGAAAGAAAGAATGAAGGCAAGTGTTTCCCAGAGTATGTTCAGAGGAACACTAGTTGTGGAGGATGTCCAGAAAGTCAAGTGTACATGGCCAAACAAGTTTGGGAGGCACTACATTATCTATGCCCTTTCAGAGAGCAATAATGGTATTCACATATTAAAGACTCTGAAAGGTCCCATGAGTAAGAAACAACCTTATTTTACCTGGCTTTTAAAATGTACTTGTCTTTAAACAAGAACCTAGTAACAACCCACAGAGCACATTCTGAGAAACCCCATAGTTCAAATGAACTATGATAGGAAATTCTGTTTCTCATTTGGAAGTGTATCATATAAATAATCCAGTGCAGAGAAATTCTATGCTTTTATTATGTTAGATTTAGAAATGAAAATGTAAGAATTACATCCTTATGACAAATGGAAAATGAATCAGATTTACTTGACTTGCCCAGTGATTTTTAATTTTTAGAATCTTCTATATAAACTAGTAATTATGATGATGCAGCCAGCAAATGGTATATAATTATACCCATGAAATAGTGGATAATGAGCACTTTTAAATGAAAAAAAAAAAATTCTAAAGTAATTATTGGATGATGAAAATAAATTAATTCATTTTGGTACTTCAAGAATGAAAATTACTATGATCCCAGAAGGCAGATATAGATATATAGGTTCTTTCGTGTGAAAAATTACAACACAAAAATGGTGAAGTATTAAGACAATGTGGCACCCACTGCCTTTTCTCCTATAAATTTGGTCTTAGACCTTAAGAGGGTACATTTCCAGAGAGGCTGGTAAACAGATGTTTCATAGCTAGTGAGAGATGGGATCAGGATTCTGGCCAACTACTCTTATCTCTGGGGCCTGCACACTTAACCCCTAACTAGCTGCAGCCAGTAAAAAACAAATGTAGAGAGAGAGCATTTCCTTCCTCTCCCTCTGCTCTTCTCTCCAATGTCCCAATCATGTAACAAAAGTAAATTTGTGTTGTAAAATTCTAAACTGCCATCTTATATATTTTGCTAAACTATATTCCTTCTACATGGCATTGTATTTTGGAATATTTCACATTAACATTGCAGAAGTTCTCTGTTTTACTACATTGTTAAAATTGCTTTGATCTTTTAGACCACATCTGTACAAAAATATTCACAGTAACAGTTATTTGTCAAGAAAATAGCTCCCAGTGATGACCATGCACTGAATCCAGTTGATTCTGTGGAGACAGACTGTTAATTCAGTCCCCAAATCATAAACTGATCAAAAATAGTTTATTCAATGCATATTTATAGACAAATGCTTGGGTTTTCATAACAGTTGTAGCATAGAACTGCAAATGTTTCATAAAATTTAGGTATTTGCTTTTTAGATGTAAGAGATCTTATATCAAACTTTGAGAATAATTACTTCTCTGATTTATAGTTTTATTCTCTAATAATATTCCTTAATCACAGTTTGCAGTGTGAGTGTAGGGTGTGCCTAAATGTAATTATTGAGTCTTTTCATAAAGTTAGTCCTAGAAAATTAATTAATTGCCAGTCAGTAGCAAAATAATCATAAATATAAACTTTTAAGTTTTCTGACAAAGTGAATTATTGATTTTGGAAATGAATATGGGGGAAATTATTTTTGTAACCGAGATGTGACCAAGCACTAAGACTTTGGCACACACTTGTGAGCTTCTATGTTCAGACTGCTCCTCTGTAAAAGTTTGGTGTTCTTAGATCTTAGAATCTCTTTTTCTCGTGATAGGAAGGCTTGGGTGCTGAATGGTTAGTTCAGGTAGGTTTTACTGTTCCTTTACATTCATGATAATAACTAAGACATTGCTGAAACAGCCTTTCATGACTACTTCTTGAGAAGTCCACTTTCTGACATTTGGACTTTGACACGTCCTCCAGGATAATGTGTGTGTGTGCTCATGCCAGGTTATTGCCCATAAAATGTGCAGCACAAAGTGCTAGAGTGCCTGGTTCACAAGCAGTCCTCAAACGGGCCAGCTCTGCAGATAGAGAACCTGAAGGAGGCCTTTCCGTGCTTGCATGCAGCCCACCACGTTCTCCAAGCTAGGGCTTTCATATCCTGGTGTCCTCCCCACAGCTGTCTTTATCCCATCCTTGTTGTGGTATTCAGCCTCTTTTACTGTTTACTTTCTGTCTCCCCCAGCAATGACTAATGCAGCAAATATTTTATATGGTAGCTGCCACCATTCTGGACACTGAGGCTATCAATACTAAGGACCTCATTAGCCTTCTTGGCTGACCACATAGACCAAGACACCCGTTAGTTAAATACACACGTGATCTGTTCAAGAAACTGTAATTTAATGTGTTTTTAATTATAGTTACTCCTTGGTTCCAGTTAAACTAAACACCACCAAATCTCCCTGACTTTAAAGCAAGTGATAATTTTTTTTTCTTATCAATAAATTCTGGTATCATCTAAAATTCTCTACTTACCTTAAAAGCTAGATTGTGGGCCCAGGCTGGAGATAATGATATCATAACTGATATTTTTAGAATTTTGTTATGGTCTTTTAGAATATGTCTGATTAGAGAATTTGGGGTTAGATCTTTCTGCAGTTGGGAAAAGGCAGTTGATATACAAGGAAAAAGGAAGAATTTATCTCAGAAATAGGTATAACAGCAATAATTGCTGTTTGACCATTTACAATGATGACCATTTACAATTATGGTGTCATTTACATATTTTGAGCCTTAGCTAATCATAGAGAAAATATTTATTTCATCAGTCAGTGTCAAAAACCAACTATATAATAATGTCGCGATACCTGTAGCACCTTATAGAAATCTTTTTAAGTTAAAATTTTTTAGTTGGCTCTTTTGATATAAGGTCAGTTCTTTTAATACTTGCCTAATGTTCTTTATTTTATTGTATTGTATTTTATTTTATTATTAGTTTCAAGTATATAGTACATTGGTTAGATGTTTATATAGTTTATGAAATGATCCCCCTGATTGCTCTTTCTCTCTTCTGGCTCTCCACCTAGCCAATATATTAATACTGACTGCATTCCCTATGCTATGCTCCCCTTCCCCATGACCATCTATCAACTACTAATTTGTACTTCACCCCTTTCTCCCAGCCTCCCAGCCGCACTCCCCTCTTTGCCTAATGTTCTTTGATAGTCTTCAAAATCCACTAATTATAATTTTAAAAAATTATCCATTGGAGATTTTACTGATTGGAACCAAAAGTAGGTGTCATGAAAATCTCTGGTCTATACTCCTGAATGAATAATCATTGAAGCATACAAACATTCTGAAATAAAGCCCCCCATATTTTTTTGTTTTTACCATTTTAAATGATCACAATTGTATTGCATATTTTATTGTCTTTTAAATAATTCATAGTGAAAATTTAACTTTTTTGAGGACTGCATGCCTAGCACAAAGCCTTTTATATACGAGAGGCATCTGATATATTAGAAATCTCCTTTCCTTCTAAATGTGATATAATACAATGTTGTTTCAGGGACCACTGAAATTTGAAGGTCTATTTACAGCTACAGTAAGGATCATAGAATGTTGTCTTTTTGTAATTGGTGATCATTCTATCTGCTTCCTCACTGTCTTATGCCACTGCTTAGGTTGAAGCAGTTTAAACCACTTATTTCTTACTTCAAATTTTCCCTCAGGACAGACAGAAGATCACCAGAGGAAATGAGATGATTACTTTGAGTAGCATTAACCTCATTTTTATACTCAGATCTCTCTGTAGACTCTGGCCAGTACTGGAGACTCTGATATTCAGTTGGAGGCCCACACCTTTGTGTTTTGTACAGGTGTTTTTCTATACGTGTTGTAAGCGTTCATCTTTCCTTTCCCCCCAAAGCTACTGACTCTGGCTTCTAAGATATGCTTTCTATCTCATAGTCAAATTAATTCATCTCTCTGGGCCTCAGGTCCTCAGCCATAAAATGGGCACATTAATAGTATCTGCCTCATAGGACTGTTGTGAGGATTGAGTTAATATTAATAAAGTTCTCAGAGCAGTGACACATAGTAAGGGTTAAATAATTTAAGAAAAAGATTGTCTGACCACTGGATGAATGGCTCTTGACACTTCTTAAAGGAAAGAAAAGATCTGGGAAGATACTTCTGATGCAGCGTGATTTATACTTTCTTTTCCCAGGTAGGAGTGGAGTGATGTGGAGGAATTTGTATCTGAAGCAGAAGTGAAAGGTGTTGCCTAAAATATCTGTAAGGAAATGCTGGCCATGAGCCTGGGTCCTGACTGGATGAAGTAATGTATGGAAAGATGTTAATAGCAACTCCTTTGTGGCTCTTCAGGGTAGATTTTAAAAGGAGACGAGAGAGATAAACTGGAAATATACAGGGATGGAGGGAATTTGGGCCAAAGCTTGTGCCAGGAGCTAGCAGTTTTCTTCTGTCTAACAAAGCCTAAAACAGAGAAGTTCTCAGAGAAGAATAGATACATATATAAATTTTCTTAAACACCTGTCTGGCTTACGTGTTTTTCTCAGCTTTTTCCATGGAGCAGGGCACTCACCATCTGCTTTGTCAAAGAGAGCAGACGCTACTTTTGTGTGACATGTGCAAGGGTGTGCTGTGTTGGCCACCATAAAGGTTGGGACCCCTTCATTTTGTCCCCAGGTTCTTCTTGGGAGCCCAGGAGGCAGAAGATTTTCTGTGTACTTGGCTTGTCTCTGCCCAACTGTGCATGGATGGGGGCTGGCCCTGATGTTCCTGGCACAGGGCTTGGTCGCTCATTCACTCTGATGGCCGCCCTTTGCCCTGGCTCCCTCCCTGGGCCAGAGGCAGCTCAGTTGTAATTTGCTTTTATGCTCCAAGGTGCAGCCCTGTCAAACTGCAGCAAATGTTTATCTTATAATCCACAGACAAGAAGAAGGGAGGCAAATTCCAGCCTTTTAAGAAGTTATTTGGCAAAAGGAAAAAGAAAGACACTTCACTGTCCCAGGAGGCGTCAGCAGGAAAGAAGAGTCACTCTCCCCAGAGTGTCAGCAATGGGACGTTCTCTTCTGATGAAGAGACCCTTGAGCACAGTCTAAGGTAATAACTCACACTTTTTTTTTTCAGATCTTTGGCCGTGTTCCCAGGCAGGGAATGGAATCCCAAAGGAGGCAGAAGCGGAATCACAGCTGTGTTCTATCTTTGGGAAGGTGGAAGACTTGGGGTACTTGGTGTGTTCTGTGTGGAAAAGTCATCTTGGAGAGTTGGCACATGAGTCTGGCCTCACATTCTAGGAGAGCATTGGGATCAGTTCCTTTGCTTCTAACACTGGTGATAGAAGACAGCATATCACTGGCTTGGCTCAATAAGGTTCCTTGGATTGATGGAGACTTCATTTTCATGTCCTACTTTTTGGCGAAGAGGGTAGTCATAAATTAGATATTACACCCATGTTGAGGATGCGGACTGCTCAGGTATAGGATGGTCATCTTCATACCCTTGGGCCATCTCTAACAACTTCTAGAACGTTCTGCAATGATCTTTCAACTTCTGCTCTTTATTTTCTGCATTCCTTTCTCCCTCTCTTTCTCCCTTTTTTAGAACAAACACAGGCACTGAAACTGGCCATGACAGTGTCAAGAACTCAGAAAAGCAAAGTCAGGAGGTATTTCCCACCTGAGTGCTGGGAATTGAAGTCAGAGTTCAGATATGGTTAAATTCTGCTATTGTCAGCTTAGAAGTCGGTTCCTCTGAGAAGCCCTCACCCACTCCCCAGTCTGATCTATTTGCCCTTGCCTGTGTTCCTCTAGCAGCATGTACCTAGCTCCGGCAGGCACTTGTCTCTTTCTATGGACATTATTGATTTGCATCTCTCACACACAACTGTCAGTTCCATGAAGTCAGGGACCAAGTTTTATTCAGCCTCAACTTAGGTGCTCAAAAAATATTTCCTATGAATGCCTGGCACTCTGTAAGTTGTCCTAATACAGTGCAGCGAGTCCCTGAATAAGATTTCCTTCAAAATGGTTTCATTATAGCATTGATGAGGAAGAACCTGCCAGTCAGTGTGTGAAGAGTGTGCATGTTCTCTCCGTGTCTGGGTGGGTTTTCTCCAGGGACTCTGGTTTCCTCCCATGTCCCAAAGGTGTGCATGTTAGGCGCACTGGCGTGGCTACATTGTCCCAGTCTGAGTGACTGTGGGGGTGTGTGCGGGTGGCCCTGCAATGGGCAGTGTCCTGTCCAGGTCTTGCTTTGTGCCCTGGGCTGCCAGAATAGGCTCTGCCACTCACGACCCTGAACTGGAATAAGTGAGTTTAAACAGAATGATCTTACTTGTTTTTATTAATCTTTTTAAAATGTATATAGCGCTCACATTTATTTCAGTGTTTAATATCAGAAGTGTTTGGAGTCTTTAGAAGTTTGGTGATGTGTTTATAACCAGAAATATGGAACTTAACTCTCGTTTATATCAGTTAGCCTATAGTAAAATTGGTTTCATTATGCATCGCAGTTTCCAAGAACCAACTGACTATGTGATGTTAAGTAAGAACTTATTGTACATGTTGAAGGAATAGATGATATAATCTGTGATATTCTTACTGTATTTCAAAGACAAGGACAAAAACATCCTCTGTGCTGTGTGTCAGTAAACACATTCTAATAGGCACTACTGTTGAGCACAAATTACAAAATCCTCAGGCAGGTGATGTGCTTAAGCTCTGTAATGTTCACCGACAGCATTTGTCAGTCCTAATACTGACTCTCTCCTTGTTTTTGTTTTCCATTGTCTTTAGTAAGAAAACTATTGAATTTAACTGAAGGAAATTATTTCAATGAAAGGAAAACTCATCTGGCACTGAACTCACCTAGTCTTTGGAATGTCACTACTGACACATAGTTGAGTATTGTCCAGTATGAATCAGTTTTGATTTTACTTTAATTTTTTCATTTGTAAAATAGGAATGTGAACCTTTTTGCCTCACAGTATCAGAATGAGGTACAGACACTAAAATGTGACCAAGTAGCTATTTAATGCAAAATCAAAATATAGTCTAGAAAGTTCTCCTTTGGAAGGACTGTTCTGTGAAAACACAGCTCATCCTTTTTATGGTTTTGCCAAGACCCTGATTTCTTATTGAATTATGCCTGGGCCTTGGTGGTTATTTCCCTAGTTAAATTCTATTTCATTTAGCTCTTGGAGTTTCCTTAAGGTTTTAAGTTTTACAAAGCCTTGGAAAAGTCCACAGTGGGTCAAACACCTACATTCCTGTAAAATGGTAATGTCACCTGTTCATATTTACAAACATTTACGAGACATGCCTGTATTTTAATTAATACTTGTTTTTATAATAAAGGAAGCTGGAAGGATAAGCTTTGGATGAAGAATTTCAAAACAATGTCTTCTTAAATGTTTTTAAATTTAAAAAGATAGGAAATAAAAGTCCTTTAAAATATATTTTCCCCTCTTCTTGGAAATTGACAATTGCCATGTACTTCTACCCATGAAGTTAAGATTACATTTGTTGCTTACAGTATAGCTGAATTTCTGATCGTTTGTCCTATTTACAGATGGAGAAAATGAAAGATGTTATATTTAACAATTCTTATCAGTGGCTGTGTTACTTTCATTGTGTAATGATTCACAAAATTTTTGTGCATTTTTTTTGCTATCTCCAAAATGGATAGTTCTAACTAAAACATAAAATTCTGTTAAAGTGATCTTGGGTAGAGTTTCTAAGGAAGCAAATTTCAGCTTGATGTGAGGGAGAATTTCCTAATTACTAGAGCTGCCTAAAAATGGAGAGGCAGAGTATGTGCCAGCAGGGGTTGGGACTGGTAAAGGGGAATTTCAGCACTGGGTGAGAATTTAAAGGAGCTGAACTTTGTAATTCTAGAAATGTCTCTATGGCCAGAAATAGCTCATTATTGATCTTCTCCTTCTGCCTAAAATTTCTCATTTACTTTGGGCTTTTAAAGCATTCTGCTCTTTCTTTAGGTTAGGAGTCTTCATTTCTCCTAGACTGCTGCTTTTAAACTATACATGGCCATGGGAAAAGCAGAACAGTAAAGCATGATCAGTTTTTAACAACCTAATGAGACTTCCTTTATTAATTAAATACAACTAATATTGTATGTTACCAAAGTGTGCTAAATGAAGGTTAAATTTAAAAAGGGAGAAAGAGTCATTTTGGCAAATAGGTTTGGGAAATTCTGGGCCGAGACAAATTAAATAGCATCCTTTACATAGGACTTTTGAGAGCTTTTACTATGCTATTGTACCCTGGGAATCTACAAGGAGAGGGGTGTAGTATACAGCATTCCCAAGATTCCTTTAGCCACAAACCTTTTTTTCATAGAGAATATCCTATAGCATATATGAAGGCTGCCACTTATTGAACTTAATGCAATGTGTTTTGCATAAGTAAACTCATGTAACATTTACCAAGATACTCTGAGATTGACATTACTATCCCCATTTTAAAGATGACAAATGTAAGGCTAGAAAGTGACTTGCTAGTAAGATGCCGAGCTGCTATTCAAGCAGTGAAGACTCCATTCTTAACCATCCACTATTCTGCCTCTTAAGATGGCTGCCGCCCTCAGGGCCATGTGATAGGAAGCTACCACATGACCCTGAGCTGTCCTGCTGGTCCTGGGTCACCAGGCTCAAGTGTCTTCTGGACTTCAGCTGCCTGGCTGAGGCTCTCCTACTTACTGAGACTCTACTCATCTTGCTTCCAGTTTCTAACACCCAGCATTTACTATATCATGCACAGCTACAGCACTTTCAACACAGTGAGAACAGAAGGGGCTCTGGGAAGGGTGAGCTCACTCTGGGACTGGAGCAGTCAGGAATGAGGAGCCCTTGAGCGGGCACTAGATGATGAGCAGGATTTGAAGTGGCTGAATGGCAAGGCATGGACATTTCAGATCAGGAATGGTATGAGTACAGACTTCATGTAAGAATGAATGTGACAAATAGAATAGAAGGGAACTTTCCAACTCACTCTATGAGGCCCGTGTTACCCGAATATCCAAACCAGGCAAAGATAAAAAAAAAAAGAAAGAAAGAAAACAATGGATCAATATGTCTTATGAATATAGACATAAAAATCCTCTTCAAAATACTAGCAAACTGAAGCCGCAATATATAGAAAGGATTATACACCATGATCAAGTGGGATTTATCTCAGGAGTGGAAGGTTAGTTTAACATATAGAAATCAATAAATATAATATACCATATTAATAAAGTAAAGGACAAAAACCATATGATCATCTCAATAAAGGCAGAAAAAGCATTTGTCAAAATCTAACACCCTTTCATAATTAAAGAAAAACACAGAATAGAAGGGGACTACTTCAGGTTGATAAAGGGGAACTACAAAAAATCTATAATTAATGTTATACTTAATGGTGAAAGAATGAATGTGTTTCCCTTAAGATCAGGAACAAGACAAAGATGCCTGTTCAATACTATATTGTACTGTACTGTAGGTTATAGCTAGAACAATTAGGCAAGAAAAAGAAATAAAAAGCATCAGTCTTGGAAAGGAAAAGTAAAACTATCTCTATTTGCAGATGCCATGATTACATGTAGAAAATCCCAAAGAATCCACACACAAAAAATAAACCCTGTTAGACTAATAAATAAAGTTGATCAGGGTTGTAAGATAAAAGATTGGAGTATTTATATTTCAGTTGTATTTCTGTACACTAGCAATGAACAATTCAAAAATGAATTTAGGAAAACAATTTCATTTATAATAGCATCAAAAGGAATAAAAGACTTAGGAATAAATTTAACAAAAGAAATGTAAAACTCATACACTGGATATGGCAAAATATCATTGAAAGAAATTAAAGATCTAAATAGATGGAAAGACATCCTAAATTTATGGATCAGAAAACTTAGTATTGTTAAGATGGCAGTAGTCCCCAAATTGATCTACAGATTCGATGCAATCTCTATCAAAATCCCACTTATCATTTCTGCAAATGGGATCCTAAAATTCATATGGAAATGCAAGGGACCCAGAATAGCCGAAACAATCCTGGAGGGCTCACACTTCCCTAGTTTGCTACAAAGCTACAGTGATTAAAACAATGTGATACTGGCCTAAGGATAGCTATAAAGATTAATGGATTTGAATTGAGAGTCCAGTAATATAGCCTTACATTTGTGGTCAGTTGATTTTCTGTAACAGTGTCAAGACAATTAAATGAGTAAAGAATAGTCTTTTCAACACATGGTGCTAGGACGATGGATAGCCACATGCAAAAAAAAAAAAAAAAATTAAATTGGACCCTTTTTTTATACCACTCACAAAAATGAACTAAAAATGGATCACAAATCTAAATGGAAGAGCTAAAACTGTAAAACTCTTAGAAGAAAACAGAGGAGTAAATCTATGACCATGGATTATGCAGTGATTTCTTAGGTACCAAAAAGCACAAGTGAAAAAAAGAAAAAATGATTTCATTAAATAATTTTTGTGCCACAAATGACGCCATCAAGAAAGTGAAAAGACAGTCCTCAGAATGGAAGATAACATTTTCATATCATTTATCTGATAAAACATATTCAGAATAGGTAAAGAATTCTTATGACTCAATATAAAAAGAACATGTTTCTTAAATATTTCTTAAATAAGCAAAGGATTTGAATAGACATTTCTCCAAAAATATAAAAATGTTCATTAACATATAAAAACATACTTGTTCAACATTATTAGCAATCAGAGAAATGCAAATCAAAACCACGAGATATCATGTCATATTCATTGGGAATGCTATAATATAAAAGACAGACAATAACAAGTGTTGATGAGAAGGTGGAGAAATTGGAACCCTCATACACTCCTGGTGAGAATGGAAAATGGTACAGCCATGTTGGAAAACAGTTTGACAGTTCCTCAAAATGTTAAACATAAAGTTACCATGTGTTGTAGGAAATATCCACCAAAAGATGAAGGATAGATACAATGTACTGCATATCCATAGAATGGAATATTACTTGGGAATAAAAACAATGAAATACTAATCCATGTTATGACATAAGTAAACTTTGAAAACATTATACTAATTGAAAGAAGGCAGTTAAAAAGACTACATATTATATCATTTCATTTATATAAAAATCTCCAAATAGACAAATTCATAGAGACAGAAAGACTAGTGTTGCCAGGCACAGCATAGGGCGTGTTTGAGGGAGACTGTTAATAAGTATGGGATTTCTTTTGAGAATGATAAAAACCTTCTAAACTTAGGTGGTGATGATGGTATATTCTGTAAATATATTAAAAATATTGAAATGTACCCTGTAAGAGGTTGAATATTATATATGGCATGTGAATTATATCTCAATAAAGATGGGTTTTTTTGAGGGAAAAAAAAGGAATAAATGTGGCATTGCAAAGGTTATAGTTGGCTGAGGTGATAGGTTCATGTTGGCAGGGGAATGTAGGGGCCCATTTTCCGGCCCTAAAACACTAAAATAGGAGGTAGAAATTTGGGGTGGAACAGAAAGGGATCATTTTGAAGAAGGACATCACTTCAGAGTAGAGCAGTCTAGCTTGGAAGGGCAAGCAGTTGCTCATATTTGTTTAGGGGTGTTGAGCCCTTGTGTTGGGAAGTGCAGGCATTCTGATGAGATGAAGGAGATGAGGAAAGAGATACAGGTCATGTTTGAAACTGCCTTCTTAAACTATATGCCTGTGGCTGACGCCATGCATTATTCCATCCCCAAAGGACTAATGGAAATCTTACTCTCTATATGATACCTTTATTCAGTAGAGACACACACACACCAATGTTAAAGGTTTAAGATGATTTTTAATACCTTTACTTTATAAATGGGGAAAATAAGGCTCAAAGAGATCACAGTGCTGTTAGTGTTAAGAGATGTGACTAGAATCTTCAGTCAGCTGATTTTGCACATGGTAATCCTTTTGTCTGGAACAACCCCATCCCCCATTCTTACCTCCTTCATTTGGCTCATTCCTCATCATCCTTCATTTCTCTTCACAATGTGCCTTCTTCAGTAGAACAAACTTTCTCTGACCCCCTCGGCCTAGATCAGACATCTCTGTCATTGTTCTCACAACTACCTCTACCTTTCCAGCCTGTAGGGATGCCTTTCTCTGTACTTCCAGCCTGTAGAACTGTGCCTGGCACATAGCAGGTGTTCAGTAATTATTCATTTAATGAATGAGTACATGAATACTGCTCTTTTTACCATTCTGACTCTTCCCACTAGACAAGTCAATGTTTGTCTGATTTATCCTTCAGTTTCTTACCATAGTAAAGAGTATCATTGTCCCTCTGATCTACTGGAAAAGGAAAATTACAGAGTTGGTGTAATGAGACAACATGTCACCAATAAACTTATAATGAAGCTCAGGCTCCCTGATTACCAGTGCACCTTAGGTCCCTTGGCCTTGTTTCTTTTCAGATGAAGTCAGGAAAAGACTTATTTTACTTGATCATTTATCCTCTATCCATAGGAATCTTTGATATACTGAAATTGGACAGGGACTAGAGAAGAGGTACAAAAACCATCAAATGAATAAAAATTAGGGACTAAGCAGGAGAATCAATAAAGCTGGGCTACATGAGTATAGGGGGAAAGAAGTTTTATGGATCAGTTACAGTGATTATTGGAGATACAATATATGGATGAGAACAGATCAGGAGCCAAGGTCCTCTTGGGATCGAAGGTGCTTTCACTCATGAGCTGTGTGCCCATAGCCAAGCAAGCCCCTTCATCTGTTACATGGATGTGCTATCTCCCAGGGTTATTATGAGGACAAAAAAATGACATTACACTATCTGCTAGCACTTTACACATGCAGAATAATATTATTACTAAGATAAAGAGGAGGTTAATAACTAGTTTTCTACTTCCAGAGCATAGACCAAGACTCAGTTGGTCCCAGTGATGGCTAGAAAGGTTTATGAAAAGATCTTTGTCCAGGTGGGGCACCTGAGGAGTAGAATAGATAGCATGAAAGCCCATGGATTCCCTACAGAGCTTTAGAAGCAGGTTGGATCACTCATCTTATGTGATATAGATACAGGACCGGGCCAAGGGGCTATAGTAGATGAACCTTTGGCTTCCAGTTCTAAGTGTCTATGTTTTAAGAGTCCAAGCTCTCCTTCACTTCCTTGAATTTTTCATGATGTATCCTGTTTCTATTGTAATTATTAGGTAATTGGGTACTCTATAGCCTATTGAGTACCATATATTTTCATAGAATACCGAAGTCAGTGCTGAGCCTTGTCATAGGTGCCACACAAAATATAATGTGACTCCGCTCTCTTCCAGCAACTCTAGTTTCATAAGGATAGTTAATGGCTCTTTAGCATTTCATTTGAATGAGACTCACAGATCTGTTTAGGAAGAAAACTGCTGATCAATTGCAATTGCCCCTGTTGTCATGGAAACAAGCTGCAATGAAACTATAATTATATTTCCTTATTCCTGAAGTGAATCCCTAATCATTGCTATGGTAATTACCCAATATCTATGGTCCCAAATTACACGATGCTTGTCCAAAAAAAAAACAAAGGATAAGGAGGAGGAAGAAGGCTGGCCTGAGACACGTGTTAACTGTGCAGCTGCGGAGAGCTTCTCTTTTTTTGGGAGTGGGAGAATTTCCCTCTGTAAGCTCCAAGGTTAAATGATGTCAGTGGGTCTTATACTATGCCCATTTCTTAGAGTAGTGGCTAGAAGGCCATATCAAGTAGGATGCTATCAGCTGTGATAGAAAACATGGCTACTAATACCTTCACCAGTAATGAAATATAGTATCTGATGTACCTGAAAGTCTAGAGGACTTTCCACGTTCCAAAGTTCATTGATAAAGCAACTCAGCAACATCATCAAAATCCGGTCTGATGCTTTTTTTCTTATTCTCAGGGAACAGTCTCCTCAGGGAGTAGGCTCTTGTTCTCAGGCTTGTCCCCTTATTGCCCCAGCATGGCTTGCCACAGTCTCAGGTGTCACATATAGTTGACAAAGACCAGAGACAGAAGGGACCATCTCTGTCTTCTGTCATATTTTAGGAATGAGAACTTTTCCAGAAACACCTCCCCCAGCAAATTTCCCCTAATATTTCATTGTTCTTTTCACACCATACCCCACTGCAGGCAGTAGGTCCAGATAACAGAATTTAAAATGGTGATGGCTTTTCTTGACCCTGATCTACTCTCCTTGGCACTAAGTGCATAGCGGGTGGGGGATGAAATAGCATGACCACAGGGCTAGCTTTGTTTTGCTTTGCTTCTCACCTTTCTCTACTGTGACCTTCTAGCGCCCCAAACTTCAGGGCACAGGCCATCAAGCACCCTCTGATCTCTATCACATCTGCAGATAAGCATGGGCACAGAGCACTGGACCTGGGCTTGGGCATCCCAGTAGCATGGAGTATTGCATCCTTTGCTCTCAGTAAGCAGCATGTGCCACCAAGAAAGAAAGGCAGCCTCATGGAAGAGAAGTAGACTCAAAACACCAGAGAGCAAATCGTTGTCCATCCACATGAGCTAGGTCGTAAAGGAGAATCAAGACACAGATTCAAAAACAGAGTATGGTGGCTTTTTTTGGTAATTGAGTGGTTAGCATCCAGTTCCCCTTCTCAACAGCACCCAGGGTTCTTTTCAAGGATTCAAGTTTGCCTCACTGTGTGTACTGCTGAGAGGACCTAGTGCCTGTTTCCTATCCATCTACAGCCTGACACGAGCACACGATTTAGCCTCGCCAGTCAGTCTTTCTCTCCTAGGCTTTGACTTGGCAGGTGGGTCAAAGATGCAAGGGACACAATTATGAAAGCCTTCTGTAACCGCCGTGAGGGTTGCTGTGGGTCCTGACACCTGGACTGTGAAAGTTCTTATCAATCCTTTTTCCAAGCCTTATCACTAGCTGCCATTGTTCTTTGAGCCCTCACTGTTCTAGTAAACTTTCTTTTAGTTGAGTAAGACATAGTTTCTGTTGCTTGTGACAAAGAACTCTGACTGACAAAGAATGAAACTAGGAAAACTTGGTGAGAGGGAGGTTTGAAATAGAAGGTGGGAAGCAAAGCCTGGAGCAATTCCCTGGTTTGAGTTAAAAAGAAGGCTCAGAAGAAACCTTCAAAAAAGAGATGCTGGACATCCTACTGACTCATCCATCCATTGGTTTCTCAGAGCTTTCCACAATGGCCTCCTATACAGGCCTGACCTATCTGAAATATACCCATGATCTGAAAATATTCCTCTCCTCCCATCAACATGTTTGTATCATGCTTTCTATTCCCTCAATGATTTCTCCATGGGAAACACATCTGATTAGATACCCTACAATATCAATTATTTACTTATCCATTGAAAAAATTTACTCACAGATTTTATTGTAAAAAGCACTTTGGGAGAAACAAAGATTAATAGATATGATCCCTACCCTCATGCAACTCATAGTACTGTGGTGGAGATAAGATGATGCCATTATTAGAATCACATCTGTGTCACCCTTGAAAACATACAAAGCATTTTTATTTTCCCTCTCATTTAAGGCACGATTATAGTAACCAGAACATGAAACAACAAGAGATACATACATAGGGGCTTTCAGTGAGAGAAAAGATCCCTTTCCTCTAGGGAAGCAGGAAAGGCTGTGTGGGGTTGGTAAGATTTGAGCTGGACCTTGAAAGATGGGTAGGACCTGAACTGAGATTGGCAATAAGCTGTCCCTGAAGAGGAAGAGCCTAGGCAATGATAGAGCCCAGAGTGATATCTGGGGAACTGAGTGATTGGGTTTGCCTTATAGGGTTTTTGAAGGAAGGTAATATTGGATAATAATCGGTAACACTTAGATAAGCACTTACACTATCTAAGTGCTTTATAAATTGTAATTCTTTTAATCCTAACAGAAGCTCCATGAAGTAGGTCCTCTTCTCATCCCCATTTACAGATAAGGAAACTGAGGCACGTAGAGATTTAGTGATTTGCCCAGAGTTGTTTAGGCCCCCATTGTGAAGAGCCTTAAGGGCTAATCAATAATTGCAGCTTCATCTGGTAAGATTTTGGCATAAGAGAACCACTGGAGGTTTCTGAGCTGATGAATTAACAGCTGCAAGATTAACATACAGTTTGAGAAAAAGTGAAATCGGAGAAGACTTCAGCTGGAGATCATTTACAGATATCAATCACGTTATAGTAAGCTGGAGGTAAAACTAAAGCAACAGTGACAATGACACACTTATTGGCCCTTCAGCTGCCCTCAGCGTTTCCTCCACTTATTTCTGAGTTCCCCACTCATGCATTCTTATGTCTTTAAGAACAAGTCTTCTGACTCTCCACTGCCTGCCTGGGTCAGGGGTGAGAGCACTGTGCCAGCGACCTACTCTCAAATGGTCTGGGAAAACAGAAGTTCTTCATACTACACCTATAGTGTTTTTATAAGTCTGAAATGATTTCAAAATGATAATAAAAATGAAACCTTCTCCTGAGCAAAGCTTAAAAAGTGTAACCTTTATATTGCTTTTGGTACAGTCATTAGCATAATAATCCACTCCATATATTACAGCATGATATGATAACCCTTCCAGGCCTCAGCTGAGCTTCCTGAAATCATTCACAACTTTAAGGTCCTTCAGAACAGCCCTGTATTTTGGCCTCTGTGCTATATTATTTATTCTTAAGTAACCTCTGAGAGCTTCTAGGTAGAATTATGACTGTCAGGCCAGCTGTCTCTGCAGAAGAAAAAGGGAAGGAGGTGGAGCAGGGAGAAACAGAAGTGTCACTTTCCTCCTGTCCTTCCCACGCCATAATGATTTAGATCCAAGAGCTTAAGTGTAATAAGATGCAGGAAGAATAGGACCCCTGAAGCCACTCCAAATTTGTCTTAGTGCTAATACAACACACCTTCTCTTAGAATTAGAAACCTCTGGTCTCCAGTTAATCATTCCTGCCCATGGTGTTTAAACTTCCTTGAGTACGAGGGGTGGGGATGGAACCCATGGGCTGTTGCTCTCTGAACCAGACACCAGGGTAAGCTTTTCAAGCATTTTCCCATGACTTTAGGCAAAAATAAAGGAATCCTCTTCCTCCCTTTTCTCTTCATTTTCTTCCTTCCTTCTTTTGTCCTATAGTCTCTACTAATCTTTATAGATAGTGACCATTTAATTTGGGCAGAAGATATGGAAGTGATGTCAGATCTTTGATGTGAAATGAGAACTTCTGGCACACCTGCTTACTCTTCCAGCCATGTCTACAAGGAGTTATGAGTCATAACGCTTTAGTCATACATTTTTTAAAAAATCTTGATTAATACACCAATGCTCATAGCATTATTCACAATAACCAAGAGGTAGAAACAACCCAAATGTCCAACAGCAGAAGAGTGGATAAATGAAATATGCTATATACGTATATAGCAGGATATTATTCAGCCTTAAAAAGGAATAAAATTCTTATACGTACTACAACATGGATGAACCTTGAGGATATTATGATAAGTGAAATAAGCCAGATACAAAGGACAAATATTATTCCATTTATATGAGCTATATGGAATAGTCAATTTCATAGAGATAGAAAGGAGAATAACGGTTACCAGGAGCCGGGGGGAAAGGGTGAATGAAGAGTTACTGCTGAATGGGTATGGAATTTCAGTTTGAGATGGTGGTTATGAATGTACTTAATGGCACTAAACTGTATACTTAAAAATGTTTAAAATGGTAAATTTTACATTATGTATATTTTACCACAATAAAAAAAATCTCAGTATTATGGAAGTACGAAAAAATTCATGGATGCTGGCATCCTATTTGATGTTGATGGCTTTGGTGTTTAAGCAGTAAATTGGTTCAGCTTCTCTTGTATGTGATTTGCAGTCATGGGCACAGTAGGACTGTCTTAATGACACCGTGTTATCATGGTCCAGTGGCCGTTCACACAGTGTCTTTGTTCCCAAAGAGACCCAAACACCTACTAACACTGTTAAAAGGGAAGATTGTCAGTTGTGAGTCAGGAGCCTGGGTTCTGGTTTCAGTTCTGTCTTGATCAAGTCTCTGCACCTTCCTGGACCTCGTCGACTCTGTGATCACAGAGGGCCCGCAGAGTCGGCAGTGACTGTAGATTGAGGACTGCCGTCGGTCACAGCTGACGCCACTCTGGATTAGCAGCTCCCCTTTTGCTGCTAGTTTACTTGCAGAGACCTCCTGGAGATACGCAGAGCAGCAATCTTGGCCGCAAGCACAGTCGTAGAGGAGTGTGGACACGCAGAATTGAATGCAGACTTGAAATGGTTCCAGGAGCTCAGGATTTGCAGTCCTGCTCATTGATTTCTGCACTGTTTTTGAAGGATTTTTGAATGTGCAAGGACAAATGATATTACCTGTTAAGGTCTTCTACACTATACCTTTCCCCTCACCTCAACGTGACCTCATTTATAAAATAGTATAGCACAGAGCCTGAGGGATGACAGTAACAAAGAAATAGGAATTATGGAAGCTTTGTGGCAAACACTGATAAATTTGTTTTTATTAATGTTGAATTTGCAGAGACAGTGGGATAGTTAAGTAGCAGGGTCCACTAAGTACCTAGATACATGCAGGTAGAAGAAGAGAGTGGAATATTGGAGTCAGATAGACCAGGGGTCACCAACCCCCGGGCCGTGGACCAGTACCAGTTCATGGACTGTTAGGAACCAGGCTGCACAGCAGGAGGTGAGCGGTGGGCAAACAAGGAAAGCTTCATTTGTATTTGCAGCTGCACCCCAGCGCTAGCATCACGGCCTCAGCTCCACCTCAGATCATCAGGCATTAGATTCTCATAGGAGAATTGGTCCCTGGTGCCAGAAATATTGGGGACTGCTGAGATAGACAGTTATTAAAAGTAACTGTTAAAGCCAGAAGAGAACCCTCAGGCTGTGCTATCATCTACACCTTTGGAAGGACAACCACAGGAGTCAGTGCAGAGTGGAGGGGAAAGACAAAAAGCTGGTGTCTTTGGGCTGACTAAAAGCCTCTAATTAGATGTTTGGAATCCAAACCTCTCTGCCAATAATGATAATATCAATGACAACAACAACACAGCCAGGACAGAAATATAGAAGCGAGTTACAGCATCTCAGCCATGCTTGCTCCCTCCTATCCGTAAGGAAGAGAAGGTTCCCACACAGCAAACTCCATTTCTTCCATTCGAGCAGATAGAATCTGAGGGAGAGTTGCAGTGTTGAGACTCAGAGGCCCCTCACCTCTCGGCTCACTCATAATAAAAGAAAGGAGGAGGACTGGCCTACTTCTCAATCAATTGTAAATGATTTTTAAATGTCAAGAATAAAGAAGTCCAGATGAACTCTGCCAAGGTACGATGTGTAGTGAATTGGCCCTCTGCCTCCCAATCATGTAGTTCGAAGTTCCCAGCTGTTATGGACAATGATTCCACCGAGTTCTTTGTTGGCAAGAACATAGTTTCAAGCTGAGATCTCCACACACGTGGGCCATTCAGTTTCAATTCCAGCCCTGCCTCAAACTCTGGAACTTTGGGCAACATTTTACCCATTCTTTGTCTCAGCATCTCCTTCAGAGAACAGGAAATAATCTATGTTGTAGAGTTGTTTGGAAGCAGAACTGGTAACCATGATTACCAAAATTTTTAAACTAACCAAATTGATGAGGATTTAGTATTAATTTACATTATGTACACCGAATTATTTAGAAGAGATTGTTCATTGGTATAACTAATAAACCAATTACCATTCTCTTCTACTGTTTCTTCTTAGAGTTTTAAAATGGGACAAAAACCAGATAGAAGAAGAAAAAGATACAAATGTTTCTGGTCACTCTTCAAAGTGATCATATCAATAAGCAGGTTCTTGCAGGCAGAAACTTAATAAATGTAAAAAAGTTAATTATTTCCACTTATGGTTGTGATGAATTAGCTTGTAGCAAATCAGTGCTATCACCATGAACAACTGGAAATGTGGGTGGAACATTAAAACAGAGACATCTGTTTGGAGATACCAGACTTGAGCAAAGAGATCTGGAGAGAAAGGGAGCCCATTCTGCAGACAGAATCATATTGAGTAAAAAGAATGACAAATACAGAAAAGAGCATAAAGACATATGGCTCATGGTGAAATGTTCTAACATTGGAGAACCAGAGGGAGAATAGAGAAAAAATGGGGCAAGAGCAACATTTGAAGAGGTAATAGCTAAGAATTTTTTAAAACTGATGAAAAATACCAAGCCACAGGTTTAAGAAGTATTACCCTGCTGGGTAGTAATACTGGGTAGTGTACCCCCAGCTAGGTAAATTAGAAGAAATTCACACTTAACCACAACTGCTGAAAACCAAAGACAAAAAAATCTTAAAATCAGCTATAAATAAAAGCTATATTTCCTGTCTTCTCAAAGAAGCAGTAATATAACGTACAAAAATTCTATAGATAACATCTTAAGTTAATGATAAAATTGAGTACTTTCTTGCTCAGTTTGGGAACATGACAAAGTCCCCATTGCCACTTCTATTCAACTTTGTATGAAGACTCTAGCTAATACAGTGTGGCAAAAAAAAAAAAAAGAAAAAAAAAAAAAGAAAGAAAGAAAGAAAGAAAGAAAGAAAGAAAGAAAGAAAAAATAGCAAAGTAAGATTTAAAATAAATAAACCTTCCTTTTGTCACAGGCAATGTAATTGTATACATAGAAAAACCAAAAGAATCAACAGTCATATTATTGTAACTAATAAATAAATTTAGCTAAGCCTAGTTATAAGATCAATATACAAAAATCAATTGTATTTTAATATTCTACCAATAAACAATTAAAAATTTAAGCTCCTGACAAGATGGTGGAGTGGGTAAATGCTGGAATGACTTTCTTCATGAACACATCTAAGTTACAGCTAAACTACAGAGCAACCATCATTGAGAATCACCTGAAGTCTAGCTGAACAGAGGTCTTACAGCTGGGCACACACAGAAGAGGCTACCTCAAGACTGGTAGTGGGGGCAGAGATGTGGAACGGGCTGGTCCCACACCCAGCAATTGAGAATCAGGAGGAAATCTTAGTCCCAGCCTCACACTGGGTTCCCCAGCCCAGCATTCCAGTACCAGGAGGAGAAGTCCCTACAATCTCTGGCTGTGAAAAAACAGTGGAGATTGTGGCTGAGCAAGACAGAAGGCTGCCTCTTTGAGGGCCCACATGCTGACTTACTTGCTGTGATTCACTCACTGGAGCTCCAGCACTAGAGCTGCAGCTCTGAAGGCACCAGGGACATACCGGGGGAAACTGGGTTGTCTCACTTCAGGGCAAGGGCTAGAGGGGCAGCTTTCTCTCAGACAGAAGTGCTGGCAGAATCCACTGTCTCTTTGTTTAGCCCTCCCCACTCCCAACATGCAGACCCAGGCAGCCACCATATCTGAGTCTCCATCAACCAGGCTAACACTGGTCAACCTGCCTTGGTGATTCCCTGAGACCTCCACCCCGCCCAATATGCATGCCCCGCCCCCAAGCCACTTCCAGTGGCTTTTCCCTACAGACAGCCTTTCTTGGATCATGTTGAAGACTTTTTCTAAAATCTCAAAGGTTCACAAAACCTAAATAAGCAGCATCTGACCTTGCTTTGCAGCTTGGCCCTTCGAGGCACATCCAAGCCCAGCCATTTTCAAATTGTCTGGGCAGGGCACCGGCCATGGCTGAACTTGGCCTGTGATGGAGCCTCTCCCAGGAGGCACAGGCCTGTATGCCCAGTGGCCAGCTTTGGTCTAAGCCAGAGCACTACCCAGGGCCACATTCAAGGATGATACACGCAAAGGGCAGACTGCCCCTGCTAAAGCAAATTCTATTCCTTAGAGTTAGCCTCTGCACAAAAGCCCCTCCACTGTAGTCATGGCCAGTACTCATAACCAGTCAGTCCGAGGGTCAGTCATTCCCATTGATGAGCAAACAGTAACCAAGGCTCAACTATAACTGGAGGACATACACAACCCATACAATGGACACACTTAGAGCACCTCGCTCAGGTGATCAGGGAGACAGTGCCACTGGGCATAGGACCCCTACTACATAAGGGTACTCTACTAAGACTGGGAGACATAGCAGCCCTGCCTAATACATAGAAGCAAACACAGGGAGGCAGACATAATGAGGAGACAAAACAAAAAACAAAACAAACAAACAAAAAAAACCATAGCCCAAATGAAAGAACAAAGCTCCAGAAAAAGAACTCAAGAAAATGGAGACAAAATATTGGTTATAAGGATGAAGAGTGAACTTAGGGGAAGAGTATATGAACTGAGTGAAAACTTTAACAAAGAGATACAAAACAAAAAGAACCAGTCGGAAATGAAGAATACAATAACTGAAATGAAGTATTTTATTACAAATTTATAAATAGTATTCATTAGAGGGAACCTAGTAGAAAAAGCCAAAGTTTGAATCAGCGGTTTAGAAGATAAGGTAGCAGAAAACACCCAATCAGAACAGCAACAAGAAAAAAGAATCTCCCCCAAAAATTAGAATAGTTTAAGGGACTTCTGGGACAACATCAAGCATACCAACATTTGTATCATAGGGGTATCAAAAGGCGAAGAGAAGAAGGAATTGAAAAACTGTTTGAGAAATAATGACAGAAAACTTCCCTAACCTGGTAAAGGGAATAGACATACAAGCCCAGGAAGCACAGAAAGTCCCAAAGATGAACCCAAAGAGTCCCACACCAAGACACATCGTAATTAAAATGCCAAAGGTTAAAGACAAAGAAAATCTTAAAAGCAGCAAGAGAAAAGTAATTAGTTATCTACAAGGGAGTTCCTATAAGACTGTCAGCTGATTTCTCAACAGAAACTTTACAGACCAGAAGGGATTGGCATGAAATATTCAAAATGATGAAAAGCAAGGACCTACAACCAGGATTACTGTACCCGGCAAAGCTATTATTTAGACTTGACCCAGCAAAGCTATCATTTAGAATTGAAGGATAGATAAAGAACTTCCCAAACAAGAAAAGCTGAAGGAATATGTCACTACCAAACCAGTATTATAAGAAAGGTTAAAGGGATTTCTTTAAGAAGAAGTAAGAAAAATACAAATAATAAAATGGCAATAATTACATATCTAGCAACAATTTAAATGTAAATAGATTAAATGCTCCAATCAAAAAATAAGGTGGATGAATGGATAGGAAAACAAGACCCTTACATATGCTGCCTACAAGACCCTTAAATATGCTGAGACTCACCTCAGATCTAAAGATACACACAGACTGAAGGTGAAGGGATAGAAAAAATATTTTATGAAAATGCAAACAAAAAAAAAAAAAACTGGGGTACATACTTATACCAGACAAAATAGACTTTAAAACAAAGGCTATAAGAAGAGACAAAGAAGGATCCAGTAATCCCACTTCTGGGTATTTATCCCTACTTCAAAGGGACATGTGAATCCGTATGTTCATTGAAGCATTATTTACAATAGTGAAGATATGGAGGATATCTGTGTGTTCATCTGTGGATGAATAGATACAGAAGAGGTGGTACATGTATACAATGGAATGTTACTCAGCCATAAAAAAAAAATGAAATCTTGCCATCTGCATGATTTTTTCCTAGGTCAAACATAGATGGACCTAGAGGACATTGTGCTGAGTGGAGTAAGTCAGACAGAGAAAGACAAATACCATATAATTTCACTTACATGTGAAATCTAAATAAAAAAATAAGCAAGAAAAACAAAACATAAATACAGAGAACATTGATGGTTGCCAGATAGGTGAAAAGGGGGCAAAAAGGGGAAAGGGATTAAGAATTACAAATTGGTAGTTACAAAATTGTTATGGGAATATAAAGTATAACATAAGGAATATAGTCAATAATATTGTAATAACTATGATGTCAGATTTGTACTAGATTTATTAGGCTGGTCAGTTTGTAAGTAATATAAATGTCTAATCACTATATTGTACAACTGAAACTAATATAATATATGCCAACAGCAATTAAAAAGTTAAAAAATTTTTTTAAAAATAAAAAATAAATAAAAATTTTAACCTATACCATTTACAGTAGATTCAGAAACATCAAATATGTAGGAATAAATCTATGAAAATAGTCTAAGACCTCTATACACAAAACTACAAAACATTGAAAAAGTAAAGAGGATCTAAATAAATGAAGGGATATCCAATGTTCATGGATTAAAAGATTGAATACTTGTCACTTAAAAGATTGATTAAATGTCACTTATCCCAAAATTTATCTATAGATCCAGTGCCATCACAAGAGTAATCCTAGGAGTGTGTTAGTGTGTGTATATGCATAAATTTATGTGGAGAGACAAGAATAACCATCTTGAAAAAAAAGCTGGAGAACTCTAACTACTAAATAGCAAGACTCTTGAAAAGCTATAGTAATTAAGACAGTGTAGGATTATTGCTAAACAGACAGATAGACAAGCAGACCAATGGAACAGAGGCCAGAAACAGATTCACATATATACAGTCACTTAAGTTATGGCAGATCACTCACTGTCTTCAGGCCTCACTTTCCTCATCTATAAAATAGACTTAATAATAGTGACTACCACATAAGGTTTAAATATTATATATCAAAATATTTCGATATTAAAGAGATTAGCACATATGCAAGGTACATGGGCAAATGCCTGATAAAATTTAGCTAATATTAATGTTACCCCAGTGACTAGCACTATTAATATTACTACTACTACCACTATTATTATTATTACTATTCTTATTTTTTTTCATATGATCATCTGAAAGTGGGGAATGGGTAGACATTAAATCCTGGTTGACAACAAGGAACATTTGGGGCAAAAAAAGAGCAGGAGAGTGTTGATTCTTAGCCTACCTGGAGAAAAGAATGAGATCAGAGAGAGAAACTTCATAATTTCATCAAGACTGACTTTGAAACTGGGAGGGAACTTGGCATTGCACAGGTATGTCGTGTACACACAACTGTGAGATGCCAGTAAACATGTCAACATCCAAACATCTAAAATGGACTTGTGTGTATATGTGTTTGTATGAATATTTTAGAACCTATGTATATACATAAGCCATTTGTAAAAACACTGTAGAAATGAAATCAGTTACCTCTTCTCCCATCTGAATCAAGCTAGGAATTGGAAAGAGAAGTTTAAACAGAATATTAAAAGGTTTGATTCCACAACTTTGAATGAAAAGTTTATTTCACAGCATCTTTAGATGAACCTGGAAGTTCATTTTGTAATATAGGTCACAGATTCTCTGAGGACAGGGAGATGCTGATTTATTTCATTTTTCTCCATATTCATATTCATATCCTAAAATAATGCCTCGTATTTCATAAAGTGGGTTGATGCTCTAAGGCATCTTGTGTTATTTAACTGAAAGCTTACTCATTATTATAGCTATTTAGTATCTTCAACCCTCCCATTGTCCAGCCCACATGTCATTTGCATCCTGTCTTCTCCCACTGACCCACCCATACCTCGTTTCACTCAGGGCACTCTTAAGACCTTCCACTGCTTTAAAACCCTTCACCTAGCTAGCACGGGATTGCATTCACCAGATCTGAATTCAGTTTCTCACTCTACTATTTCTATTTGGATGACTTAAGATAAGATTATTTACCCACTGAGTTTCATCTGCAACAAGATTCCAGTGATGAAATAATGAAAGTAAAACTTAGCACAGTGTTTTCAACTAAGTAAGGGATGCTGGTGGTGGTGGTGGTGATGATTATTATTGCTTAAGATCCTACAGCCAGGAGGCTCATATTTAAGTTTTTTGTTTCTTGATTTACTATGTTTTTTTACCATGCTGCCTGTAATTTGGCAAATTAGATGCTATGATTTGGTGCCCAATCTTCTCAGCTAGTCTAGACTTGGTTGGGACCCTGCCCACCTCATTTCTGTAGTCATTGCAGAAGCACCAGCTGGGACACCATCCCACCCCTACACTGGCCCTTCTCTCATGTACTTGGTCACTGAAAAAACCTCTTGGTGGGGCCCCTCTCTGGGGAGGGGAGAGAAGGAGTGGTGCCCCCTCACCCCTGGGGGTGCTGCTGGCGTGTGCCTGGCATGGAAGTGTGCCTGCCTTGTCTTACAGAGGGTGTGCAATTCTGCCTGCCTGTGAACAGCCTGGATGTCTATTCCTTTCCCAGAGATAACTTAGTTTGCAAGATCAAGTAAGGAACAGTTGGCTTCTGCTGCTTCCTCTCCCTGCAGTTCACCTTGCCTGTACCTCACTGTCAGGTAGAAATCTGGACTTCCTTGAAGTCCAACCCTTCAACTGAAAAGCATGTATTTTGGGATACCTTCCATCTATAAGCTCACTGTGCATGAAGCCTGTCAGAATTTCCTGAACAAATATTTCCTACGTTTCTCAGAATTTCTTGAGTCCCGCCAGAGAGACTCTTTATTCCTTTGGTCTCTATCAGCAATTCTAGTCTTTGTCAGGTCTTTGTTTTAGATAGATATATCTTCTAAGCTGATCATAATCTGAGAGAGAAGCTCTTGCCTCTTTCTTCCAGATCTGCATGTTACTTAAAAAATGCTGGTTGACAAGACTCAGTGGGGTAAAATTGACTGTGACAGTTTATCGGGAAAAAGGCTGCTCCAGTTAAAATTTCTGCAGTGCCTTCCGTCCCGGGTCCTCTACAAATAAATAACTGTCTGAGTTTTCAGTGAGTGGCTCTGAAATGCTATGTTGGAGACATGCTCCCTTATTCCTGTGGGACACTTCTGTCTACCCAGCTGCTTGTCTGATCCATAGCAGAAAAGGATGCAGTGCTGGCTGGGACGGGTTGTGAGTGGGGTCCCTCAAGTCAGGAAGAACAAGAAGCTGAATTGCCAAAAGAAATTTTATCATCCTAATAAAATGAAGCACATGATTTGCATTCCAGGTCCTTCAACTATTCTATGGGAACCCGGGCATTTTCCCATGACAGTATTTTTATCCCTGATGGGGGAGCAGAAAGTGAGCAGACAGTTCAAGCAATGTCACAGGACAACATCCTGGGCAAAGTCAAAACTCTTCAGGTAAGACAGCTTGAGATTGGAAAGTTAGAGCCATAGGAAGGGGCCCGGCTATGAAGGGAAGTGGGAAAAATCCCAGCTGGCCTTGAGTAATGGATTGGGAGGTCCAGGGGTAGCTCCTGGGGAGATATTTTGCTCTCTTGAACCTGACTAAGCCTCTGTCAAATGTGAAAGTCACACTGTCACCATCGTACCCACCTTCATAATACCCCCTCTCCTTTCTGTCAAATTGTTCCCTCATTTTAAGTGGACATCATGAGGACAAGTACCCAAAAGAAGCAACGTGACTTGGATGGGAGGAAAGAGTCCTTAACCATTAGCATGGGCCACAATCCCCCAAGTACAGGGGTGACTGTCAGCTGAGGGTTTGCACAGCAAGTATTCACTTTCCAAGTCTCTGTACTCGGACAGTGAATGGTGAGACTCTCATTCTGTTGTTTATAAATCTGGCTCCTTTGGAACCACCTTGTCTCAGAGGAATACCACAAAGCTCTTAAATCTGCCCCCTGTTCACACTGCAGAGTTGGACAGTTTTCCTACATAAAATTGACTCAGGTGGTAACTCCTTAGTGATGAAAATCCAGTTGATCCTTGATCAAATTAAGTTTGAACTGCACAGGTCCACTTATACTCAGATTTTTTTTCTAAAAAATACTGTAAATGTATTTTATGATTTTCTTAATAACATTTCTTTTCTCTAGATTACTTTATTGTAAGAAATCAGTATATAATACATATAACATACAAAATATGTGCTAATCAACGGTTTATATTGTTGGTAAGCCTCCCCATCAACAATAGGCTATTAGTAGTTAAGTTATATGTGGATTTTTCAACTGCATGTGGCAGGGGGAGAGGTCAGTGCCCCTAACTCCTGTATTGTTAAGAGTCAACTGTATAATAATTCTTTGCTAAATATGATTGAAATAATGAGGAATCCAGGAAACTCAGGGGAGTAAGGACCCCTGGGATCTGACTGTGTAGATTTGCCTGATTGCTTGGTAGAATCACTTACCTGGCAGAAGTGCCTAAGCAGGTTCTTCTCTGAGGTGGAGGTGCTTGGGGATGATCCAGAGTGTGAACGGGAGCCTCTTTTGGGCTGGTTTCCACCTATCTGTCTGTAAGTCTGCAACAGTGAATGAATGAGTTGAATGAATGAGTAAAAAAAAAAAAAAGAAAGAAAGAAAAAAAAAGAAACAGCTGGTTTGAGTAGCTACTGACAAGAAGCCTTGTACTCCAAGAAAATTTTCTATTTTCTTGAAATGTTCTTGTTTCTGCTGAACATTTGCTACATAATGTTTCTATGAACATTAGCTTTCGTGATCAGAGTTTGGTCACACATTCCACAAACACACTCAGCTGCATATAGCAGATGGCAATGGAGGAAATAACCAACACCCTGGAACCACACCCAAACTTGCCTAGATCTTCATACCTGCTGTCACCAGTGCCTAAGGCCATAGTCCTGCCCTCAGAGCTAACTTAGGCACTTCCTTCAAATTTTAGCATTTCCTAACCAGGTTGCATTCTTGGTTCTTGCTGGCTGTGCCGTTACACATTTTATAGACTCTAAAGAAAAAAGTAAGCTGTCACTTCTCCTAAATTGAAAAAGAAGGGTGATGATGGCCAAAGAAAACCTTGACCACCCCCAACTCCCTTCTTTAACCTTTCTTTCCTTGAAGTCTTTTGGTTCCTAGAATATTATTCCTAAGGAGTTCTAAACTCCTGGCTCATAATATGCCTTTTCTAAGAGGAGTGACTTAAAAGATTTCAGGTCATGAAAGCACTGTATTTTATGAGGGTTTTCTAGGAGTTCTTTAAAAATTAGGTAATCGTTCATAGTATTAAATGATATCTGCTCTGTAACGTCACAACACATGCCATGCTGCTCCAAGAAGTGGTCTTAGAGTTATAAATGATACATAATTCTACAGTATTGAAAATATAGAAACTCAATTAGAACATGTGACCGCCTATTATTCCTATTAGCAATGAGACACGATTTTAAAGAATCCGATCTCATAATTAATAAAATGTAAAACAACCAACTTACCTGAAGCAAAAATTCTATTAACACAAGAGAAATGTAAGTACAGCAAAATATCTAATTTGAGTGCTCTCTTTTGACAATATCTACTCATACAAGGTTTTCCTGATTTTGCTTCTGCTGTACAGGTTCACAAGCTTCCTTATAGTTCTATAGTTATATCTTTTAAAAATAAAAAGCTTTGCTCTTCAAGGAGGGAGATGGGGACCATTATCATAGAAAATGTGATTTTTGGAGTGACATAAGATATAACTGTATCACCCCCAAAAGACTGTGCTTTATTTTTCAGTCGACTAAGCAGTATGTTCCTGGTAAGTCATAGAACTAGTAGTTATCTTTATTAAATTGCATGAATGCTTTGCATTTTTCCATGACAACGTTATGCTGGTATTAATGCTTAGTAAGCAGCAAAAAGACTGCCCCCTCGTAGACTCCAGCATGGAATGAGGGTGTGTAGTAACGTCAGAAGCATGTATTTTTTTTATGTCTCAAATTGTCTTTGTGTATCTGTGTATATTTGTTTTAAAAAGAGAGAAGTAATGGATAACACCTATCTGACAGTAAATGTCTTGGCAAGCTGATTAGCCACCATTATTAAGACATTCTTTTGAAATGAGATTTCTACTGGAATGCCTTTTTTTTTTTTTTTTTAAAGCCAATTTTTTCTGGCTTTAGAAACTTCCCAGTCCTTGGAAACACACAGAACCGTGCCTGTAGTGACTGCACTTGGAAAGATTGCCCTCTAGTGGTCACATGTAGTCATCTCAGCTAAAACTGTCGTATGTTCTACCTGTGGCGGTTAGTATCTCTCTACTGAGCACAGAATGATTGAATATAGCATTAATAAGCCTATGTTTTTCTGAATAAAATGAATCTACCTCCCATGAAAATTTCTGTGGTGAATGATTGAAACTTTAAAAGAAAAAATTATTCTTCGTATAAAAATAATACATGCACATATTGACAACAAATTTTATTTAATATACAGGACAGGTGTAGGGACAAAAACAATAGTGTCCTTTTTGAGGACTCTATACATAAAAATTAGTTGTTCCATGGACAGTAGGTAAAACAAGCTCGGCCTCTGCTGCCACCTGTGTGGCCTCAGGTGAAGTCATTTAACATCTTTGACCTTCACTGTCCCCATCTGAAAAATAAGAGCATGCATGTGATGGATGATCCTAAAGGGCCCTCCAGTTCTTAAAATCTGCCACCTATACAAAGTCACTGTTCACCTGGTGTAGCACGGAGAAGCTTTGTAAGCTGAACTTGATGTTCTCTACAGCTACCCAGAGCACAACTGAGGGAGATGCCTGTTTATTTTAGATCAGACCAGGCTGTGAAGTATCTACCAGCTGATAATAGAACTCAGCAACACCACAGTCTAAGCCTGCAAGTAATTCTTAGAATTATAGCATACCTTTGTCAGAAAATGCTTAGTCTGTTAGTCCACAGACTATTTAGCTCAGGAGGGAAAACTTCCATCCTCAGTAGCTACTATTCCCTGCTGAACTGGATTTCACATAAAAATGCCAAAGTGTCATATGTTTGAGGGCTTTGACACTTCATGCAGCTGTCAAGGACATAAAGAATAAATACCTGCTCTTAGCCACTTCTTTATAGAGCAGATGTCTTTAAATCTGTATGCTTTTTCTTTTGCTTTTTTTAAAAATTTCATTTTAACTATGGGAGTATCTGTAATTTGCTCAAGAAGACAGCACCTTTATTTTTCCTCCACTTTATTCTTACAGACATGGTCTGAAGAATGAAAAATCTGGGGAACTCCAAATACTGGCAGTGTGAGAGCCATAGAATATGATATGCTTGGAATTTCCATACCACAAAAAAAGTCTCATAAATGTGGATGTGCATTCCTCTAACATCATTCTCCAGCATTCCATATTACAACAAAATGGCCCGATTTGAATGAATAAAATATAATCCCTTTTAGCTCACATTCCGGTCTCAACAATAACACCATTCATAGCCACAAGCAGCATACACTCACAGCATAGGCACAACTTTCCTCTCTCCCCTATGGTTATAATTGCAGGATGTGTAAAGAGCCATGGGTATTTAAAAAAAAAAAAAAAAAAGTGGAGAGAGTGGTCGTAGTTTCTTTCTCTGAAAACTTAAGGTCAAGCTCATCTTGGCAGTCTGTTTTTTTTCTTTTTCCTTTCTTTCTTTTTTGCTTATATCAAAGTTTCTCTTATGACAATGCCTGAGTAGTGGGCAGAATTGAAGTCACCAAAAAAGCCACATTTATCCCTGTATTCAATTTACACAACACCTGAGATTGCCAACTAGGTTTTATCAGTAACGTTTTAATTGTCAATAAATCGCACAGAGTGTGTTGACAACCATCTTCCAGTCAGCGGAAGGAGGCATTTATTTGGAACAGGGACTGCAGAGCTTTGCAGGTGCAAGAGCTTTGACCTAGAGAGTCTGAGGATCAGTCACCACAGCCTTGGACACTTAGTCCTGCCTAGCCTTGTTTCACTGTCTCATTTCTGACAGCTGCAGGGCGTGCCTGTGAAGACAGCCCTTTGTCTGGACAGAGAGGCTGCAGCCCTATCCCTAACCACAGTGGCTGTCATTTCTTTGATTACCTGGGTCCTCCCCTGCTCTGAAACTCCCTAGTCACCAGACTGAATTTATTTTCTGTGGAGGAAATTTAAATCAGCGGCTTTACAAAGATGCACATTGTCATTCACAAAGGCAACAGCATGTGTTTCTTTTGCCAGGATGAACATATCCGTGACATAAATCAACCCTTTGATATGTATACACATCCTCCCTCCCACCCTCCCTCCCTCTTTTTTTTTTTCTCACCCTTTTCCTCCTCCCTGCTTCCCCAGCCTTCAGCTGTTGTACCTGCAGTCAGGTCTGGAGCTCTTCCTGGGCCCTTGTCACTCTTCCTCTCCATGCATTTCCTCTGACCCTGCAACTTCCTCGCCATTGGTTTCTCTTCTTTAACATTGAACCTCATTTCTTAACATTACTCTCTCTATTTACCTGCTTTGTCCCATGGAATTTACTTTTCCTATTCTTATTCCATCCTTTTTTTCTCTCTCTCTTTTCTTTTCCACTGGTAGCCATGAGAGCCATCCCGTCTTTAGATTTTATTTCAATCTAGACTGTGATTACATTTTGCCATTTTTTCTTTTTGTCCTGTAAGTATTGGGGTGGACCAATATCAGTATTCTAAAAAGGGCCCTAACAGAGTAGAATATCAACATTTTCATTATTTTTTGTGGTGGCAAAAATTCTAACTAAACAGCAATAGAGTGTTAGGCCAGATTCTTCATGAAAGCTTGTTAAAGAAATAGTCTTTTCTTTGTACATTGAAGGAATCCTTCCATTAGTCCTTCAGGAGCATTAGTAGATGGCAGAGCTGACACAGGAGGTCTCAGCTCTTGGCCAGCACTCTTAGAAAAGCAAAGGCCAGGCTGGGAGTCTCGGACATGGAAACCATTCCTACCTCTTCTGCCTGGGTGCCCATCCCTCTCCCACAGGGCAGCAGAGTGAGACAGGCCTGTGACCTTATTACACCATGTCCTCTTGTCTAAGTCCATTGGCTGCTCTAATAACCGTGCCTGCTTATTGATCTGCTTAGAGTAGATACTAACTGCCGCTTCCTGCTAAACTTGTTTTTAGAAGACACCCCTTTCCAGCCTTCTCCTCCCCGAAACCCTTTAAGGCTGCTCAAGCTGTACTTTACTGGCTGAACTCAGGCTTTTGATGTGCGTGCCTTCTCTGTGGTGCCAGGGGAGCCAGGCTCAGGCCGAAATACCAGCAGATCAAATACAAGTCCTTGTCTTTCTGTGCTCCTGACTTGGCATGCTGGGGTGCCCTGGAGGGTCCTGGGAGGGGAGTCTTGGGCTCATTGCCTTCATATCTCTGGAATCTCACCATCCACCATGCAGGGTTGAGGGGGAGCTGGGTGGAGGTGGGTAGAGGTGGTACCCTGGAGCTCAGAGGGAGAAGGTGCATTTTATTTGAGGGGTCCTCTGCCAGGGAACTTCAGAAATGCTGCATCATGTCTCTTTTCCTGCCCCTATAAGAAGGAAGTGTGCTGTCAAATTTATAAGAACTAGTGTAGTGCAATGTAAATAGCACTAAATGTGATTTTCGAAGACCTAGATTCATATTCCTTTGGAGCTACTCATTCCATAAGCTTGGGCCAGTCACCTCTCCCTACAGACCTCTGACATTTTTTTGCAAAGTGAGAAGTCAGACTATATGATTGGTAAGACTCTCAGCAGCCCTGTGGGATTAAATGTTAGCCAGATTAAAGCTAAACATCAGATAATGTTTTTTTGTTGTTTTTTTTGTTTGTTTGTTTGTTTGTTTTTTTTGAGGCATAAAAGGACTATGAAACCCAAGTACCTAGATCTAGAACAGTAGTTCTCAGCTGGAGGTGATTTTATTCCCCAGGGGACATTGGGCAATATCTGGACAATTTTTGGTTGTCTCGACTTGGGGAAGAGGGATTACTACTGGCAGCTAGTGTCCAGAGGCCATTGGGCACTGCTAAACATCTTCAAATACACAGGACAGCTCTCTACAACAAAGACTTATGTGGCCCAAAGTGTCAAAGGTGCTGAGGTTGAGAAACCCTGATCTAGATCAAGGCAGTAGTAGTTCATGTAATATACTCAGTTTAGTCGTCTCAGATTACCACAGCATACCTATTTTTCTTCCTGAATGGCCTTCATTTTCTCTACCACAACCCATTAAATATTTTGCCCCTTCTTTGGCTATTGTGTTTACATTTTTTTTTCTTCAGGGAATGTATTTCCTTTTCTAATCTGCCTTTTCTCTAATTCAAAATACTGTTTTTCTTTCTAATTTCTACTCCCTGTTTTCCTCTCCCTTCTCCCTACTCTTTTAGCTTCCACTCACCAGTAGGCAGCCCCTCCTTGGTGGTTTTCTCCTGCCTACTTCTCTGCCTCTTCCCCATTTGGTGTCTTCTGTCCCCTAGTTCACAGTGGGTGGCTAGAGCAAGGCAAAGAGGAGTTCTCAGTGGAAGCACAAGATTGTTCCTATGATATCAGCATCAATAATGGAAATATGCGCTGGTCCTTGGGCCTCCTTCACCTCGTCAGTGGTACCCGCTATGGTTGGAACATTGTGTTCAAGCTCAGGGCAGTGAGGAAGGCAGTCAAAGTATAAAATTCAAGGGGAATGTGTCCAAAGGGGGCTGGAGGGTTCCCTTGTTGCTGCAACCACAAGGGCACTACTTTCCCCCAGTGGTGCCTGCGGTTCATGTAGCTATTTTCTATACAATTTTTATACCTTTAAAAGACTTTTTATACTAATTAATTTAGAAGTCTATCAAAATTTTTTGTCATCATGTGTATCCCAACTTTCGGTTCAGAAATATCGTCTCTCTACTCCCTGGGAAATGATGGCATCCCCACAAAAGAGATGGCTGAGTGGGAAAGCTCATGGCTTGAAGGTATGAAAGAAAAAGAACAGAAGCTAGAAAACACATTCACTCGATACAGGACTGCACTGTGGTTTGCTGGCACGGTGTCTAGTCTAGGAAGCAGTTGTATACGAATCTACCTCAGTGCTACTAGATATGCTGGGGACCCGGCTGTGCTTGCTGTAAACTGCTTCACGGCTTCAGAACGTCTGTCTTTTGTTTCTCTCCAGCGACAACTGGGCAAGAACATCAAGTTTGGGCAGCCGCCACCCAATGCCATTCCCATGAAGAAGGCAGACAGTGGAGAGGCTACCTTAGAAGAGGACCTGTTCCTGACCAGTCCCATGGAAATTGTGACTCATCAGGACATCGTCCTCTCAGACATTGAGAACAAAGTAAGGCTCCTCCAGGCAGTGACTTAGATGCTAAGAAGCCCGGGGAGGATGTGGTGGCGGGGTAGGGGTGCGAGAAGCTTCTCTGATGAGTAGCCCAGGGCTGGAGGGCACTTCCTGGGCAGGTGCCCTGGTCTGCCAACTTGGTGAGGGGGAATGAGCACAATTAGATAAGGAGCTGCCCCCATGTAGTAATGAGGAGGAGAGTCAGAAAATATGTGAATCAACAAATAGATAAATATAATAATTTCGGATCAAGAAAAGTGCTGCACAGAAAATAAAATGAGATGACAGAAAAGTGAGTAACTTGGTTGGTGAGAGGTGGAACAATAAGGTCAGAGCTGCCATAAGCAGACCTGGGGGTGGGGCCATGTTCTAGGCAGAGGGAAGAGCAAGTACCGAGGCCCAGAGATGGGACTGAGCTTGTCCTGACTGAGGAGCTGGCCGACGTGGATGGCTGGGCCCTGGTGGGGGAGACAGGAGGGCAGAGGAGTGTGGTGGTATAGGGGCTGGGTCATGTAGACCACGGGAAATGAGTGAATTCTGTTGTGAAGTAATGGGAAGCCTCTGAGTAATTTTAATCAGGGAAGTGACATAATCTGGTTTGTGTTTTCTAAAGATGCTTCTGAGTGTGGTGCAGAAAGCAGACTGAAGAAGGGCAAGTTGATATTACCACTCTGGAAGGGTTAATAAGAGCCTTTTTAAATATTGTCAATACAAGATAGAAGGTCTAGCAGGCCATCAGAAAGGTGCAGGTGACGCGACGTGGGTGTTCCCAAGGCAGGCGGATGCGACAGCTTTTTTCTTCTCCTTCCGTCTTTCCTGAGTTGTTTCCCCTCCTCAGCCCAGCCCTTTGCATGTGGCATTGGGGTCTTCTTTTCTTCTCATGGAGAAGTCTGGCGTAGAGGTGAGAGGTTTGGCAGGTGAAGCAGGTAGAAGGCAGCTAGCAAAGTGAAAGCTCTGAGGTAGGGGTCCTGCTTCCCAGGTAAGATGGCTGTAGATAGCCCCCTACATTCTCTCAGCGACAGGCAAACACACCGTGAAGACTGAGGTTGGAGACTGCCAGATGAGAAATGTACTGGACTCGGGGAAGGGGGAGTGCACACTCTGAGCCTCAGGAGTCCTCGTGGGGCCTGGACATGGGTACAGTCCCCACCATGACTCCTGCCGGCTCTTTGAAGCCAGCGGAACCTCCATGTGGAGGACAGGGCGGCCCTTTCCAGGCACAGCCGGTGGCTGGTTATCTAGTTATCAGAACTTCTTGTTCTGGTGTGTGACTTAAGAGCTCTCTTACTGTTCCAGTCTAGTGATACGACAAGGTCTCTGAGTCCTCTGAATCTGCCTGGAGCCAGAAGTGAGATGGAAGAGAAGGTAATATGATTTGAACTTATGTATTTAGCTTCCTTACTTTAACTTCCATTTCCCCCATTTTTTGCGATCTCCTGCCTCATTTTTCCATTCATCAATTCTGCCTTATCCATTACTTTAAATTCCTTCAAAGTGCAACCATGGTAGATATTGGAACGTCTGTTTCCATGGCAATGCAATTGCTGGACCTGAACCCTGTTCTGAAAAACAGCCGCTGCCCAGCATGCCTACATTTGGAGTCCTAGGCGTTGGGAGCTTTCCTAAATGTATCACGCATTTCAAGTCACTGTTACACTGTTGAAAAAGACTTTCCAGAATACCTGAACGTACTCAAGTCTGTAAGGAAGAGTCTCCTATTTAGAGATGCCCCAAAAAAGGAACTTATCATTTATCTACTTGTATGTATACTTGTTTTTTAACTTTTCTGCATGCCATTGAAGCCAAGGACTCCACCTACAGGAGTCTAGGGAACCCCTTGGAGCCCATGGGCACCCCTTATGTTGTGGCCAGCCCACTCTCATGAGGACTTTTCACCTGCACAGGGGCCCAGGTGTCCTCCTGGGGTCTGGCAGATCGTACAGTGAGTAGGGTATGTCCCATGGTCTTTCAAAGAAGATGGCCCCAGACAGTGCCACCGCCCAGACAGTGAAGAGGCCCAGCTGGAATAACTAGAAATGAAACATTGCATTTAAATCTCAGCTTCTAGTGCTTATCTGTGTCTTAAATCTGCCATATTTGGCTCAAACTCCTTTGACTCATGCATCTGTTAAGGGTGGAAATAAATGTTTAATTCATCTCTTTTCAACACTAGTTCAGAATTTGATACCTATTATAAAGATAGCCATAAATAAATAAAAGCCAGGAGGCCAAAGGCTGGAATTATTTTTCCTTACCTCTCTGCTTCTTGTAATAAATTATTATTTACTGAGCATCCATCCCTTTTGCTCTTGGAGCTAGCTTGGTCCTTTAGTTTTTGTGCATAAATTGCAAGAAGGTAATTGCAAAAAGCAAAGCCATTAGTTAAAGTCTCTAACTGCACATAGAAAAGGAACACAGAACACAGTCTAACAGACGAGCCCCGGCTTTTTCTAGCGCAGGTGGTGTCTGAGCGCTGCGGGCGCAGGCAGTGGGGCTGCGAGCGCCCCCTGCTGCACATTGGCGGAGCGAGTGGTGTGACCTAGAGCGCTTGCCTTGCTGCCTGCCAGTAGGTGCCCTGTAGGTACAGATGTGGCTTTTCCATCTGATTCAGTGTGCTGCTGGGTTCAGGCTGAGCCATGGTCTCTCTGACCTGTCTAAATCTGTGCAGTTTGTCTGAGGCTGTGGTTTTTAAGTGATTGTGTCTGTATTACAGAACTGCAAGCGGTGCCGCAGGCCATCCTTTGAAGAATCGCCCTCCCCAGCGTGTGCCACATTTCTGGCATTTCTGGGTCTCCTCTTAGTTTCTCTGTGTACTCAGTGCTCTGTGACTTTGGAGTGATAGTGTTGAAATATTTTTGCAGGTTAGAAATTTCATGCCCTAGTCATAGGTGTTATACTTTACTGTTCCTTCATTCTTCCAACAAATATTTATTGAGCACTTGCTATTCGGGCATAAAGGGGACTGAGAATGAAGATGAAAAAGACACACTCCCTACCTCAAAGGGACTAAGGTAGGAGTGGAGATATATTCACACGGTGACAGAGATAGTGGGAAGGCTGTTGGTTATAGAGGTCTTTGCATGGAATGAGCTTCTCTAGGGATCAGCAAACTACTACTTACTTTAGGCTTTGTGACCATAAAGTCCAACTGTGAGCCTCTCTTTTGTTCTGCTCTTCCACTGTAGCATGGAAGTGGCCAAGGACAATGGATGATGGGTGTGGCTGTGTGCCAGTAAAACTTTATTTACCAAACAAGCTGCAGACAGGATTCAACCTCTGGTTTTATTTCATCAACCCCTAAGTTAATCTGATGCCCACATTATTCAGAGTAGGAAAATTAGTCCCTGAAAGATTAAATAACTTTTATAAGTTAATGCAAATATCATTGTCAGAAAAATAGTCAACATGCTGTTTTTTTACTCCAAAAGCAGCGCTCATTTCACTGTATGAATGAGCCCGCTTTGCTCGCTGCCCTTCCAGGATCTCCTGCAGGTGGCTTTCTCGTATGGACTGATTTTATATTTTAATATCCACCGTAGGTGGCTCCAGTTAAACCATCTCGGCCAAAGCGGCACTTCTCTTCTGCTGGCACCATTGAAAGTGTTAACCTAGATGCCATCCCCCTGGCCATCGCTCGCCTGGACAACAGTGCCGCCAAGCACAAACTGTCTGTTAAGCCTAAAAACCAGAGGGTGTCAAAGAAGCACAGGAGACTTGCCGGGGTATGTGGAGCCTGTCCTGGTGGCCAGGCAGCTGCCCTTGCTTTCTGGGTACCAGTTCTACTAAATGGGGTGGCAGTGTGATGGACCCAGAAGGAACTGGGTCTCAGACTCATTTACTTCCCATCACTCTTTCTGACGTGTTGCCCTCTGGGGGGGGGGGGGCAAAGGACCTCAGGGGGGGCGCCAGACGCTGTGTTTGCTTTGCAGCAGAAAGGTGGCCTGGCCTTCCTCCGCCATGGCTTAGCCAAAGCTTCTTCAATTTGATTAGGGTGGACATCTAAGTCACAAGTTTCAGGGAACATAGATGAAATGTAAATATTATTTTGTCTTCATCTTTCTAATCCTGAGCTATTGGTTTTCCTGTGACTATTCGTTCACATTATGAAAAAGGAATTTGAGAATGACAAATAAAGGGGCTCGAGAGTAAACATGAAGTCCTTTCTTCTGCCCCCACAATTTACTTTTGGTGTGACAGCCTGAGTTAGCGATCTCTGTATTTAGAATAGCTGCCCCTTCTTTTGAGATTAAGAGGGCCACCTACACTGTGAAAAGGATAAGTAACGGTTGCCTGTGCAAAAGGAGAAGGCTAATTCTGTCTTCTTTACCAATATTAGGACCAGCCAGAAGAACAGGGTGGCCTTCTGTATCAGCTGTCCCTGGACCAGAACGGACACCCTGGAGAAGACAAGCCAATTTGGCCTGAAGAGGAGCCAGAGCCACTGGACTCCGAGGAAGAGAAGAGGCGCCAAGAAGAATACTGGCGAGACCTTGAGGCCAAGTGCAAACGACAGAAGGCCGAAGCAGCCGAGAGGAGACGCCTGGAAGAGCAGAGGCTCCAGGCCCTGGAGAGGAGGCTTTGGGAAGAGAACAGAAGGCAAGAGCTCCTGGAGGAACAAGAAGAGGAAGAGGAGGGAGAGCAGAGAGACCTACAGCTAGAGGCAGAAAAGAGACAGTGTGAAGAGGAGATATGGAGACCGCAAGAGCAAGGTGGCCAAGGCCAAGATCAGAGGGAGCAAGAGGAGAGAAGGCACCTGGCAGTCGAAGAGCAGAAGCGTCTGGAGGAAGAGGCTGAGCGGCTGGAGAGACTCGCACAGCAGGAGGAACTGGAGGCACAGAGGCAGCAGGAGGCAGAGAAGCAGCAGGAGGCAGAGAAGCAGAGGCTGGAGGAAGAGGAGAGGAGGCTGGAGGAGCTCAGACAGCAGGAAGAGCTGGAACAGAGGCGGCAGGAAGAAGAGAATCGGCTGAAGGAGCTTAGAAGGCAGGAAGAGCTGGAGGAACAGAGACAGCGGGAGGAGGAGGCAAAGAGAAGGGAAGAGCTGAGAAAAAAGCAGGAGGAGCTTGAGGTGCAGAAGGAAGCGGGAAGGAAGCCTGAGGAAGCACCGACAGAGGAGAGTGGGCTGGAGCTGGACGACATAAGGGGCGTAAGGAGCTCACTCCAGGCTGACTTTGCAGAAAAACCAGAAAAACCAGAACAAGAACACCTGAAGCCCGAGAAGCAAAGAGAAAACTTTGAAGAACCAAATGTTTGTGAAAAGCAGAGCCAAGAAACTGAGCCCTCAGGAGAGCAGCAGGAAAAGCAGGGGGATTTTCATAGGGAAGATCATCGTGAACGTCAGGAAAAGAGAGATGAAATTAACTTATCACCTCCCCAGAAACAAGAGGTGCAAGTGGGAGAGAGGCTGCCTCCAGTGGAGAAGAAAGAAGCCAATGCTCCAGACAAAGACAGAAAAGTGGAGGAACTCAGGTGGCAGGAAGTGGATGAGAGGCAGACCATGCCCAGACCCTATACTTTCCAGGTATCATCAGGAGGGAAACAAATTCTCTTCCCCAAAGTCAACCTGAGCCCAGTGACACCCATGAAAGATGCAGGACTTGCCTCTGCTTCCCATGAGTCAAAGGCCCCCAAAGCCAGCCCGGCCTCTCACACCCTGCCCTCGTCCCTGAGCATCCCCCACACGGCCATCCTGGTCACGGGAGCACAGCTCTGCGGCCCGGCCGTCAACCTGAGCCAGATCAAGGACACAGCATGCAAGTCTCTCCTGGGTCTGGCAGAAGAAAAGAAGCACGTGGATGTTCCCACCCTGGATAACTCACCCCAAGCCCCCGTCGACACCCGGGCAGGCAGCGGGAAGGCCAGGCCCCCCCAGGAGTCTCCAGGCAGTGTGGCTGCACTGGCTGAATGGGCTTCCATTCGGTCCAGAATCCTGAAGAACACAGAGAGTGACCAGAAGAGCAGGAGAGACCAGTCTCAGCCTGGTGATGAGCACACTCCCAGGGGCCGATATGATTCCCGAGGGAACCTCCAGAAGACCCCGCCAGTGAATGCAAAGTTCTCTATTATGCCTGCCTGGCAGAAATTCTCTGCCGGGGGCACAGAGGCCTCCAAACAGAACACAGAAGCTGAAAACATTAGAAAAAGACCTGTGCTGGGAACCAGTGATGAGATAGCACCCTCGCCTCTGACTGCTGATAATAATGAGCACGAGAAGGGCACAGAGAAACTGGGGGTGCACCAGGAGCAGGCGGACACCACTGAGGGATGCAAATTTGCCAAAGACCTTCCATCTTTCCTTGTTCCAAGCCTTTCTTACCCTCCACAGAAAGCAATGGCCCATGCAGAGCCCGTGACCACTTCGGACAGCGAGATCACCAGTGGTATAGGAAAGCCAAACCCCACGATGCCAGGTAGGGAGGAAAAAGCCTCACCTTTTGGAATAAAGTTGAGAAGGACCAACTACTCCTTGCGTTTCCACTGTGACCAGCAGACAGAACAGAAAAAGAAGAAAAGGCACAGCAGCACAGGGGACAGTGCCAATGGGGGGCCACCTGCACCAGGGAGCACACATGGGGAGAAAGAGACAGAGAGTTTGGCTCTCAGACATGGCCCAGCCCTCCCCCTGGAGAGGAAGCAAGTCTCATCCACTTGGAAAGACTCTGCTGAAAGCCCTTCCAGCCACTCTCCTGCAGCCCAGCCTGGGCCCCCACTGGCCAGCAGCCAGACCTCAACTCCAGAGCATGATAAGGCAGCAAACCGAATGCCACTGGCACAGAAGCCAGCCCTGGCACCCAAGCCCACCAGTCAGACCCCACCGTCCTCCCCACTCTGCAAACTGAGCAGGCCCTACCTGGTAGAGCTGCTGGCTCGCAGGCCGGGGAAGCCTGACCCGGAGCCCAGAGAGCCATGCGGTGGCCCCCAGCCACCCTCTCCACCATCCCCTGAGGAGAGGAAGGCCCGGAGGAGGGATGAGGAGGAAGAGGTGGAAACGGAGAGGAAACCCACTTCCCCAGCTCTGTCTGCTGTCCAGCAAGAGAAGCCTTCCCAAACGCCCGAGGTTGGGAGGAGAGGTACGTAGTCGTAGGTCAGAAAACACTGCCTCCGTCCAGCATGTCGTGCATGTCACAACTAAAGCCAGAACTGCCCAAGGCTAGAAGTAGCCATTGGAGCTGTTGTTGGAGCATTTCTCTTAATTAGAGGCGGTCATTATTCCCAAAGGGAATGAGTCATAGTGAGGCTCTTTACTTTTATTAATCAAAAGAAAACTTTGTGGCTGAAAGCTTTTCTGAAAGAAAGGATTTCCTGAGCCACATTCTACCAAAGAAAGGACCAGGTCCCAGGCATGCAGCCTAAACCACCAGCAGCAGGGCTAGATGGAGGAGACAAACATGTTCACTGTCAGGTTTTTATACAGTGGGTTTGGGGAAGAAAGGGTAAGTTGTTTTGAAAGAACTTAATCAGCTGTAGGCAAGGATGAGTGGGAAAAGATGACAGTTCTGGGACAGGTGTACAGTCCACAAGGAAGGAGTATTTGCTACTTTTGGATTGACTGTGGGCAACAGCTGGAAAGTTCACATGTATGCAAGATGCTTTTGGATCTGATGGCCAGCTGTTCCCTCTAGATAAAAGCTGAAATAGCCACCTGGAAATTGATCCAACGTTTCAGTGTACGTTCAGGAATGTAAGCAGTCTTGTTTCTGCCAACAGCTGTTAACTGGTTAAACTGCCTTGTCTCTCTCCTCCATTCTCCAGCCAGCTCTAATTTAATTTAAGACACCTCGAAATTTTGCTCTTGTCACTTTTCTACTGTTCTTTACCATTTTGGAAATACAGACTGACTCTGCTCTGTGTCCGCAACTCACATATTAATGAAATAAGTTAAAGCTAGCACAGACTAATGTGCTTTCAGTTGACAATGGAAATAAAATCCAATCCAAATTAATTAAGATGTTCTTGATCATGGTGAGGGGCCGCGCAGTGATGATGAAGACTGGAATTTCCTAGACCAGTGACTGTTCCGGTGGGAGCTTGAGGGGCTTTCAACAGTTCCACCAGCCTAAGGAACCTCTGTGGGGGTTATTGGCTTGGTCTAATTTTTTGCAAAATGCTCTGTAAATGCATCCTGCTACACCAGCTTGTCACTGGGAAGGCCACCTATAAAGAAATTTTAGGGCCACCCTTACTCCTGGTTGCCCCTCATGGTTCTTTATGCTAGATGCTCAGGGCAGCTCCATGATCGCTTGGATTGGCTTTGAGGCCCCCGAGAACCCTTACCTAATACTTTCTCTTTTCTGTTTTGCAGAGTAGGAGGTCAACTATGTGTTATAGCCCAGGAAGTAAATCACATTTCTCAGAGAAATTCTCCCCTGAAATGTTTTAGGGAGAGATTGTTTTTATTTCTTTTGTTTAGATTTGGAATGATTTTTGCAGAGAAAAGAGCTGTGTCCCAAGGAGTACAGGTTTGGTTACTCACCTTGAGGTAGACCCTGTCATCCTCTTTCACCAAGCCTTGCCTGGTTTCCGGAATGTCGATCAGCAGCTTCGAGATAATTTCTCCCTAACAGTTTCTGTTTACCCTGCCAACAAGAAGCCCATTTTCAGTTTTTTGCTTTTTCCTTTAACCTCCGTGCTGGGCCCTATAGGGATGGCCACAGTGAGTCCCTGTGAGCAGGCCACTTAGTTCCCTATAACCTTGTAGGTCTTGTGGACACAAGCCCCATTGGCTTTCAGAGCTCAGTGTTTAGGGGGACTGACTCTCAGGTGGCAGTTTAAAAGTTGGAGTACCAGATGTGGGGTTCAACCCTTTCACTCCTCAAGGAGAAGCTAGGAGTTGAGTTCCTTCCCAGTTGTGGGTTACCACGCTGGGGGTGGGGATCATGTCTCAGCCTCTCCTACCTGTTTTTATGTGGGTTTTTCTAGTCACCTGTTGGTTGGGGTCACTCAGCTAGTTTCTGGATTTTTTTCACAGAGACCTGTTCTTTATGTATCTGTAGACCCTATTTCTGTGGGAGGAGGGGAATTCAGGATCCTATGTCACCCTCTTGAACCAAAACCCCCATTTCTAGTTTTGACATTAGCTTTTGAGTCATTAGCTTTCATGGTGTCATCAAAGTTCTTCTCACGTCCTGTCCTGCTCCAGCACACACATCTTCTCCCCAAAGAAATAACGCTCTGCTTTTCCTTGTTCTCTTAGAGATGTCTCTTTTGATAATTATAACCTTTCACCAAAGACTAATACTGCCCGTTTTTTGTTTTTTTTTTTCTCAATATCCAGATTCTAGGCTATCAGACTCGGCTAATTGAATTTTTCTTTATTTGGTAGAAAAGAAGCATGAGAGTAAGGACTATGTGCTTTGTGGGTGGTCGCTGCCTAAAGACCGTGGGATTTTTCCATCTGACTCTAGACCAGGGCTGAACAAGTTTGTGTGACTGAATACCCCATCAGAATAAGAATGCCTGGACATCCAGTTTACTTGTTAATTCTGTGCATGTGGTGCCATCATTAGCTAAAAACTCTGTAGCACCATATACACTTAAAGTGAACTTCAGTGAAGCATCAGTGAATGTAAATCTGCATTGTAAATCATGGTGCTACTTTTATTTTCTTTGGCCAACTTCTTGTCGGATCTGATTACTTCATAAAGCAGCAGGCGAAGAGCTCCTCAGCTCTCCTATGTTCTTACGCTTGCTTTATTAGTAGCATATTAAATCTGTGGTTTGTTTGTAATCATTTATGCCATTTGTCCACTTCATAAGGGGTCATTTAGTTCATAAACTCACCTAACCGCAGAACTCCACAATATGCTGAAAGCAAAACAAGTGAAGACAAACTTGCTGGTTCTCCCCCATCTCTCCCCCCATCACATTGCAGTGCTCCCAGCTTCCCCTGGGAGTCTTTAAACATCACATTCATTATACCTGGCCTTCCGATCTATGGTCCTTGGGCTGAGTGAGGATGTCAGCACCAGAGTATCAAATATTAGAAAAGCTCGATTTCGATTTTATTTTTAGATTTAAAGATATACAAATAGAAATTCCAATCTTTTCTCTCTTCACCCCCAATAAATTGCTTTGCTTATCCCCTAGGGTGCATGCACCCTTTTTTTTAGGGGTGGGGAGAGAACACTGCTTTAGCAAGAGGTGTCCATTTCTGAGGCTGAGACTAGCAAGGACCAGTACATAGGCCAAGTGACTGGGAGGGTCTTGACTCTGAACCCACCCTGGTGGGAATTAAAATAGCAGGATAATCCCCCTGTGTTTCTCTAACACTTTGATTACAGATACCATCAGATATCATCTCATTCTGAAATTCCCAGAACAGATAGCAAGTGGCCCTTTCTCTAAGAACTGACCTTGGGGAGCAGTGATTAGAACCCTGTAATGCCAGGAGGCACCTGCTTGTCTCCCCAGAACCTGAAGGAGGGAACTTGAATGGACTGCGCTGCTCCTTGTCCACTGAGTTTAGAATGAGAGAGCATAGGTTTAAACATTGCAGCAAAATAAATTTTTAATTGGATATTTTGAATCCCCCCCCCCAAAAAAGGATTATGTGATTAACAAAGAACATCTATGTCTTTAAAAATCTTGAGTGAAATGAGGGATTTTACCATTTTGGAAAATTTCAACAACAGCCATCCTTTGTGCTTACTCATTTATAAAATGCCTTTATTTGCGATGACTCGTTCACACAGCACACATATAGGTTAGGTGGTAGTCTTGGCTCCATTTTACAGATGAAGACACCAGCATCTGAGAAGTTAGGTGACTTTTGCCTTCTCCCCACAGTGGTAGAGCCAGGACGAGGATGAGTTCTGTCCCAGGTTAAATGATCTCCCGTTACCCTAAGACTGCCTCCAGTAATTCTCACCTGGCATTTGTAAAATGCTTAAGCCTTTAAAAACACTTTTACATTAATGTCCTCATGTTACTTCTTGTACTGAATGACCTTAATCATGTATTTGTTCAAAAAACATTGCTCAGAAACTCCATAGGATTTAGCAAAGCCTTATCTCCTTTTTCTTGTGGTTCCTTTAAACCTGATCTGTGATTCTCATTCCCCCCACCCCACCCCCATCTCTTGGATAATATTGTTAACATAGTTCCTTAAATCACTTTAAAAGACAATTTTTATTGTGGTAAAGATGCATAACATAAAATTTACCATCTGAACAATTTATAAGTATACAGTTCAGTAGTGTTAAGCATATTCACATTATCATACAACCGATCTTTTCCATCTTGCAAAACTGAAAATATACTCATTAAACAACTTCCCTTCCCCAGCCCCTGGCAACCACTATTCTGCTTTCTGTTTCTATGAACCTGACTACTCTAGATAAATCATATAAATGGAATCATGGAGTATTTGTCTTTTTTTGTCTCTGACTTATTTCACTTGATCTAACATCCTCAAGATTCATCCATGTTATAGCATGTGACAGGATTTCTTTTTTAAGGCTGAATAACATTCCCATGTGTGCATATACCATATTTCGTTTATTCATTCATCTGTTGATGGACATGGGTTTATTCTACCTCTTGGCTGCTGTGAACAGTGCTGCTGTGAATATGGTTATCCCTTCAAGATCTTGCTTTCACTTGTTTTTGAGTAAATACCCAGAACTGGAATTGTTGAGTCTTATGGTAGTTCTATTTTTAATTTTTTGAGGGACCACCCTACTGTTTTCCACAGCAGCTGCACCATTTTACATTATCACCAACGGTGTACATAATTCTAATTTTACCACATCCTCACCAACACATGTGTTTTCTTTTATTAAATAGTAGCCATCTTAATTGGTATGAGGTGGCAGCTCACCATGGTTTTGATTTGCATTGGCCTAGTGATTAGTGATGCTGAGCATCTTTTCATGTGCTTATTGGTCATTGGTATGTCTTCTAAGAAGAAATGTTTATTCAAATCCTTTGCCCATTTTTTAATTGGGTGTTCTGGGGTTTTTTGCTGTTGAGCTGTAGTTCTTCCTATATTTCCAATCACTTTTTGAAAATAAAAAGTCCTCTAGGCACCTTCAGTAACAACAGTCTCATGTTAGTAATTAATATGTCCCCTCCAATGTCATAATCAAAACTCCAAACACTATTTCAAATTAAAGTGTCTCCCTCCTTATATGGCCTGCTTCACACTGATACGCCTGCAGTACAGAAGCAGGCATGGTCGACTTCTCTTTCTTCCAGCCCGGAAACAGGCCCCAGAGATGGCGTGAAGGAAGGGTAAGAGGTGAGGCATCATGACCACTGCTTTGGGGGAATATTTAGTGCTAATCCCTTTATGGGGGCACTTTCCTGCATTCCTTAGGAATTCCTTTTGTGGGCTCTTTCTCTGCCTCCTTCAATTCTTTTATTGCCAGTGGTGCCTCCCCCAGGGCGCCTCGGTCCCTCCTCCCTGGCTGCCCACACCTGAACCTCATCAGTACTTAACAATAAACTGGGTGGCTGGTGTCTTCCCAGCACAAGCTCCTCTTCTTCTGACAAGCCTGTGGCAGCCACTGTCTTTGCTTTTGAACTTTTCCAGGTACAAAAAGAACCTCCAGCCTGTGCCCCACAAACTCTAGGAGGCAGTCAAGTCATCTGAGTGGCCTCATTGGCTTAGTCTCCTTTCCTCCCCTCCAGGGGACAAGACATGGGAATACACCATGCTCCTACAGTCTTTTCCAAAGAAATTCTCTATTCTGACTTCTTCTGTCTCAACTCTGATTTTTCTGTGACCTTCAGTGGCTGTTTGGCCAACTCATGGGCCAGTCTTAAGTAGGTGATAGAGCACTTTACTTCAGAATGTGGGAAGTGCCATTAATTATTCTGTTGCAGGCCTTTTTAGGCTTCCGTGGCTTAGACTCAGACAAGAGTCCCATTTTAACGTCCTATTTCCTGTTTATTGATCCCCAACCACAATCCATACCTGTTAGGCCCTCTACAACATATTATGTTATAATCTTTTTAACTTCTGGCTCATAACTCCAGGATGTGCTATTCAAACTACAGATCTAAGGAAATTAAAATCTGGCTAGAGATTTAGTTTTTCAAATTATTTCAGTCAATTATAAATTTAGGCAATGATACTTTAAAGGTATCTTGACCCTGTGATAACAGCTGTTCAGAGTTATTGGCAGGAAACTGGCCATTTGCGGTAATGACCTTCCTGAGCAAGTTCAGGTAGAATGTTTAGTCTAGGATTCCCTTTTACATCATAGCTTTAAATGGAAATCATTTAGATCTTGGCAACTTGGTTACAAACAGCTGTTATGCTGCCCTTGAGTAAAAAAACAAAACTCGATTATTAGTTCCAATGCATGTAAAACTTCTTGGTTAAGCAAAAGTACCTAAGTGGTGAATTTTTTTGATTTTCTGGTTAACTAAGATTAATCAGGAGCTCTTGTCAGTTTCAGGTTTTTAAAATACTTTCTCTCCTGTATTAGATCATAACTGAATCTTTATTTGATGATTAAGCATATTGCAATGACAATGGTTTATTATAAATATGAATGATCTTTGTATAGCAATATTATAGATTTAAAGGGTATAGAAAATTAGGTAGAATCTACCCTTTTTTATGCTTGAATTCCTAATTCAAATTTGCTTTGGTTCTTTCTCCTCAATATAAAGTTCAGTTGACTGAGAGCCTTGGTTGGTAAGGTTCTGGATGATCAAAGTGTAAAATACTATCAGGTTTCAAAAGAACAGGACTATAGTGAGCTCTTATCCTTTGAACATAGTAAAGGATTCAATGCCAGAATGATTGTTTCTAAAAGTGCATAATTTTTACTTGAGGGAGAAGAAGGAGATCATTGTTTCACAGACATAAACAATAAGAACACTCACTTTTGTAGAGTGACTACTATATGCCAAACACTGTTCTAAATGTTCTGATTCCCAGGATCTTTTTTAATCTTCACGGCAGCCTGATGAGGCATGTGCCATTATCATCTCTACTTTATAGATTATAAAACTCAAGCTCAGAGAGGCTAAGTAGTTTTCCTAAGGCCCCATAAGGTCAAACACAGGTCTGCTCAATTCCAGAGCTCAGTTACTCAACCTCTGATATCACCCACCTATAAAGCGTGTTACCCCCAGTTGCATAGGCGAGACAGTCAACCACAAGAGAAGCATATAGTAGATCAGAAGTCCTAGGTTCAAACTTCAGCCTATACGCTAACTGCTGGGGGTGACCTTGAGTGTGCCCTTGATCACTCTGGACCCTAGTACTCATGTCTATCAAAGGAGGGAGTTGGACCAGTTGCCGTTTCTCACTGGTCCTCAGAGCCCTGCTGCCCTCAGCAGCCCCAATAGACAGAACAGTGCCCCATTTTCCTCTTTCATACATAAGGGTTCCACATAGAATGTTATTTTAGGGTGAGGGAGGGGAGATTGTTCATACAAAAATAAATTTTAAAAAGCAATAAATTAAACAACAGATAATCAAATAACTGCATGGGTCCCCTGTAGGCCTGAGATTTTATGACACTAGAGATTTTATTTTTCTATTTCAAGAGAAGAGAAATGCTCTTGTTTTTTCTGTTGATCAAAGATATTACTTGCCCACCCAGGGGAGTCATTCAGGCATCAGCACAGTTTGTGGTAGGAAGGGACAATTGAGTATTTTGTGAGTTGATTAATGTGTCACGTGTTTTAAGTGTTGAAGGACCCAGATCAGTGAGCAGTTAGTTTCACTGCAAACCAGCTTTTGTCTTGACTGATTCCAATCACAATTCTAATGTGTACTGTTGAGGGAGAGGAGTTCCCACCCTACCAAACAATTCTTGGACACCAACTGGGTGTCTTACAATTCAACTCAAGAGAGTGTCAGATCCTGTGGGTGCTTCTGACTGGGTTAAACCAGAGGTTCTCATTACCACCTCCTTGGTTTGATTAATTTGCTAGAGCAGCTCATAGAAACATTTTGCTTACTAGATCACTGGTTTATTAAAAAAGGATATAACTAGGGAACAGCCAGATGGAAGAGATCCATAGGACAAGGCATGGGGAAAGGGTGTGGAGCTTCCATGCTCTCTGGGTGGCCACTCTCCCAGCACCTCCATGTGTTCATCAACCCAGAAGCTCTCCAAACCTTGTCCTTTGGGTTTTTAATGGAAGCTTCATTACATAGGCATAATTAACTAAATCATTGGTCATTGGCGACTGATTCAACCTTCAGCCCTCTCTTCTCCTAGCAGGTTGAGGGTAGGACTAAAAGTTCTAACCCTCTTATCACACAGCTGGTTTGCCAGGCAACCACTCCTCAGCCCCCCGCCCTCATCCCTGCACCTACCCAACCCCCCTCCTTTAAGTGCACTTTAATGTAAGTAGCCTCATTAACATAACACGAGACACCTTTATGCTCTCATCACTTAGAGTCTTTAGGAGCTGTGTGTCAGAAATGGAGACAAAGACCAAATATGTATTTCTTATTATAAATCATAATATCAGTCTTTTTTTCTCCCACAGAAAAGCCGGTGCTTCAGAGCCGACACTCTTTAGATGGCTCCAAACTTGTGGAGAAAGTTGAAACTGCGCAGCCACTGTGGGTAACCTTAGCATTGCAAAAGCAGAAGGGGTTTCGGGAGCAGCAAGCTACTCGAGAGGAAAGGAAGCAAGCCAGGGAAACCAAACAGGCAGAAAAGCTCCCCAGAGAGAACGTGAGTAGCCTGGTCTTCAGCTTCAACTTTGCCTCTCTCGAGCTTGGCTCTATTTTATGGTTGCAGGGCTTAAGAAAGAAAGAAGAAAGAAAGGCTAGCTGGGAGTGACGTAGAATACTTAGGAAGGGTAGAGCAATAAACAGATTGACCTCTGTTTAACTAGGGATATGTTTTCAGTAAGAAATTTGATTCAGTTTCCTTATGCTCAGGGTAACCTGATTTGACAGAATTCACAATATAATTAGTAGCAGTGATCCACGTACGTGACAGTTATGTGAGAAATATAAGAAATGATTATATCTGAGCAGGGAGTTGGGAGGAAATCAGGAGTCTTGCTTTGTGGCCGTGATTTTATCATCAGTTTGATGGGACTCTTCTCACAAAGTAGTGTTTTTTCTTTGGGACATTTGTACTGAGCTGCTCCACAGTTAGGGGCCAGGGTTGAGTATATATTGGTCCCAAGTGCATTCCAGCAGCTCCTTTGGGTACAGATGATGAAGGCTGGCAGGAGGAAGCCCCCAAGGCCTTGCACAGTCAGTCTTTCCATGTTCTTGGGTTGAAAACACACTTGCCCTGACTTTCTCTGCCCAACCAGGTCAGTGTCGGCCTGCAGCCTGGAAGCAGCAGTGTCAGCCGAGCTGGTTCCCTGCACAAGGTGTCTGCTCAGCCAGAAGAGAAGAAGCCAGAGACAGCAGTGTCCAGGCTCGAGCGCAGAGAACAGCTGAAAAAGGCCAACACTCTTCCTACATCTGTGACAGGTAGAGAGAGGAGCTCCATTTCTATTTAACCGTAGTTACAGGTTTTTCTTCTTAAAGCATATTTTATTTCTTCCAGCTTAATAATTAGTACAGCATTTTAGGCATTTCAAAGCACAGGTTTCATAACTGCATTTATAAACTTTGACACTGATGAAGCTCATCTGGTAAAGATTCCCAGAAACTCACCCACCCTCAGTGGTATAATGATAAATGTTTAACAATCAGCTCTTAGGGGAGTGGAGAGACTTCTGATTTGTAGTATTTGCCATGAGCTGTGGTGTAAATATTCCCACCGTGGCCAGTTTCAAGCTACCAATTATCAACTGGTTCGCTAAATTGCTAAACAGCTAACAAGGTGATATGAACCCTCTCCAGGGTCCCAGTGCCTTTAGTCCAGCAAAACTGGGCTTATTAACTTGCTGTAGCAAGGGAGACTACACACCATCAGAACCTCTAAAAGGAAGAGACATTTGGGGAAAAGGCTGAAGTTTAGGTGGAATTTAGATGAGCAGTATTTTGATATGCTCAAAGCAAAGCAAGAGTGAGGAGTATACATAAAGGGGTTGAGCTCAAGCCTGGGATGAAAGATAGACTCAGGGCCCTGCTTCCTTTGACACTACAAAGTTAAAATAAATGTGCGGAAGCTGTATCTGAAAACCTCTACCTGGAGCTCTGCACCTGGGTTGGAAATGGAAGCTGCTTTTCTGAATCAGTGACCCACATGGCTCAGATGCTCCAGGCAAAAGTGGGATGATTTCTTTTACTGATGTGATTTCAAACAGCAAGTTTCTGACCCAGCTGTGACTTTAGAGAACAGGGTTGTTCAGCTCTAGGTTCCTGACGTAACAACAGCAGTGTTTATATGTTCTTGACACATAGGAGACGCATAAACATTTTTTAATTCTTTATCCTCTTAAAAGGTAAAATGATTTAATAATGTTTCTAGCTAGTTCTTTATTACAAATCACTTGGAGGATGGATGAATCTAAACAAGTTTCCTCCAGGGGTTAATAAAGCATCTGTTTTCCCCACTGGGCAGCTCTGTGGACACCCAAGCTCCAAAACCAGGAATTTTTTGTGACTTGGTGATCTGCTTGCTGAGGTCGAGAAATGTAAAGAGGTCTTAACCATAAAAGCTGTATTTACTATTTGGTGAGAAAACAGTTTGTTCGAAGACTGCTGTGGAGCACTGTACAATTTCTCAAGAACCTCCAAGGGTATATCATTTCATTTTATCTTATACTCAGGAATTGAGGGTTCTAAACATCATATGGGGATATCAGGATTCATCCAAAATAAAGTGAAAGCTCCTCAGGTCAGAGAGATTACCTTTCTCTCCCTGATTTCTTGGAAACACCAACGGGTTAATGCAGTTCAGAGTGGCTCAGCTTAATAAAGCAAGCCTTCCTTCTGAGGTATTCGTCTTTTCCATCAACATTTCCTGAGTTTTGCTATGTGTGGGCCATTGCCACAGGCACAAATATGACCCAAGGAGAAGCTGGGAACCCTTACCTTAAGAAGCTTCTAAGGTCTGGTAAAGAAAGTGATATGATGCACAGGGATTGCTAGACAAGACTGGAGTCCTAAGAGCTGGCTGGGCTGTGGGCCTGAGGGGGAAGGGACCCAGGGCATGCATGCTTGGTGACAGCAGGAGCTTTTGACCTCGCAGCTTGATAAATTGAAACTACTGATTTGAGTTTTTTCTTCATGAAATTGACTGGTTACAACAAATTTTACCTTTTTTTTTTATTATTATGCAGGCATAGCTTCTGTGCACAGAAAAAAATTATGCTTCTAGAAATTCTCTGAAATTAGAATTGACTGCACTGTGATCACTATAATTTTGTATATAATAATTTTCTTTCCCTAATTCTTCTCACCAAAGATACCCAGTGTTTCACTTGAGTTTTCGTTTCTGAATCCCATACCTCTGATAAATCAAATGTGACTCTGACTTATACCTTTCTCCTTTTCCTTCAAAATGCAATCCAGTGGAGATCTCTGATTCAGCTCCCCCAGCACCACCGGTGAAAGAAGCCACAAAGAGGTTTTCTACCCCAGATGTTGCCCCCGTGTCAACAGAACCAGCCTGGCTAGCTTTGGCCAAAAGGAAAGCCAAGGCCTGGAGCGACTGTCCACAGATTATTAAGTAAAGAGTGACTCTTGTCCATTCCTGTTGTTGCCAGTTACCGGCTCCTCTCTTGCCCTTTTTATTTATTTATTTTTTTATATGAGGTAAAGAAACCAAGCTAGGGAAAAGAAGCATGCTTTCTAGGCTCTAAAATAATGTTTAGAAACTGAACTGGTGATGTTCCTTGTAAAGAGTGTATTTGCACAACCCTGGGTCCCGGTGCCTTGAGCTCCTTGCAGTTCTAAAGAGAAAATTCTGTCCGAAGGACCACACGAAGCAAAACCTCCAGACTAAGAGCTCCCTGGAAGAGCCTGCCACACTCATTCCACAGCCCTTTCACACATATACACCCGCACACCATTCGGAACATATACGTTTGCCAATCTCTGTAATGGTATTTTTGAATCTGTACTCCCAGTTTCTTTTTTCTAAAACATTTATCCTGCTATGTTTGGGGAGTTCTACTTTTTTCTACAATAATGGTGAAAGGATCATATATAGATAGAAACAAGAATGCCCATTCTCCTGAATCCAGTGAGTAATTGGGAACTGCGAGGAACAGTCTGGCTCCCAACTTGTGCTCATGTCTGATTTTCATCAGTTTTCCTCACCCTGAAACTGTGACACAGAAAGCGAATCCATTCACATTTCTACTGCACTGTTGATCTACAGGCCTCGCTATAGTAGTACTCCATAAGGACATGTTAAACGTTTGGCCGAGTTGGATCCCAGGGGACATTTTTATTTAATATAGTAAGGAAAGGAAGCCACAAATTCTCCATCTGTCTCTGAGAATCCCCATCTAGTGCAGTGGTTCTCACGATGGCCAGGTTCCATCCCGTGCCTCCTGTGAGGACAGGGCTATGAATATATATTCTGGCAAAAATTCTTCAGATGAATTCTGATATATCCCAAAGGTTGAGAATGTTAAGATACACTGCTTCTACTGTAATCTAGTTTTTAAAACTCTAAAGGGGAGACATTTCATCCAAAGAAGCAAAAGTGAGACGGGAAAAATAATAAAACAACCTTCCAAACCAGCCATTTAGTACAAGACATAAGAGGCTATTGACTTTCTATGTCTCTGAAAATTCTCTTGTCTTTAGGGAATGTTAACAGGAAGATAAGATAGGGAGGCTTTGTACTAAGGACTTCCTAATGGAAGTTTGCTTCTTTACCATAATCAAGCAATTCATATTTAGAATCCAATGTTCAGTAGCACTTATAATTTAGAGCATTCACCTTGCTACCTTTGAAAAACATCTCGGTTTTAAGTGGCCTTGTTACTATACACTTGTGATACAAAGAAGGGACTTGGCAATTTAAAAGCCACAGATATTCACTAATTTCCCTAAAGTCTCTTTACATGAAACAGACATACAGCAAACCCGCACATTGCTGGTACTAACTTTAAATTCCACGATGTTGGTATATTCCCATTTTCTTAGCTTCTGACTCCAAAATATAAGTACAGATCCTTTGCCCAGTACAGAGGGAATTACTTCCTTTCCCCCCCTCCTATAAAAACACATTATATTAGTATGCATCATTATTTTCCTTTATACTCATTCAATAGGCAATGTGTTGTTATCCTATCATTTACCTTAAAGAATGACAGCAAAGTTATTTACCATGTAGAAGGCATTTTTTTTTCTGGAAATGGTGGCTCAGCCTCATGGTAGCAGCTGGCACGTGTGGTCAAGTGGGTAGTTGTACTCTTACAAGTTGGACTCATTGTATATACTGGACTTTCCGAACATTAAGAATCAATGTAACTTTTTTTTTTATTATTGCTATGGGAAGCAATTAATATTCCACTGCACGTTTTCCACACTGATGTTCATTTCTAAATCAAATATGTAGGCATTTGTTAATTTCAATGATTTCCTCACTACTTTTTAATAGGACTTTTTCTACCTACAGCCCTGGAATTATAGTGCTATAATAATTCTTCTAAATTGACTTTTTCTTTCATCTCAGCTTTGGAGATGTAATCATTACTGAGATGTATCACAGTAATGGCAAAAAAAAAAAAAAAAAAAAAAAAACAAGCAAAGAAATCAGATCCTTAACAAAGAATGGTAGATGAATCCACTCTATACTGATTCATCTACCACCAAGCCCATACAAAGTATGAGAAATACCTCAGTTAAAAAGTCTCCATCAAAATTTTTAAAAGGACATTATACTGAGGAAAGCATAGTCACAGCACTTATTTCCAACAATTTCTAAAGGCTATGTGTTTAATATGTCATGTAAAAATTACTCCAAATTTGCACTAAATACCAATGAAGTGTTATTTTGCTTAAGTTATGTTGCAGTTTTTTCTGATCAACAAACTATGGGGGAAATTGTATAAGAACATTAAAAAATTCAAGACTTTTTTTTAAAAAATGAATGATTGCTATGTTAAATTCACAGCTTTTTTTTTTTTTAAATTAAAACAAACATATACTTTTCCTAACAAGGTTATAGATGATTAAACTCTGTTCATAGATATATATATATGTGTGTGTGTGTACACACATATATATATAAATCTAGTTTTATGTTTACTTTTTAAATTTTTCAAGTGCAATTGTTTCTTATATATTAATTACTATTAAATTATCATTTTAGCAAGTTACCAGCAAATTGTAGTATGTATTTATGGTCTCTTCTTGTGATGTTTAGTTTAATTGCTTATTTTAAAGCAGAAACATTAGAGTTACAAGTGTCTTGCAATATTTTTACCAACAATAGAATTAAGTGAGACTTAACCATGAAAATACCATAGTGTGATTTTAACATTATTTTGAGATTTTGGTTGTATAAAGTTTAAATGTATATGTCCATTACTGAAGAAAAAAGATCTTTCAATAAAAAATATCCAAGATCTTCGGCACAGATGGACTTTCCTTTTCAAGTTGACATTTTTACTAATTTCACGCAAGCTCGTATTTACATAGATTTTGTTAAGAAAAATTTCAAGCCATTTTATATGGTGCCTTATTATATTTTTCATTAGGTATTTTTGAAGAAAAATGATGAATAGGGGCAAATAAAATGTTTCTCTCAATCCTAAGTTGGAATCTAATGGTCTATGTCAGACAATATGATCCTACAACCTCCTTAATCAAAGTGTGGGCCATGGTACAGCAGCACGGGCGTGAGCTGAGACCACATGAGAAACACAGCTTAGGACCCTAGGCCAGAGCTACTGAGCCACACGACTGGACTAAGGCGGAGTGAATGAGGTACTTGCCTTGGGTGCAAAAACGCAGTAATCAAGATAAATACTATTTTGGATGTGGGTCCAAGATGGAGGTATAGGAGGATACTGAGCTTGCCCCCTCCCAAGAGTACATCACATATATACCTATATTTAGAGCAATTTCTCCTGAGATACAACTGAGGGGCAATTGAACAGCTTTTGCATTATGAACAAAAGAGACCACCTGGAGAAGGTTGGAAAACCATGAGAGCTCTCCAGGAGCTGAGGGAAACATCCAGGACCAGAGGATCTGGTAAGCACTATTGTTTACATTCCTTCCCCCCCTCCCTCCACCCCCGCACTTGGAGAGTAGGCGGGATCTCTATCCAACTTCTCTGGCTGGCCTGCAGGGCCACTGTAGCGCATCCCCAGCCACCCCCCCACCCTCACCCCAGAGCTAGATCCAGCGGGATCAGAAGGGTGCCAAAGCCCACACACATGGGACCCCTACACTCAGAAACTGATGTAGTGGCTATGGCAGGGCACTAATGCATGCACTTATTGGGCTGTGTGCACATGCAGGCTACCCTGCCCAGAGAGAGTACGTAACTAGCAAAATGCTGTGGTACCCACACATAAGGTTACCCTGCATGCAGAAGGTGAGGAACTGGTGTGGCAGTGCTGTACAGGCATATAGGGCTTCCCTGTCTGGAGAAACTGTAAAACTAGCAAAGTACTATGATGTGTGCACACAGGGCTGCCCTGTCAGGAGTAAGTATTGAACTAGTAGGGTGCTGCAATGCTAAACTCAGAGTAGCCCCATCCAGACCAGGCTTGGGCAACAGACAAAGCAACAGTGAGTGCTGCAGGCACACTGGACAGCCCCACCTGGATTAGAAGGGCAAGGAAGCACACACCCATCAAGCTGCCCACCTAGAACTAATTCCTCTGGCCAGGTGGCACATCAGACACCACATGTATCCACCCTACAACCAGCCTGCTGAAACCATTCAGCACAAAGTCTACACAGAGGCTACTTTTTCAAGAGTAGGAGAGAGAGCTATTTCATCTAACTCATAGGAACAAATACAGAAATAAAAACAAAATGGAGCGACAGAAGAATATATGCCCCAAATGAAGGAATAAGAAAAAATTGTAGAGAAACACTCCAATAAAATGAAGTCAATGAATTTTCCTGATAAAGAATTCAAAGAAATGGTCATAAAGATTCTCAAAAAACTTGAGAAAATGGAGGAACTCAGAACTTCAACAAAGAGTTAGAAAATATTAAAAAAAAAAACATCAGAGATGAAGAATACATTAACTGAAGTGAAAAATACATTAGAAGGAACAGACAGCAGATTAGTTAATGCAGAAGAACAGATTAGCAACCTGGAAGACAGAATAGTGAAAATCACCCAATCACAACAACAAAATGAAAAAAGAATTTTTAAAAATGGGGAAAGTATAAGGGACTTCTGGGACAACGTCAAGCACGCTAACATTTGCATTATAGGAATTCCAGGAGACGAGAGAAAAAGGGGCAGAAAGTATATTTGAAGAAATAATGTCTGAAAGCTTTCCTAATCTAGGGAAGGAAACAAACATCCAGGTACAGGAAACACAGGGCATTTCAAACAAAATTAATCCAAAGAGGCCCACAACCAGACATATTGTAATTAAAATAGTAAAAGTTGAGGATAAAGAAACAATCTTGAAGGTAGCAAGAAGGAAAAAACATGTCATACAAGGGAAACCCTATAAGACTATCAGATGATTTTGTAGCATTAACTTTACAGGCTAGAAGGGAGTGGCAAAAAATATTTAAAGTATTGAAAGAAACCTACAACCTATAATACTGTACCCACCAAGGTTATCATTCAGAATTGAAGGAAAAATAGAGTTTCATAGATAAGCAAAAACTTAAGGAGTTCACCACCACTAAACCAGCTGTAACAAGAAACGTTAAAGGGTTTTCTTTATGCAGAAAAGGTCATAACCAGAAATAAGAAAATACAGTAAAGAAAAAAATTTCACTGTTAAAGGCAAATATATAACACAGTGAATCAACCACTAAAAAGTTAATATGAAGGTTAAAGACAAAAGTAGCAAAATTAGCTATAACTAAATAGGGAATACACAAAACAAAAAAATATAGACAATATGATGTGAAAAACAAGGGGGGGGGGGAGTAAAAATGTAGTGCTTTTAGAATGTGTTCGAACTTAAATGCCTATCAGCTTAAAATAGACTGCCATAGATATAGATGATATATGTAAACCTCATGGTAACCACAAAACAAAAACCTACCAATAAATAAACAGAAAGGAGCCCAAATCAAACACTAAAGTAAACCAGCAAGTTAAGAGGAAAGAGATCAAGAGAAGAAATGAACAGAGAACAAAAACAACCAAAAAAATTAACAAAATGGCAATAAGCAAATATCTATCAATAATTACTTTAAATGTAAATGGATTAAGTGCTTCAATCAAATGACACAGGGTAGCAAAATGGAAAAAAAACAAGACCCATTTATATGCTGCCTATGAGAGACTCACTTTAAATTGAAAGAAGCACAGACTGAAAGTGAAGGGATGATTAAAAAAAGAAAAAAAGATATCCATGGAAACAGAAATGGAAAGAAAGCTGGGGTAGCAATACTCATACCAGACAAAATAGACTTTAAAACAAAGAATGTAGAAAGAGGCAAAGAAGCACAATCCAAGAAGAGGATGTAACTCACGAAGAGGTTGTAACAATGTAGTTGGAAGCACCCAACTATATGAAACAAATATTAACAGACATAAAGGGAGAAATTAACAGTAATACAATAATAGTTGGGGACTTTAATACCCCACTTGCCTCAATGGATAGACTATCCAGACAGAAAATTAATAAAGAAATAATAGCCTATATGCTACATAAGACCAGATCAACCAAATAGACATTTATTTATTTCTGGAGATTACATATTTTTCTCAGGTGCACCTGGAACATTTTCCAGGACAGACCACATATTAGGCCACAAAAAATTCAAGAATATTGAAATTATATCAATCATATTTTCTGACCAAAATGGCATAAAACTAGAACTTAACTACAGGAAGAAAACTGGAAATAACAAAAATAGAGATTAAACAACTTGCTACTAAAAAACCAATAGATCAAAGAGGAAATCAAACAGGAAGTCGAAAACTTCCTTGGGACAAATGAAAATGAAAACATAACTTTCCAAGATTTATGGAATGCAGCAAAAGCAATTCTGAGAAGTTCATAGGTACACAGGCCTACTTCAAGAAACATGAAAAATCCCAAATAAACAATCTAACTTTACATCAAAGAAACTAGAAAAAGAATAAACAAAACTCGAAGTAAGCAGAAGGAAGGAAATAATAAAAAAACTTGGCAGAAGTAAAATAGAGAATTTTTAAAAATAGAAAAATATTGCTAATGAATATAGATGCAAAAATCCTAAACAAAATACTAGGAAATAGAATACAACAATATATTGAAAAGATAATACATCACAATAAGTAGGGTTCATTACAGGGACTCAGATTGTTAACATACAGAAATCAATCAATGTGATATGCCACATGAAAAAAATAAAAGATAAAATCATACGATCATATCAAAAGAGGCAGAAAAAGCATTTGACAAGATATAACATGCATTTATGATTAAAACACTCAATAAACTGGGTATAGCAGGAAAGTATCTCAACACATAAAAGCCGTATATGACAAACCTTCAGCTAATATCACACTCAATGGTGAAAAACTGGAAGCTTTCCAAGATCAGGAACAAAACAAGGATGCCCACTCTTGCTACCATTATTCAACCTAGTACTGGAAGTCCCAGCCAGAGCAATGAGGCAAGTAAAGAAATTAAAGGCACCTAAACTGGGAATGAAGAAGTAAAACTGGCACTATTTGCAGATGACATGATTCTCTATATGAAAAACTCTAAAAACTCCACCAAAAGACTATTAGACACAATAAACAAACACAGTAAAGTTGCAGGTTACAAAATCAATATCCAAAAATCTGTTGCATTCCTATACACCAAAAATTAAATAACAAAAAGAGAATTCAAGAGATGACAGAAAGAAATCTAACTATGGGCGGTGAACACACAATGCTATATATATATACACATACATATTCATGTGTGTATATATACATACATATATATGCCTTGCTATTAAACTGTATACTCAGATCTTACTGGATTTCATTAACCAATGTCACCATAATAATAAAAGAAAATAAAATTTAAAAAAATAGAATTTCAAGGCCTGTGGGGGAAAAAATTAAAAATAAAATTATTAAAAAGAGAATTGAAGAAAACAAACCCATTTACAAATCTAACAAAAATAAAATAAAATACCTAGTAATAAACTTAGCAAAGGACACAAAAGACCTGTACATTGAAAAGGACAAGACATTATTGAAAGAATTAAAGAAGACACAAGAGGTCAGAAAAATGGCAGAGTGAGAGACATCCCCAGATCTCTTCCCTTGAAATAACAAGCTGAACATCTAAAACTCAACAACAAAACACCTAAACTGCACACCAGCACATCTGAGTGTAGGATCTGCACATAAGAGTTACCACGGGTCAGAACCCCGGGTGTCGGGTGGTGGACTGCGAGAAAAAAAGAAGCTGCCTCTCACAGCCACCAGAGCTTCCTGTAGGAGGAGGAGGAGGGGAGAAAGTTCAGCAGGTTGCCTGAATGGTCCTGCCTGGGAGAGCTGTGAGCTCCACGCGGCCGGCGGCAGTGTCTAGGCATCAGGGCACAAAGCAGAGAAGTGGGTATGGCAGATAAACAGGGATGGCAGAGAAACGACAGTTGATTTTTAACAGCTGCAGTTGCAAAACCGAGGCTAAGCCACAGCCCTCATCTCCCAACACAGAGGACCCCTCCCTCCATATCCTCCAAGACCAAACACCATGGAGCCCTAGGGGAATCAGAGCAAATGCCATCAAAACTGTCGCTAACACTGACAGGGATTGAGACTGAGGGTAGCGAGCGTGATTAAACATCTATAAGAAAAAAAAACAGCATTATTAAGGTTTTATATAAAGCAGGGATCCAAGAGGCTTAGACGCCACCTGCTGGAAACCAAAAGAAAAACATCTTTTTTTGCAATAGGTTCAAGAGAGACCTTTATATAATAAATCTTTTTTCTGGAGAAAAAGCAGAATATACTTCCATTAATGCCCAGGTGGAGAAATAGTCCATTAAACACCATGAACAACCAAGGTGACAAGGCGTCTCAGAAAGAAAGAGAACAATCTCCAGAAAATAAGCTTACAGACATAAAAATATGCAACTTAAATGACAGAGAATTCAGGATTGTACTTCTGAAAAAACTCAATGAATTCTGAAACAAATCATATTAACGATTTCAGGAACTGAAAAAAACAACTAGATGAGCAGAATAAGTTCTTTAGCAAGCAGATTGAAACCCTCAAAAAAGAACCAAATAGAACTTCTGGAGATAAAGAACACACTGCCAAGAGTTGAAAAATGAAATAGCAAGCTTGGGAAATAGAGTCAACCAAATGGAGGAAAGGATCAATGATATCGAAGACAGAAATCTAGAAATAAATCAAAAGGAAGAAGAGATAAACTGAAGAATGAAAAATAATGACAGAAAATACAAGAACTAGCTGATACCATCAGGAGAGGAAACAAGAATAATGGGCATTCTTGAAGGGGAGAAAAAGGAGCAGGAATTAGAAAGCATTTTCAGACAAATAGTTGATGAGAATTTCCCAAATCTAAGGAATGAACTACTGGAGCTTGGAATTCAAGAAGTCAACAGAACACCCAATTATCTCAACCCAAAAAGGCCTTCACCAAGATACATTGTATTAAAATTATCAAAAAATCAACAACAAAGACAGAATTCTCAGGGCAGCCAGGGAAAAGAAGATGATAACTTATAAAGGAAAACCCATTAGATTGTCATTCTCAGCACAAACCTTATAAACCAGAAAGGAATGGAATCAAATATTCAAACTATTAAATGAAAGGAACTACAAGGCAAGAATGATGTATCCAGCTAAGCTCTCCTTTAGATATGAAGGAGAAATTAAGACCTTTCCAGACATATAAAAATCAAGGAAATTCTCCACTATGAGGCCTGCATTACAGGAAATACTGAAAGGGATCAGCTCACCTAAAACAAAATGATTAAAAAATAATAATAATTAGGAGTAAGATGACTAGCAGGCAGGTAGAAGCAGAGGAATGCAACCTTTTCTAAGAACAGGGCATTATAAACTTAAACAATATGAAGAGATTTGCTATAGCAAGAGAGTAATGAACATTCAGCATACATAGGAACCAACAGAGACAACAATGACCGAAAAGGGAAGGATTCAAAGATCTAAATTCACAAAGGGGAATGGAGATAAGGCATGTGCAGAAGAAAAGGATGACTGTGTATATATATATATATATATATATATATGCTATGCTTTTTACATATTCGCAATGATAACCACACACCAAAGGTTCAGAACTGAAGTATATAACATAAAACAAGAAGAATCAGACGGAAAACTCACAAAAGCCAACCAAAATAAAGAAAACAGAAACACAAGGACAAGGAAGCAATGGAAACACCGAGATACCAGAGAACGAAAGATAAAATAGCTGTAGGAAGACCTTATATTTCAATAATCACCCTAAATGTAAATGAACTGAACTCACCAATAAAAAGGCACAGAGTTGCAGATTGGAATGAAAAAACAAAACCTAACCTTAGGCTGCCTTCAATAGACACATCTCAGTTCCAAAGACAAATATAGATTCAAAGTAAAAGGGTGGAAAATGATATTTAAAGCAAATGGCATTTAGAGAAAAGTGAGAGTAGTGGTACTAATATCGGACGAAATAGACTTCAAAATAAAAAAAGTAAAGAAAGATACTGAGGGACGCTTCATAAAGATAAAGGGAATTATGCACCAAGAAGACCTATTAATATCTAATGCTCCAGATCAGGGAGCCCTGAAATATGTAAAGCAATTACTAACAGAACTAAAGGGAGAAACAGACTGAAACATTATCGTAGTAGGGACCTATATGACCCACTATCAGATATGGACAGATCATCCAAATAGAAAATAAGGAAATAACATCCTTAAATAACACATTAGACCAACTGGACATTATTGACATTTACAGAGCCTTCCATCCCAAACCAGCTACTTATACATTCTTCTCTAGTGCACATGGAATGTTCTCAAGAATCAATCACATACTGGAACACAGAGGTAGCCTCAACAAATATAACAGGGTTGAAATCATACCAACCATATTCCCTGATCATAATGCTTTGAAACTAGAGATCAACTGCAGAAAGAAATCAGGAAGAATCACAAATACATGAAGATTAAACAACATGCTACTGAAGAATAACTGGGTCAGAGAAGAAATAAAAAGAGATATCAAGAGATACATAGAAATGAATGATGATAGTACAACATATCAAAACTTTTGGGACACAGCAAAAGCAGTCATAAGGGGAAAGTTCATATCATTACAGGTCTATCTCCAAAAACAAGAACAAGCCCAAATAAACAGCCTAATGCTTCATCTTAAAAAACTAGAAAAGGAGGATCAAATGAAGCCTAAAGTCAGCAGAAGAAAAGAAATAATCAAAATTAGAATAGAAATAAATGAAATTGAAAATGAAACAAAAAAAGATAGAAAAATAAATGCAACAAGAGTTGTTTCTTTGATGTTAATAAAATTGAAAAACCCCTGGCTAGACTCATTAAAGAGAAAGGACACAAATGAACAAAATCAGGGATGAAAGAGGGGAAATTATGACTGACATCACAGAAATACAAGGCATCATACAAGAATACTATGAAAAAGTACATAATACCAAATTTAATAACCTAGAAGAAATGGACTAGTACTTAGAAAACTACAACCTTCCTAGACTGAATCAAGAAGAACTGTTAAATCTAAATAGACTGATCAGCAGTATAAAAATGGGAACAATCATCAAAAATCTACCAAAAAGTAAAAGTCCAGGACCAGATGGCTTCACCAGTGAATTCTACCAAACATTCAAAGAAGATTTAATACATATTCTCCTCAAACTCTTCCAAAAAATCAAAGAGGAGGCAATACTTCCCAACACATTTTGTGAGGCCAATATTACCTTGATACCAAAACCTGGTAAAGATACCACACACAAAAAAATGAAAACTACAGACAAATATCGCTCTTGAACACAGATGCAAAAATCCTAAATAAGATACAAGCAAACCGAATACGGCAACATATTAAAAAGATTATACACCACGATCAAGTGGGCTTCATCCCAGGGGCACAGGGATGGTTTGACATATGCAAATCGATTAATGTGAAACACCACATAAACAAATTAAAAATAATAATCATATGATCATATCAACAGATGCAGAAAAAGCCTTCAACAAGATACAGCATCTATTTATGATCAAAACACTTAACAAAATCGGTATAGAAGGAAAATTCCTTGACATAATAAAGGCCATATATGACAAACCTTCAGTCAACATTACACTTAATGGTGAAAAACTAAAAACCTTCCCTTTAAGATCAGAAACAAGGCAAGGCTGTCCACTATCACCACGGTTATTCGATATAACATTGGAAGTCCTAGCGAATGCAATCAGACAAGAGAAAGATATAAAAGAAATCCAAATAGGAAACAAAGAAGTCTAACTGTTACTATTTGCAGATGACATGATTCTCTAAATAGAAAACCCAAAAGACTCCACAAGAACACTACTAGAAACAATAAACAAATACAGTAAAGTCTCTGGATACAAAATCAATGTCCAAAAGTCCATAGTGCTCATATACTCTAATAATGAAGCATCAGAAAAAGAAGTTGAAAAAATAATTCCTTTTGGAATTGTAACAAAAGGAATAAAATACCTAGGAATAAATTGAATAAAACAAGTGAAGGACCTATATAATAAAAACTATAAGACTTTATTAAAAGAAATCAAAGAAGATACAAAGAAATAGAAAGATATTCCATGTTCTTGGATTGGAAGAATCAACATGGTTAAAATGACCACATTACCTAAAGCATTATACAGATTTAATACAATCCCCATTTTTTAAAGAAATAGAACAAAAAATCATCAGATTTGTATGCAAGCACAAAAGACCTTGAATTGCCAAAGCCATCCTGAGAAAAAAGAATGAGGCTAGAGGCATCACTCTGCCCAACTTCAAATTATACTATAAAGAGACAATTATAATTATCAAAATGGCATGGTATTGGCAGAAAAACAGACACACAGAGCAGTGGAACAGAATCAAGAGTCCAGAAGTAAACCCATATTTATATGGGAAAATAATTTTTGACAAAAAAGCCAAAAGGATACAGTGGAGAAAGGAAACCCTCTTCAATAAATGGTGCTGGGAAAACTGGAAAGCCATATGTAAAGGAATGAAACTAGACTGTTATCTATTACCACACACCAAAATTAACTCAAAATGAATTAAGGACCTGAATATAAGACCTGAAACAATAAAATGCATAGAAGAAAACATAAGAACTAAACTCAAGGACCTTGGACTTAAAGAGGATTTTATAAATTTGACCTCGAAGGCAAGTGAAATAAAAGCAAAAATAAATGAATGGGACTACATCAAACTAAAAAGCTTCTGCATAGCAAAAGAAACTATCAACAAGGTAAAGAGACAACCATCCGAATGGGAGAATATATTTTCAAGCAATAACTCTGATAAGGGCCTAATATCCAAAATATACAAAGAACTCATACAACTCAATAACAATAAAAAACAAAAAACAAAAAACAATCCAGTTAAAAAATGGGCAGAGGACTTGAACATACACTTCTCCCAAGAAGACAAATTGCCAACAAACATATGAAAAGATGGTCAATATCGCTAGCTATTAGGGAAATACAAATCAAAACTACAATGAGACACCATCTCACATCTGTTAGAATAGCTGTTATCAACAAGACAAGTAATAACGAATGTTGGAGAGGATGCAGTCCCACTGCTGGTGGGACTGCAAATTGGTACAACCACAATGGAAAATAGTATGGAGGTTCCTCAAAAACTAAGAATTGATATACCATATGATCCAGCAATCCCTCTACTGGGTATTTACCCCAAAGACTTGAAAACCCACATCCGAAAAGATGTCCAGTACATGGAAGTAATTGAAGTGTCCTACAATAGATGATTGGCTAAAGAAGCTGTGGTACATATATACAGTGGAATATTATTCAGCCATAAGAAGAGATGAAATAATGTCATTTGTGATGACATAGATGGATTTCGAGATCATCATGCTAAGCGAAATAAGCCAGACAGAAAAAGTTGAAAATCACATGATATCCCTTATATGTGGGATATAAACCTAAAAGCAACAAATGAACAGGACAAACAGAGACTCATGGACATGGACAATAGATTTGTGGTTACCAGAGGATAGGGTAGGGGTAGGTAGACAGGGTAAAAGGGGTCAAATATGTGGTGACAGAAAGAAATCTAACTATGGGAGGTGTGTTCACCTCCACATAGTTATACCACAGTGTAAATATATACATGCCTCAGTGCTATAGTGTACAGCTGAAACTTATTGGATTTTGTTAGCCAATGTCACCATAAAAAAAAAAAGAAAAAAGTTATGCAAATGGCTAAGAGGTACATGAAAATGTGTTTAACATCACTAATCATTAGGAGAATGCAAAATTAAAACCACAATGAGATACCACTTAACTCTTGTAAGAATGAGTATTATCAAAAAGACAAGAGATAGTAATTGTTTGCGAGGATGTAGAGAAAGAAGAACCCTTTTGGCACTGCTAGTGGGATTGTAAATTTGTGTAGCCACTATAAAAAACAGTATGGAGGTTGCTCATCAAATTAAAAATAAAACTACCATATGATTCAGCAATCCCACTTCTGTATATATATACAAATAAAGTTAAATCACATTCTCAAAGAGATATCTACGTCCCCATGTTTATTGGAACATTCACAAACATGGAAACAACATGAGACTCTGTTGACAGATGAATGGATAAAGAAAATGTCACATGTTAATAATTTTTCACCTATGAAAAGTATATCTTAACATTTGCAACAACATGGATGAACACTGAGGTCATTATGTTATGTTAATAATGTTATAAAACAAAAGCAACAAACAAACTCATATAGTGAAATAATTCAGAGAAAGACAAATACTGTATGATCTAATATATAAATCTGAAAAAATTTCAAAGTCAAATCCATAGAAACATAATAGATTAGTGGTTGCCAGGGGAGGGGGATGGGTGGGGGAAATGGGTGATAGTGATCAAAAGGTACAAACTTCCAGTTATAAGATGAATAATTCTGGGGACCTTTTAACGTACATGCATGGTGACTATATTTAACAATACTCTATTGTATTCTTGAAAGTTGCTAAGCAAGTAGATATTAAATATTTTCAATTGCACACATACCCCCAAATGGTAATCATTTGAGGTGATGGATGTTAACTAACTTTATTGAGGTAGTTATTTTGCAGTATATATGTATAACAAATCATCACGTTGCATATTTAACACAATGTTATATGCCAATTATATCTCAATAAAGCTGGGAAAAAAGTAAAAAAAAAAAAAAAAGAAGACAGAAAGAAATGGAAAAATATTCCTTGTTCGTAGATTAGAAGAAGTAATGTTGTTTGAATGGCCATAGTACCTAAAGCAATCCCAATTAAAATTTCAGTGTTATTTTTCAGAAGTAGAACAAAAAATCCTTAAATTTGTATGGAACCACAAAAGACCCTGAACAGCCAAAGCAATCCTGAGGGAGGGGGAAAAAAAAAAACCCAGAGATACCACACTCCCTGACTTTGAACTATGCTCTACAGTTACAGTAATCAAAACAGTATGGTATTGTCAGAAAAATAGGCACACAAACTAATGGAATAGAATTGAGAGCCCAGAAATAAACCCACACATACATAGGCAAGTAATTTTCAGCAAAGGAGTCAAAAACATACCATAGAGAAAGAAAAGTTTCTTCAATGAATGGCGTTGGGAAAACTGGAAAGCCACATGCAAAAGAATGAAACCAGTATGCTGACACCATACACAAAATCTCAAATAGATGAAAGACCTAAAAAACAAAATACATATAAGAAAACAAGTACTAAACATATGGACCTTGGTCTCAGAGGGGTTTTTATGAACTTAACCCCAAAGGCAAGGGAAATAAAAAACAAAAATAAATGAAACTACATCAAACTAAAAAGCTTCTGCACAGCAAAAGAAACCATCAACAAAAGGTAAACCAAATGGGAGAAGATATTTTCAAATAATACCTCCAATAAGGGACTAATATCCAAAACATACGAAAAACTCATACAACTCAACAATAAAAATACAATTCAATTAAAAAGTGGCAGAACTGAAGACACTTTTCCAAGGAAGACATACAGATAACCAACAGATATATGAAAAGATGCTCAACCTTACTAGCTATAAGAGAAATATAAATCAACACCACAATGAGATACTACCTCCTACCTGTTAGAATGGCTATTATCAATAAGACAAGAAATAAGTGTTGGAGAGGTGTGGAGAAAAGGGAATCCTGGTGCACACTGCTGATGGGAATGTAAATTGGTACAGCCACTACGGTGGTTCCTCAGAGAATCAAGAATAGAATTACCATATGACCCAGCAATCCTTCTTCTGGGTATCCACCTGAAAAGTTTAAAACTTATTTGTAAAGATTTTTATACCCCTATATTCATTGTAGTATTATTCACAATAGCCAAGACATGGAAACAATCTAAGTGTCCTTTGATTGATGATTGGATAAAGAAGATGTGGTTCATATAAACAATGGAATACTATTCAGCCATAAAAAAGATGAAATATTGCCATTTGAAACACTGGATGGTTCTTGAGAGTATAATGCTAAGTGAAATAAGTCAGATGGAAAAGGATAAGAACCTTATTATTTCACTTGTGGGGGATATAAAACAAAAAGCAACAAACAAAACAAACAAATTCATAGATATAAACAACAGAATGGCGGTTATCAGAGGGGAAGGAGGGAGGAGGGAGGATAATGTGGGTCAAATATACGGTAAAGTAGGTCAAATATATGGGTCAAACATATGGTGACTTCAGTTGGTAAGCATAAAGTATACAGATGTCGAATTATAAAGTTATACACTTTAAATTTACATACTGTTATTAACTAATGTTACCCCAAATTTAAAATAAAAATACTAAATAAGGAACCTAATTTGATAAATATATCCTAACTTTAAAAACCTTTTGTTATGAATCTCCGTATATATGAGTGAACGCTATTTCACATCATAGACTTAGTTTTTAACCCACCAAGTCCACCAAGTATATTCTGGTCTTTTTTTATTCAGAGGTCTTCTATTAAAAAAAAAAAAAAGAAAAGAAAGAAAAAGAAAAAGTAAAATATCTGTAGCCTCATTAAAAGAAAGTGATACTATATATGTTGTTTTTATTCTATAACTCCTTTTAAAAGTATTTGTTGCTCCTACAGGAAGAAAAAATGTAGATGTTCTCCAATAAAGTGTAATAGACAAGTTTCCTAAAGCAAAATATATGATCTTTATTATAAAATAAGACTATTCACATGCTCTATAATGGTAAAATATTTTCAAACATCTCAGATGTATTCCAATAAAGACTGTACTTGATTACTTTTTATTGCCACCCAATAGATCCAGACAATAAACATAATTATTTCTACATCCAATAATAAGCATTGATTCCCAGACCACAGGAGAAGAGAAAACTTCTCCGGGAAGTTCATACACAGTTTGCAATTGTCCACTCTTAGATTCCAGGATCCACAGTTTCCCATCAGTAGATGCTGCTGCCAGTAACATTTCATTGCTATGATTATGGTTATGGAAAGCAAAAGGTGTTGAATATACTCTTGAGGTAGTTTTAAATTTCCATTGGAGATGACCTTTCATACTACAACAGTAGATAAAGCAATCATGGGAACCAAAAAATATTTCTTGCTCTGATGTGGAGGTACATGGGGATGAAAAGATTGGTTCACTGGTAGAGAATTGCCAAACCTGAAGGGTGATAAAGGCAAAAATAATTCATTCATCTCATTTCAACCATTCTGTATATTAAAGCTTTATGAAATTCTTAATTAAAATTTAAGAGATGTAGGCTATTGAATGGTAATGACGTACAGAAAAAATTGGCTTTTTCTGAAAAGCAGCACCCTCATATTAGACCTCTGTCCCAGAAGTAAAATCTAGCACAAATTATACCAAGTGTTCTTATTATATCAGTCATTGCTATGCCTAATATTATGAAGTAAAATAAAATTGATTTAAGCCCATTCTTGAGTTATTACTAGTATGTTCAGAGACTGAGTTAAAAAACAAAACTGCATTGCATTTTCAATGTATCTTAAGGACTGTTTATTATTCTAGTTTCTTAATGTAGGGAGAAGGAAGTAGGCTAAAAGGAAGAGTTTATGTGTAATAATTTAAATTAAAGCTTTAAACAAAAAGCTATGAGATGTGCATCTGCCCTATGGATATATACTATCTGCTGATTTCAAAGCTACTACTAAAGACAAACCTATTAGCCAATATTTTGAGGAAAAGACACATGAAAAAGGCACAAGTCTAAGGTAGTATTTATGAATGCAGAGTAATAGCATTATAAAAACAAACAAAATAAAGAGTGGGCATATTCATGAAATATTACTTATAATCTCAATTCTGTCCCTGACTTGGACAAAGCCACTTTAATCTTTTTACGGTTCATCCAAACAAATAGGAGTAATAGCATTTAGCCTCTTCTCACTTCTTGGGAATCTAAAGGTGAGAATATATTCAAACTGCTTTGTAAATAAAAATATTAAGTGAATAAAATAAAAGATTCTGTCAAAAAGTAATTGTCACACAAAGCAAAAGAAACTGCTAGGCAATGAGGGGTGGACGTAGACTAAAGAGCACAAAGAATCAACCCTAGCTATCAACGGGCTTAATTAGGTTGGAGCTAGTGCACTCTCAAGTCCACAAAGAATTCTCCCAAATCAACACTGCTACACAAGTTGTGCCATATATGACAGTCAATTGTGGGTACTTAAAGAAGCAGAGATTCTGCTCCCAACAAAAGATCTACTGTAACCCAGAAGGAGCCTACCCTGCCAGTCATGAAGGTGAAGGTAGGACCTCCATACAATGGAATTGAGTTACACAACAGACTTTCGTTTTCATAGGAAAAGCAGGGCTCCTTTAAATTTTCATAAGCTCAGTACAAGTTATAATAAAATTGGCTGAAAACTGGTAAATTTTTTTTAGGCGAGGCAAGTCTTAGTTGACCTCAGATTGCAAGGACTTTGTCAGCTTACAATTCCTTATATTTTTATTTTTTACACCTACAGCACCTGGTCTTCCTAGGTGGTCTCCCATCCAAGTACTAACCAGGCCCAACCCTGCTTAGCTTCCAAAATCAGATGGGATTGGGCTTGTTCAGGGTAGCATGGCTGTAGACTGGTAAATTTTTTTTTTTAATTGGGGAAGGGGAAAATGACAAAAATATGAGTGTTTGGATAGAATCATTTAAATCTACTACAACACTATTTACAAATTAAGAAACTCATGGCTTGACAATTAAAACAGAACTAGTTTTCAATACGAGTTGAATAATGATGTTTAAAATTTTACTTCATTTGTTATGAACTATTGTGCCTTTAAGAAAGATATATAAAACAGAACTAAAAATTTTACCTGTTCTCCAAAGTGAGTGAAGCAAAGTAAATTCCCGTCTACACAGCCAATATAAACAAACTGTAGGCAACACCGTGGAGAAGAGAAGAGTGGCTTCCCACAGGAATGTTCCCAAACTCTACTCCCAGTGGCCTGTCACGGGCAAAAGGCAATCGATAGCATTTCAATCATTCTAATCAATTACCCTTTATTAAAAAACAAACTCATAAATACCCTGGAGGAAAAGCTATCAACATCAGAAAATGCTATAATGACATGCTGACATTATAAATGAAGCTAGTACACATATACACGGCTATAAAATTAATCAGTGCTACTTATGAAAGCTAAGATTAAAACCTGCAACAAAACCAAGAAAGAAATAACACACATTAAGATCTATCCTTAATTTCTAATTTCTAACCATTTTAACTTCTAGTGTGACTGAGAAAATTCTGCCCATTTTAAAAAAATAATAAAAGATGTGCACAGAACTTAGTTGATTTTTCTCATCTTTCTAGACTTTATGTCAATCATTTTTAATAAGTTCTTGCTCAGTGATAGCAGGACTATATCTAACTGAAACTACTTCAATTTTTCAGGATTCCAAGCAAAAATAAAATAAAAAACAATAGGTAATAAAATCAGTAAACATTATTTTATGCCTACTGGATGTACAGCCAGTAAAAGTCCTCCCAGTGTAGCAAAATACAAGTGATGTGGAATCAAGCTCAAACAAGGTGAAGAAAAGATAGTTCCTCCACATCTTAACTTCCAAACACACTTCTTTTTCTGAAAATAAGAAAGCAAATTAATTGGTTTCTATTGGTGGTTAACAAATTCACATATTCTATCCCTTGTATGTTATGTCTATTTAGTAAGTTTTCATTTTGAATATACAAGTAATAATATAAAAATACATGCTCACTGTGGAGAATCAAGTTAGTATAAAGAAGACAGGCCACCAGCCAGAGATAACGACTGTTAACATTTTAGCATTTTCCCTTGGTACACACACACACAGTTTAATATAGTTCAGATTATTCTGATTATATATGTGGCATCAAATTTAGCTCATTTATTTGCTAAATCTCTTTAAATATTACTAAGTTAAACAACTTAGAAAACAGACATCTTGGTGCATATATTTGTCCATGTTTCTGATTTTTTTGTCAGGATATAATCCTAGAATTTTACTGAAGGATATGAAATTGTTACCAATGGCCAAACTGTTTTCCTCAGAGGCATCATTAGTTACAACCTCCCAAAACTCTCAGCAGCATTTAATGTTCTCATTCTAATCTGATATCAGTTTTTCCTCTCGAAGTTTTTATTTTCATTCCTGATTATTGTAAGTATGAAACATTTTTTATTTTTATTTTTTCCATTGAGGCATTTTATTTGAACATATGTATTACATCCCTAGAAAAAAGAATCCCAGGATTTTCCCTCGTGTGTTTTCATCTTGCTTCTTCATGGTCCATGATGCCTGTTGAAGTTGACAGTACAATGAAATCAAACTTACAAGACGGGAGCAAGTTGTTCTGCCATTTTTCTAGATCTTTGAGTTGCACATCAAATCTGGGGCTGATCACTCCACACTTGTTTAACCTGCCTGTGAGGTTCACAACAATTTTCCCAGGTCTCTGATCATCAACGATTTCAAATTTGCCAATGTAACTATGCTTCATCATCAGAGTCAGAAACCGGACGATGGCTTTGGAGCACGGCCTAATAAGAATCTGGCATTTGCCTCTCTTTTCAACATTGTAGATGCTCTTGAGTGCATCAGCCAGGATGCTCATGCACACTATTATGGCGGCATGGAAAGATGGCAGAAAGAGGACTAAAAAGTATGAAATATTTAAATGCAATTACTAGCCGCTTCTTCTTTGAGGCCTTAAGCATTTACATCCCTTGTTTATTTTTCTATCTGGATCTTTATATTTTTCTTATTAATTTGTGGTTCCTATTTTCACTTATACTTGAGTTTCAACTCTGTCACATTTGTTTCAAATTTTCCCCCAATTTATTTCTTTTATTTTTGTAATTCCAATTTTTATTTTATGTAATCAGGTCTTATTGATATTTTCCTTTGTGACTCTTTCTTTTTATTGTCAAGATGGTAATTCTAAGTTCCTTGTGTTAATTAGTTCCTTATTTGCCCAGACCACAGTGCTAAACTTGTAAAATCATTAACACATGCTCCCCTGGTCAAGAGCACCTGACAGTTTCAGGCTCTTCTACTGAATTCTTACATAAATATCCAAAGCATATGCACATTGGTCATGAGAACCAATGTAAAAGAGTCCTGTGGTTGGATCCACGGTTGCCGAGCTTTTGACAGCATTCTCAGTAGTAAACATCCAGTATTTTTCTCCATTATTACTTTTCAGAACATAAATTAACCCATTATAACAGCCTGTTGGGAAACAAAAGATGAGATTTAGATGTCACTGGACAATTCTTTAGAATATATCATGACAATTTACTTTTGATGCTCTTTGTACTTGGGCTCCATGTTCAGCTCAGATTTAAATTTCAGCAATGTAAAGCAGACACTGAATAGTAATCACTTGTGTAAAATAACCACTTAATAAGTACCTTGTTTTATAAAAGTACTGTAAAGTGCTTCACTATCAAGGAAACAGTGAATCATGCTGCAATGAAGAGAGGTTTTGACAGACCTGGGTTCAAATCTCATTATGGCCATCCTCAGGTAAATTACTCAGTGTCACTGAGACTCAGATTACTGTTCTGCTTAATGTGGATACATCTACTTCCAGGGTTATTGTGACAATTAAGATAATATAATGTGGATAAATGCACAGTGCAGAGAAGATGTTCATGATATTCTTATATTAGCAACAGCCAATGTTTATTGAGCTTTTTTACCTTGTGAAGGATGCTATTCTAAGAATTTTATACCTATTAACTCACATAATCCTCACGGTGAAGCTAGTGCTGTTATACCCACATTTTGTAGATGACAAAATTGAACCACAGAGAGTTTAAGTTAGTAGGGTGGAACTACTCAGCTAATAAGTGACGGATCCAGGGTTTGAATAAAAGAGGTCAAGCTCCAGAGCCTGTGTTCTTAGCAACAACTGCTCTTCCCAAACTGCTGATATGGATGAGAAGATAGGGCAAGAGGCCCCTGACTTGATGTGGCCAGAATAACCCAGGTGGGAGTAGAGGTGCTCAAAATCTATAGAGCAAAGGTCACCAGTAGTCTCCTTAGGGATGGTGAAGAGACATGTCCTACATGGTGGAGTAACCCCAGGACTCAGCAGGGCAATAAAAAATTCTTTTCAGTTCAGTTCAATTCCAGAAGAAAATCTTGGCCTTGCGTTGGGCAAAGATTTCTTAGATATGACATCAGAAGGATGATCCATAAAAGAAAAAAAATGATAAACTGAACCTTATTAAAGTTAAGAATTTCTCTTCAAAAAACACTATGTTAAAAGAATGAAAAAAAGCTAGACTGGGAGAAAACATGCAGGACATCTGATAAACATTTATCCAAAATACATAAAGAATTCTCAAAACCCACTTAAATATGGGTAAAAAATCTGAACAGACACTTCATAAAAGATATACAGATGGCCAATAAGCTCATAAAAAGAGACACCATTAATAATCACTAGAGAAATGCAAATTAAAACCACAATGAAATACTACTCCATAACTACCTGAATAGCTAAAATAAAAGAAATTTTCACTGGTGTGGACCACAGCTGCTGGAGATTCCCAGAGCCCATGCCACTGTGTCCCTCTAGAACCAGTGCTAACATACCCTCCCCCAGCACTGGCATCACTGCACATGCACACCTTGTATCTGGTGCCCCCATACAGCCTTGGAGCTGGTGCCTGGAACTGGCATCCCCACATGACCCTGGACCCAGCACCACACTCAACACAACAGTACAGCCCAGGAGCCTGGTCCCTCATACCCACTTACAAGTGAAGATCTTTCCCTAAGAAGTCACTCCACAAAGTATGAAAGAGGTGCTACTTCTTTAAAAGTGAGGACACCAATGTAAGATACAAAGAACATGAAAAATCAGGGGAAAATGACACCACCAAAGGAACATGATAAATTTACACTGAATGACACAAGAGAAATGGAAATCTACAAGATCTCTGACAAAGACTCTAGAGCAATTTTTTTAAAAAAAACTAAGAGAGCTACGAAAAAACACAGATAATTCAATGAAATCAGGAAAACAATACATGAACAAAAATAACCCAAATGAAAAATGGGCAAAGTATCTAAATAGGCTTCTCAAAAGAAGACATACAAATGGCCAACAGGCACATGAAAAGGTGTTCAATATCATTAGTCATCAAAGAAATGCAAATAAAACCACAATGAAATATGACCTCATAACTGTCAATATGGCTATTATTTATTATTTTAAAAAAGTTTTTTTTAACTGACAATACCAAGTGCTGACAAGAATGTGGAGCAACTGGACCTCTCATACACTGATAGTAGGAATGCAAAGTAATTCAATCACTTTGGATAATAATTTAGCCATTTCTTATAAATTAAACTTATACTTACCATACAACCTCCCCCTCCTAGGTAGTACTGACCCGAGTGAAATAAAAACTTGTTATTCACACAAAATCCCATTGACAAATGCTTATTGCAATTATTCATAAGCACCAAAACTGGAAATAACCCAAATGTGAATGGATAAACAAACTGTGGTACATCTACACAGTATAATACTCAGCAACAAAAATATATCCAAATCTCAAACACATTATGCTCAGTAAGAGAAAAGAGATTCAAAGGCTACATACTGTATGATGTCTTTTATGTGACTTTCTGAAAAAAGTAAAACTAGGACAAAAAATAAACCAGTGGTTGCCTGGAGGTTAGAGGTGGGAGGAACAAGTACTACAAAATAATATGGAATATTTTTTGAAGTAATGCATTCTTGATTGTGGTAGTGGTTACACAAAGGTATGCATTTGTCAAAACTCAGAACTACATATTAAAAGGGTAAGTTTTACTGCATATAAATTATATCTTAATTTAAAAAATGTTTTAAGTACTAAGCGACTGCTATGTGCCACAAGCTTTGAGTCTAGACACTTGGGATGCAAACAGTAATCTCCATGAGCCGACTTGCATGGATGAGGTATATAACTGAAAGTTTCCTGTAGTATAATTTGCAAAATGTAGGTGTTCAAAAGAGAAGGATCAAACACAGACTCAAGTAGATCCCAACTAGGACAGCATAAGTAAGGAGATACATTCCTAAGCGCTGTCTGAAAAGATTTGATGAACAGATTCTATGACTATATATAGTAAAACCTAATGTAGTTGGGGGAGTAAAAAAAGGAGGCATTACAGTTGGACTCCCACATTCCTAGTAAAGTAGAAGTCACCTATAACTTAATGAAACTGAGTAGCAGGTAGTAGCTAACACTTTATGAGCACTTGTCTGTGCCTAGCAATATACTAAAAGATTCATGTTGTGTCTCTCATTAAATCCTTTCAAAAGTTTCATGATGACTGTGGTGGTTTTCAAATACGTCTTCAAATTATTTGATACTCTTCCTTTCAAGAGCCTAGTCCTCCCTCTCCATGCCCTGAGTATGGGCCAGACTTAATGTGTTTCTAATGAACAAAAGTAAAAATATGGTATGCAATTTTGGAGACTAAGTCAAAAAGTACTGCATTCCTTCTCTTCTCCCTCTCTCCTCCCTCCCTCTCTCCCCTCCTCCTCTCTTCCTCCTTCTCCCTCTCTCCTCCTCCTTCTCTCCCCTCCTCCTCTCTTCCTCTCTCTCTTTCTCACTCTTTCTCACTTTCTTTTTTACTCTCTCTGATCACCCACTCTGAAGAAAGTTGTGAGGGCATTCAAGCAGCCTATGAAAAGGCCCATGTGGCAAGAAATTGAGCTTCCTGCTAAGAACCAGAAAAGAATAGAAGCCTCCTGCTTGCAGCAATGTGAGCAAGCCATTATGGAAGCAGATTTTTCAGCCCTAGTCAAGCCTTCAGATGGCTGCGGCCATATGAGAAACCTTGAGTCAAAACTTCCAGTTAAGCTATTCGTAAATTCCTGACCCACGGAAACTGTGAGATAATGAAAGTTTGTTACTCTAAATGATCAGTTTGGGGATAATTTGATGCAGCAGCATGTTTTATTTATTATGCCCATATACTCATGAGAAAACTGAAATTCTAAGAGGTTGAGCAATGTGTCATAGGTTAGAGAGCTGATAACAGATTTAGAGGTAGGTTCAGACCCAAAGACTCTGACCTAAGGCCCACACTGTGACAATTAGCAGATGGTTAACTATTCTTTCACTGCAACCAAATCTGCCACCATACATAGTTTTTTTTTTTTTTTTAATTTAACTTAGTCCTACTAGCATTACCATATGGTATGTTATCATACGTAATTAAATTTAACTCTATAAACTTCTAATTCAAAAACTTACCCACTACAATAAACTTTCCACACTTAGATACACATGCTGAGGATTCAATTCGATCTCCCAAAATCTGTTCCCAGTTCACCTTCCCAGAGTAAAGGTCAATTGCCATCATTTTATGAGAATGGGAGCCAATGTACACAGTTGCAGATGACTTATCGACAGCTGGTATTACAACCAGAGGTGAAGCATCTACACATTTGCCTGTGTCTGACCTCCACCTCACATGTAACTCCATTTTCTCAGCCCCTATTACAGGTGTTCCATCTTCATAAACTTTTGCAACACAGGTCGAATCTTTTGACTTCCCAATAAGAGCTGAAGGTTTTAAGCTTTTCACATTTTGAATATTAGTCTGTGAAATTAAATCAGAAGAACAGGCTGAAGGGGAATGTCCAAACCTAGTTAAAAAAACAGTGGTATTCAGAGCCAAAATCTGGCTCCCTCTACTCAGTGCAATAAAAGCATTTATCTCGGTGTCTAAATTTAAAGGCATGACAGATTTCTGATGTAAAGATTTTCCACTGGTTTCCTCTTGACTAACGTCACTGAATTTTCTTTTCATGACATAATTCTTGCTAAATGTTATCATATCTTCATCTGGAAATACTGTCTGAAGGATGTGATTATAAATCTCTAAAATGGAACTGCTAAGAATAATTTCCAGAAGCCCAGGTACTGATGTGCCAACAAGCTTTTCAATCTCACTGAGGAGCCGTATGGACTTTAAGGAATCTCCACCACTATTTAAGAAGAGCGACTCATCGGGAATCTTTGAAGAATCTTCTGAGAGATTCAGAATAGACTACAGATGAGAGAAGAGAGAAATATGATGAAATAAAGGCCTTAAACCAAAATAATTCAACATTTACAGGTAATATTTAGAGAGATGATAGTACCTACATTAATGGTATGGGCAAAAGACACACAAAATAGTATTTTTAATAAAATAAATTTTTAAATTGTTTCCTTTTTAGTAAAGGAGACCATCACTATGCTACCAATTTTGTCACAAACTGAATCTAACACTGCAAATTACACTTTTCTTTAGAGTAGTTTTTTTACCCATAAAATAGAAAATGAATTAAAAAATATTTGTTTTATGAATTATAAAACTCACAAGATGCTAATATTTCTATAATATTGGAATAATATTCATCTTTATTTGCTTCATATAAATCCAAATTATTTCCCAAAAATCTAAAAATGAAGTGGATAAAACTTTTATCTAGGTATCCTCTATTTTCAGACAAGACTACACAATTATGTCCTCTTTTCAGAACCTTTTATAAAATTCCACATTTTATCTAAGAAAAATTCTATTAACCTATGGTTATAATAAAAAATATATATACATATATTTCAAAATAAGTTTTTAAAATACATATATTCTGTTTAACAGAAACACATATGTTGTGGCTGAAAGTTTTTCTGGAATAATGATGTAAGTCTTTATACCACAGATTACGGTATAGCAAGATTTGGCTATTTTCTCAGCTCTGATAAGAGTGTTACTACACTCCACTGCCCCTCTTAGAAAAAAGTTATGTCAAAATAGGCTCTGTCTATTTGTGCCTTTTTTGACCACCTCACTTGCAATAAATTTCTTTATGAAGAGCTTAATTTAATCTTACAGAAAAGAACCTAACCCTTATTTTAATAAAAGTTGAATAAATGAAGCTATATACCACTTAACACCTGGGAAGCAATAACATTCTTAGAAAATTTTATCAGACTTATTAGGATGTTATGATTCATTAAAGATATTAAATGACTTCTTTATAATAACAAATTGGCATCTCAAAAGTTGTACCTTCCACAAATGTTGTAATTTTCCCCAAAGTTCCTCTTTTCCATTGAGCTTACATTCAAACTTCAAGTTTGTATAGTTTAAATAAATCTTGTTTAACTCAGAAAAATCAATTTTGCCTTAATATAAAAGAGAAATAATTTTTAAATTTCAGCTCAAACCCTTTCTATCTTTGTTAATCACAAGAATACACACATTTTTCAGTGTAAGTGTTAGATACTATAAAATAATTTGTCATAATTCTAAAGAAAGCGGTCTCATGCTACCAAGAATCTCATGGGTAATACATAGATAAGAAAAAAAGGGGTAACTAATGTTTACCTCATTTAAAGAGTTAAAGAAATGGTACTATTCACCAACCAATTATTGCATTTTGAAATAAATGTTAATATGAAATTGGGAAGGCAATATAATATGGTAATTAAGAGTAAATATTGCAAAATCAAACAGTCCCAGACAGAATTCCAACTGTACCACTAACCAGCAATGTGATTGTGGAAAAATTTCTTAATCTCTTTAAGTCTTACTTTCTACTTCTGCAAATGGGAATAATACTACCTACTCATAGGATTTTCTGGAGATAAAATGAGTTAATTATACAAAGTATTTAACAGAGAGTCTACCATAATATACCCCAGTATTACTTATAATAAGGATTTATGTATCCTTTAAACTATTTACGAATATAATTAGTATCATTTGACACTGAAACATATCTGCTTCAAATTATTTTACCATGAGATGTGAATGGTAGAGAATCGATCAACACAAGCTCATCTGGGACTGCATGACTTGGAAGATGTTTCTCCAGTTCTTTAAAGATGTAATCCTTTACTAACTCCTTTTTGGACACCAAGAACAGAATTAATTTTTCCTGATTATACCACGTAACTGCACAAGACTCCACTTGCTGAAGTCCTTCAGCAACCTGTAAGAGAGATTATCCCAATTTGCCAATTAGGACATTTAAAAATAAACTTCCTAAATGCTCTAAGTCATTATGTCTGAAATCGATACAGTCAAATTAAATTGTGAAATACATTAGAGATTTTTAAAAATTGTTTGCTATTATTACTATTACCAGCACATAGGGTTCTTAACATTTTTCAAAACTAACAGCCCCTAGAGAAAAATAAACCAATTAATTTTCACAGTTATCAAAATCCATTTTGTCACTTATTTAAAAAAAAAAAAAAAACCTTCTCATGTTGGGAATAAGGGGCACACTGAATTATCCATACCTTATATTGTAATTCATCACTAATACAAAAATCTTAGATTTAAACCATACTGATAGAGAACCTGGCATAGAAAATTAAGGTGGCTGCCTCTAATACCTACATTATATCACTGAATATTTAATATTTAAATAGTTCTACCTGTTGCACAAGATCAGTGTTAAGACGTTTGCCATGACGTTTGATTTGACTGTCCTTTCGTCCTAAGAAAAATATTTCTCCATTTTTCACAGTCACAAAGTCTCCTGTGGCTCGCATTGTGCCAAGTGGTACTGTCATTTCACCATCAAGAAAACATACTCTGTTTCTGCCGCCTTCACAAGATATAAACACCAATGTAATAAAAAAAAAAAAATCCATGGAAAATATATTTAAAAATCAACAAATCAAGAACTTCTCCAAAATTTGTTAGTTTCAAATTTTTAATGTTTATAAGAAAAGGGAGGCTCAGTTTTAAATATTATCTGATAAAATTAGATAAAATAACCTCTAGTAAAATAAGGAAAAGAATTTAAAAGAATTTCCAATAATATACATGAGATTTAAAAAATTCTTAGAACACTGATTAAGTAGAGTTTTGGCTATACTCTATTTGGCTAAAGATCCAAATAACAGTTTCTAAATTACATTTATATCTTCTCTTAGACTATTAGACATTGTTATCTGAAATAATTGTGGTAACTTATTAAATGTTTCATGACTATGAAGATGAGATTAAAAATTACCATCACTGAAAAGAATACTGCACATAAGAAAAACTGGAAAAAGAATGAAATTAGAACATCGGATTATTTTCTTGGAAAAAAAAATTATTCTCGATCAATAAATATAAAACAACCTAAAAATACTTGGCCGTTGCCTTCTTCAATCGTGAAACCATAAGTATCTCTCACTTCAACTACTGTTCCATGCAGTGGAAATCCCAGTTGTACAGGCAATTCACACCTACATGAAAACACAACCCAAACCAGATTTAAAACTTTTCATTTGAATAGAACATTTTCCAATGTATTTAAGTCACATTGTATCAAATAAAGATACAAAAAGTTTGTATTGTGTTATAATTCAAAGACTGACAAAAGGAAAAGGTTAGATAAAAAAGTTAGCATCTGTTATTCATTGCTGTTTAGTCACAAATATTTCTAGCAGGATGTGTAGCACCAGTTATAAAAAAAGTTCTAGATTCTCAGCTGAATATTTTAAATAAAATAGTGTTTCTAAAATTATTACCCCAGTGCCTATCAAAAACATTATTAGTGTTAAGATACTGGAAAAATAGTTTCACTCTACCCTACTTAGTAATTAAAACCCTTACTTCAAAGTAGAGTTAAGAACCTTCTCTGGAATCCTGTAAAAAGTCGCCCAACTGGAAACCTCTGTGATGCCATAAATATTAAATATTTGAGTCCTGTTGCCTAGTTCTCTCCAGCTTTTGAGAACAGTCAGTGATGGAAATGCCTCACCACCAAGGGCTAACACTCGAAGAGAACTGCTGGCTGATAAAACAGTTGACTTGATAAGCTGAGATCCAAATCTTCTAAGCAATGTTGGTGTTGCCTGTAGATAGAATAAAAATAATTTATTTCTTCCCTTCACTTCTTTAAAAAGGTAAACACTGTACTGATTCAAAGCTTAACACTGGGAGCCCACATGGAAACTGAAGCTGTGTTTATTATGGTGAATCATATTTGAAAAACTACTGAGGCAGCATTATCTTCTTAATGTAAATATCAATTTTGCTTTAGCAAAAAACTTAAAAATAATAGTTATGTTTCATTATATAATTTAGACAAAAAGGTTTAAAGATAAAAAGGATAGATATCTATAAAACCAATTCCCATTTCCTTTCCCATTATCTCTATGTAGAAAAGTATATAAAAGGGTTAAAAAATATGAATATTTTTAAAAACAGTTTTATTGAGGTATAACTGACATATGATAAACTGTACCTATTTAAGATTATACAATCTAAACTGAGACACACATATATTGATATATCAATGAAACCATCACCACAAGCCAAATAATAAACATATCCCTCCAACCCTAAAATTACCTATGTAATTGTAATTCTTCCCTTCAACTGGATCCCTTCTCCAGACAACCACTGATATATTTTATTTCACTAATGATCAGCTGGCACTTTCTAGAATTTTCAAAAAATATAACCATACTACATGTATTCTGTTTTGACGTGGCTTCTTTCACTCAACATAAATACCTCGTGATTCTTCTATGTTGTGTGTATCAACAATTCATTCCTTTTTGTCTTAGTCTGTTCAGGACAATAACAAAATATCACAGATTGGAGAGGTTATAAACAACAAAAATTTATTTCTCACAGTTCTTGGAGCTAGAAGTCCAAGATCCGGGTTCCAGTGTGGTCGAGTTCTGGTGAGAGCCCTCCCCCAGGTTACAAACTGCCAACTTCTTGCTGTGTCCTCACATGGCAGAAGGGGCAGGGAACTCCATGGGATCTCTTTTACAAGGGCATTAATCCCATTCATGATCCCATCTAATCTCCACCTTATGACCTAAGCACTCCCAAAGACCGCATCTCCTTATACCATTACACTGGGCATTAGGGTTTTAACATATGAATTTTGGGGTGGGGGGATTCACTCAGACCATAGGACTTTTATTGCTGAATGGTATTCCACTGTGTAGATTAGGGCTGGATTTTGCATTTCCATATAAAATTTAGGACCAGATTGTCAATTTCTACCCCCAAAAAAGTTACTAGGATTTTGATAGGGGCCATGTTTGATTTTTAGATTAATTTGAGGAGAAAAGCAATCTTGACAATATTGAAATTTCCAATCTATAAACATGAAATGTCTCCATTTATTTAGCTCTTTTATAGTTCTCAGTGTACAAGTCTGGCTCTTCTTTAGTTAAATTTATCCCTATTTTATTATTTTTGATGCTACTATGAATACATTTATTTTCTTAATTTCATTTTTGGGTTTTTCTTTCTATTACATAGAAATAGAGTTGACTTGGTATACTGATCTCGCATCCTCCAACCTTGCCAAACTTGTTTACTAGTTCTAGCAGTTTGCCTCTCTAATTAAAAGGTTTCATTTTTAAAGGGTATCGAATTTAAATAATACAACTTTGTTACCCAGAATATACAAAAAACATACAAACAAATTTTAAGTTTGTAAGAAACCAAAAATGGGCCTTTCTTTCCAAGAGAAGAAATTCTTTATTCCTGAAACAAATAAAATAGGTCCTTAATTTCCTCAAAAGCTGAATCCATTTCACTTTGGGGACTTTCTTCCCAATAATAACTCAACATGTTCTATTTTTTCCCGATTTTCAAAACTTTAGTAGTATGTATTCTCTTTAAGAGCTTTTAAGATCTTTTAAGATCCTTAGTTAATATCAAATTATGTTTGGGTAAGGTTATTTGTAAATAAAATCTGTACAGGGAGCTCTTTTAAAATATACACATTTATATATTTTTTACACATTATTAAAATAAATATATAATTATATATATTAAAGCAAAAATCCCTGATGAGACATCATTTGATAAGAAATTTGACTTTGGAAGGAAAAGATGAATCCTGACTACAAAGATAAATTCATTTTGTGTCTTATACTAAGGAAAATATAGATTGTCAGCTTCTAAACCTCTTTTCCTTACTCAAACCAAGTCAAATGTGATCTGATAATATTTCAAAATATGTATTGTTAAATATAATCACTATGAAACTATATGAAAAATTTGTTGTGTTCTGGGAAGAGGGCTAGTAAATGTATACCTGTTTCTCAGAAAGATCTATGAGCCTCAAAAGGTTAGAAAGTATTGCTAAAGTAAATTTATCTGGGATCATACTAAAACATTAAACAAGGGGCTCACACTTAATGAAGTAGAGCTCATTGATTTGACATAGAAGGAAAGTCTTCTGATTCCTTTGATAACTATCACTCAAATCTATTAAGGTACTTTGCAAATGTTTCCTGAAAACTATGGATTCACTAACAGATGAGAATTTATAGCCACAGATACCCAGCAAGCTATACTCACATATACATACTATACACACACATGCACACATAAACACACATACATATATATGTACACAGACACACATACACAGGTATTTTTTAAGATAAAAACACATTGCCTAAAAATAAAGTCAATATCAAATTTTGTCTTTGGGGTAGAAATTTAACATCCTCTTGAGTCTCATACTAGATATACACTTGATATTTTTAGTTTATTATGATATGCATATAATTTTGTTAATTCTTTCTCGTATCTTTAATTACCTACAATTAATATCTTAAGGCGTATATACTAGTGATACACTTTCAGACATATATTTTTTAATTCTTTAAAAATGCTGAACTTAAAGTTTCTGAAGATTAATGTAAAATATGCTGATGTAAAAATCAGAAAAATCTAAATTTCTAACTCAAGTATAATTTACCTTAAACTAATGGGAAACACAGTAAGCTTTAAGACAGGAGAGGCAGCATATCCCAACAGATATGAGTAAAAGTCAGGTTCCTCTAGTTATTATTGCAGCATGTACAAAATACACAATAAAAGAATTTTCTAGACAAAATTAAATGATTTTTTTCATTCTCAAATAGCAAAGTGAGATCATCAGGAGATAGCCTTTGATAATCTAACTAGATTATCATTAATCCATTATAAAGAACTATAGGAATACAAAATATCCTCTAAAACACTTAAAATAGGGAATAATGAAGGACAAAATATTTCATGTACTCCAAAAACGTACCTGCAAAATAGTGACTCTGTGATGGGAAAAGAGAACAGCAGCTAATTTTGATGGGAGCACTTTGACAGAAGTTGGTACAATAAGCAGAGAAGCACCACTTGATAGAGCAACAAATATTTCTACAACTGAAGGATCAAAAGTCAGAGGTGATGCCAGAAATAAAACATCTTCTTGTGTGATCTCAAAAAGTACCCTAGGCAAAATAGAATGTAGTTATGAGAAATGTCATTTGGTAAACACATATCCTAAAAAAATGTATTTATGACAATTTTTTGGGTATAAACCAGATTTTTATTCTCTTAATCACAATAGTATTATAATAATTCTAAAACTTTTTCTTTATAACTGTAAGGATTAAAAGCCATTTAAAGCAATATCTACTTTTTATCATGACATATTTTATCATCTGTGATGGCTTTGTGTCAACTTGACTGGACTGAACTACAGTCCCCATAATTCCCTTTATAGTGTTTCCCGTTAGGGTAGAAGGCAAGGGATATTCTCTCTTGAGAGCTGGAGGACAGAGGGAGGCAGCTACCATCTGGTAGCGCCCACTCTTTTACCCGTTATTCAATCAAAAACCAATCCAGGTGCCACTGTAAAAGGATTTTGTAGATATGATTAAAGTCCCTAATCAGCTGATTTTAATCAAAAGGGAAGTTTTATCCTGGGTTTGCTGGATTTACTCAGTTGGTAGGCCTTTAAGAGAGTGTTTAGGTCATCTCTGAAAAAAGAGACTCCAAAAGAGCGCTGAGTCTGCAATTATTCTCCCTGTGCACCCCTCAACCCACCCCCAGATCTTCTTTCCTGACCTGCCTGTGGACAAGCACATGCCCATGAGGGTCCAGCCTGATTGTTCTACTCCATAAACTTCAGTGTTGTTCACCAGCCCCCACAACTATAAGCTAATTCCCTGTTATAAATCTCTGATACATCCTCCTGGTTCTGCTTTTCTGGTAGGAATCTTGACTTATTCTATCCTACTTATTCAATGATGCTTAATAGGAACCTTTGACTCCCTTTTCCCACTTCTTGGCAGAATACGTGTAGTTAGATATTATAGAGTAGTGATCTCTAACCTTTTTGACACCAGGGACTGGTGCTCCTATGAGAATCTAATGCCTGATGATCTGAGGTGGAGCTGAGGCGGTAATGCTAGTGCTGGGGAGTGGCTGCAAACACAGATGAAGCTTCGCTTGCTTGACCACTGTTCACCTCCTGCTGTTCCTAACAGGCCTCAGACTGGTACTGGTCCATGGCCCGGGGGTTTGGGGTCCCCTGTTATAGAGCATGGGTAGTCAGTGTTGAGCCAATGGTTCTGCTTCAATTTGAATACACAAAATCCACTTTTATCTGGCTTCTCCTTAACTTTAGAGATTATTTTAAAAGCAAGAATTACCTTAACTTCAAAATATCTTCAGTTATGGTACTGTGGGAACTACTCAGAACTCCAGAGTTGGTATGAAGATTATTTTAAGCTGAAGACATTTTGGATTCAACAGATGCAGAAAAAAAGGCTTCTTGGAGCTTCCCTTATGTGACTAACAGCAGAAACTTCTGGGAAATGAAGCTGCCATAAGTTCCCTCTTCGGAGTGGCTTTTATTCCCAGGAAGGAGACCAAGAATGAACATACCATAAATCCCCTCTGTAGGGAGTTTTATGGCCCTAAAGCAGGAAAGACTACTCTGATGGCACAGACCAACATCATCACAAAGTTTCTTATCTCCCTTTTTCTTTCCTAAAGAAACTTACTTGTTCTTCCCACAAAAGCCTTTTCTCTCCCTCCCTTTCCCCTACTAAGTCAGGTATATAAGCATCTAACTATAACCTTTTAATGATGGACTTCAAAACACGCTACCCCAAAATATGCTGCTCTGGTATATTGACTACTTTGAGTTAAAGCCACTTGAAAATTAACATATGCAAAAAACCACTATGATCTTCTCTTTTTTTCATAAAAGCAGGAGCTGAAATTCCCACATGAAAGGTGTCCTCCCTTATAAACAGGAAGAAAGTAACATTCTTATCATCAATGACTAGAAGTTGAGACTGAGGTAATTCTATACAAATAGACCTTGGTAAAATAATTATCTTTCATTAGCCTCCCCACTTAGTTTAGTTACTTTTCCATAATCACCTCTTTTTGTTCAACCTAATAAAAAGCAAGCAGGTTTTGCCATTTTTTGGTCTTCATTCCTTATGAAGGACCCTATGTCACATAACACTCGTAAAGTTGACCCTTGAAAAACATGAGGTTACAAGTTCTGAAGGACTTTAAGGACAGAACTCACCGAAAATGCTGGATGTTTGGCACTATACATGCATGAGGGACTCTGACAATCTTAGGTATCCCTGTGGTGCCTGATGTATGAAGAACATAGGCCAAACAATGCTTCAGCCTCACATCCATGTGCTCTTCTGACTTTTCTTCTTTGCTGTTCTCAGAACTCGTGCTGTCTGTCACTTTTTCATATTTCTCTTTTCTATCATTTAGCATCAAGCTCTCCTCAACATTTTTCCAGTAAAGTCTGAATAGTACTAGGTCATTATGTTCTACGGTAAATGTATCATAGTTTAATAATGTTTCATAGGAAGATCTGAATTTCTGTTAGATGGAGAACAAAGTTTCCGATATGTTAAAAGACATTCTTTTTTACACAGAAGTGATATAAAGTGTTCATTTACTAATTCAACATGGCTTTTTTTTTTTTTTGAGAACTTGCTACATCAAGGGTTAAAAAAATAAATTAGAAACCTCCAAGAGTAAATGCTGTCCTTACTTTCAAAGTCACCTTCAAAATAAACAGACATATAAAAATGTACAACTGCAGTGCAATGTCTTAAGTGTGATAATGATATATGCTTAAAATGTTAATGGGAACAGAGGAGGCTGAACTTAACTCTGCCTGGAACATCAGAGATTGATTCTTCATATGAAATATTTGTGTTATAAGTAGCCATTCTCCAAATAAAGAGCGGTAGTTCAGGTTAACAGCCAAACAGAGTATATGACCCTAGAAAACTGGTCATATCCAACAAGCTGCAGAATTGGGAAAGGGGAAGAAGGTGAGTAGTGCTGCTAATAGGAGATGAGATAGATGAGATGCTAATCCTTAACACCTTTGCATACTCAACACTGAGTTTAGACCTTATCCTATAAGCAATGGGATCAAATTGAAGGTGGCAACAGCATAGACTATATTTTACTTTGTCAAGACTCTGATAAATTGAGAGCCATTTAAAGAACTCTGTTAAACAATCCAGATATGCTATATGGGCCCGAACTAGTCTGTTGCAACAAGAGTAGACAAAAAGAATCTATGAGCAAAGAATCAATAGGGCATGGTAACTTTCTGGATATAGAGTGAGCGTAAGAAGATTGTTGAGTTTCTGGGTCAGGTATTTGGTGGATGGAGATAGATTAATATGGAAGTAAATTCAGATGAAAGATGCTAAATTCAGTTTGTGTATGCTGAAAGTGCGGTTCCTTTGAATTTATCTTGTTAGGTCGATAAAAAAGCAGCTCAGTGAAATATGACAAATTTTCACATTGAAGAAATCAATATAAATGAGAGGAAAAAGTCACAACCATTTGTTGTGTATGTATTAGGGGTAGGGTGTGATGTGGCCTGTAATATTAAAACAACTAAGGGCCCATATATTTCTAAAGACTTAGCTCAAAGCCATCTTCTGCCATTAAAATTTTCCTATTTCTACGAGGTTACATTTACTTCATTAGGACAATATCAGATTATATAAATCTTACAGATTTGGGAGTATAAATCTTTTCTCTCCAACTAAATTATAGGCAGTTGGAGGGCAAGAATCAAGTCTTAGTTTCTTCCACATACTAATGCCCTTCCAAACAACCTAACTCTGGTGCAGGGTTTCTCATTCTCAACACTATGACGTTTTGGACCAGATAAGCTTTTGTGGGGATCTGTCTTGTATCTTGTATGGTTTTTTTTGTTTGTTTTTTGAGGTTTTTCTTTTTGCTTTTTTTTAACAGCATCCTTGTCCTCTACCCACTGACATAATGACATAACTCCAGACATGCCAAATGTCTCTTGGGATGCAAAGTCTTCTCCAACTGGGAACCACTGTTATAGCAAATGCTGGGCATACAGTAGATGCTCAATAAATTCTTCCCTATTGCTCCTGAGTTAAATGAAGGAAGAACATTTATACCATTATCCAAGTCATGGAATAGGGAGAAAGGTATATTCTATGGGGTTTTGCTATGTGCCCAACTCTTTCCTATAAGTAGTTATTTAATTCTCATACCCAATCACCTCTTTTATAAAACTGTCACCAAGGTTGTTAAGAAATATATATGTCACAGCCCTATTTTAGTTTTGCTTTTGACTAGCAGGCTGATAAAAGCAGAGGAGTGCAACCCTTACTATGAACAGGGCATTATAAGCTTAAAATAAGAAGAGGTCTGCTATAGCAAGATAGTAATGAATGCTCAGCACACATACGGACAAACTGAGACAACAATGTCTGAAAAGGGGAGGATTCAAAGATCCAAAGTCGCAAAGGGGAATGGAGATGAGGCACGTGCAGAAGAAAAGGGACAACTATATATATACAACTATCCTTTTCATATTCGTAATAGCTTTGCTTACATCAACAACAAAGGAATAACCAATTTGAGGAATAGAAGAGAAAACTTCAGCCAGACATACATATATGTTTATTTAGAAAATATTTATTAACCAAATCAATACTTTAGTTGTCTCTTTCTAGAGGCTTTAGTTTAATACAGCGGTCCTCAATCTTTTTGGCACCAGGGACTGGTGCTCCTATGAGAATCTAATGGCTGATGATCTGAGGTGGAGCTGAGGCGGTGATGCTAGTGATAGGGAGTGAATACAAATACAGATAAAGCTCCACTTGCCTGCTTGCTGCTCACCTCCTGCTGTATGGCTTGGTTCCTAACAGGCCATGGACTAGTACTGGTCTGGGGCCCAGGGGTTTGGGGACTCCTGCTCTAATACCCAAGATATTCTAGGAAGTTCTCCATGTATCTCAAGCTTTTGATACTTATTATCATATATACAGATAAAGCTGGACACACATATACACATATAGGTGGAATGCATTTAAGTTACCTCCAAATATATATCAGTTTGGATAAGAAATGGGTAAAAACTGTCTAAACTGAATATACCTTCTATAATGTTCTTCCTTTCTCTAATAAAACAATATTTTATAAACAAGAAAAAAAGAAATAATAATAAAATATGGGCTGCATCTTGCTGAACATATAATAGCAACTCTTGCCCCTAAAGCAGTATTTCTTGGCTAGATCTTGGTTGGCAGTCAAAAATTTTAAAAATGTAATACATTTAATTTTCCAGAATGGTTTGGTCTGAGTGCCAATCTGTTTCTCAAAATCTAAGCTTGGTTACAATTCTTTAATGTGGTTTGTCCATTGTAAATTGCCATAAATATATGAAAATAAAAGTTTCAAATATTACAAAATTTTCCTAGCATAGAAACAACTTTGGAAAGAGAAAGGAAATTCAAAACAGTGTACAATATATTATTATAAAGCTAGAAGACATGTTTGTACCATTGAGCAGTGTTTCTCAATGGAGGGTGGGGAAGAGGGGTGGAGAGCACTTCCAGGAGACATTTGGAAACAACTTTGGTTGTCAGGCATCTGGTGGGTGGAAACCAGGGATGTTACTAAACATTGTAAAATGTATAGGAGACTCCTCACAACAATTACCCAACCCAAAATGTCAATTGTGCTGAGACTGAGAAACCCTGCAGAGTTATTAAATTCAGAAATCAAGGGCGTATGAAAGAAAGACCCTTCAACTGAAAGAAATGTAACACATAAAAAATAATTTAAATATATAATACTTACATTAATTTGCTGTTTTTCAACAAGAATATACTTTAGATTACATTTTTTCATAAAATGAGTTGATAATGCTGGTGGTGCATCTGGATCAACAGGAGCATAAGCAGCAGGAACTTGGAGTATTCTAAAGAACAAAGTATACAGTTAGTATAGAAGGTATGTTGAAAATAATCTTCAAGCATTTCTATTTCTCTAGATAATTTGTTATTACTTTATCAGAATTCCCAATGTTTCTGTTGACACATTTTTGTTTATAGGCATTTTTATCTGGCTCTTAAGACGGAATATATTGAGTATTTGCTATATTAAATTCACATCATGTATAAAGAAATCCAATATATTTTTTAAAGCTAATGTATTACAGTATTATACACTTGGTTAACTGACTACTACTAAGATAACAAACAGGAAGGAGTGTCTTTTTTTATCTATGTAGGATAACATAAAATAAGTTAAATATCCAAATATAACTTATTGGTATGCAGATTAATAGAATCTGCATACTAAAAAGACATAGTTCACCAAAAACAGTTTCCTTAAAAGGGAAAAAAAACCCTTTAAAATTGATTTGTAAGTGCCAATACTTAAATAAAGATCAAGGATAAGTTGTTTTAACTTAAATTACTTTGAGGCACACTTTAGAGACACTAGATCTTTGCACATAGCAAATTCTCAATAAAATTTTGTCAATGCTTGAAAAAATTTTTAACTTTTTTTGCTTTACATTTACGTAATTATTCTACCAAAAGATGTACTACGGGGTGACTATCAACTTCTCTAATTCTTTACAGCTTTTATTTATTACAGAACCCTCGTACAGAAATCACTGTATGAGGATAATATTCCAAACAACTTAAATGATTGAACATTTTGCAAATATCTGTTTAATTACTATCTTCCTCAATTCACACCTCAATTTTTATGGATCATTATCCAAAAACTCTCAATTATTTATTCATTTATTTACTGAATATCTGAATACCTAAAACTTCAGTCTTGGGGTATTTCTCTCATCTAACATCAAAGGTTATGACTGTTTTCCTTTGGCAGACAAATGAAGGCCTTCTATTTTGGAGATATTTAAATGTTCTACTATTACTGAAAGCTAGTCTCTCCTAAATAAGCTCATATTAATTAATTAAAAATAATTCTAGGGGAAATATGAACTCTTTTAGCCTCTCTATAATTAACCAAGCAATATAGAAAAATCCGATAGTAAACAACAGTAACTTGCAATATAGTCTATGTATTAAAGTATTATAAATTAGAGTAATATCAAAATTTAGTTCTAATTACCCTAAAATCCAAGAGGGTAAGTTTATCCCAGGATGGCAGTAGAGACCAATTTCCCGAATTTCTTGAAAGTCACAGTGTAATAGCAGAAAATCTGATAATTCTGAAGCAGTATTAACCAGAGTCTTGTAGGTGTAATAAATTGGAGACTGGTCATTGCATTCATCAAAACACACAGCTATTTTATCTGAATAAATGGAGGCAGCCTGATGCACCAGTTCCTGAAGAGTCATTTCATTGAAGTTTATTTAACATCATTGGTAGCAGAGAACTCTATCTATATACAGAAATGTTAGGGGGACAAGGTGTTTTAGGAAGCTGGTTGGGACAGAAAGAGAGAGAGAAACTTCTATACAATCACTACTCACAAAAATAACTATATCAAAGATATACAATTAATGAATCACTGAACTTATGAACTGTCTATGGTAACTTTGCTGAGAACAATGAAGTTGAAAATTAATCTGATACAATCATCCTAATTCTGGGTCAGAACTGGAAAAATATTTGGGAGAGTATATACAGATGCGGATGAAACAGGCAGAAATGCAGAATTTTCTTTCACCTAACCACAGTGTAAAAAATATATTAAAAAATTAACCAATAAAACAAAATTTAAAGCAACATGTGCTTAATTTTTTCATTTTTCTTCAGCTATTGTTACAAATTGATGAAGATAAAATGGTTAAGACCTGTATGATGACTTTGAAAAGACTAATGCAAATAAAGCCTACTTTTAGGAACTGAACTTAAAGCAAAATCAACTACAGATAGCAAAAAAGGAAAAAAAAAAACCTACTTCCAATCCATCCAGTGTTACATAAAAATTGTGCTAATTATTGCTTATTATAATAGTTCACGTTATATCGTCATTTTTATAATTAAGAAGCTCTTCATACTTTTTGATTTTTAAATTGCCAATAAATTCATAAATTAAGACTAAGTATAACAACTCAATAAAACATTATATCAATACAATGTTCTCTGGACTTCTCAATGCTGAATAAATAAAAAGTTTTGAAACAGTATTTCATCAAAGAAACTTTAGGGATCGCTAATTTTTTAAAAAACGCAAAACTGCTAGTATTTCCTTGAAGGTAAAAGTGATTTTTTTTCTCCTTCTGTGAACCCTAAATTTCAGATTTCAAAGCAAATAAGATTTCTCAAGTAGATTATTTTAATTATTCAAGTTGTTTTTATTTGTTCCTACTTATTTGAACTGACTTTTCTACTGATTCAAAATAAAATTTCATCCATGTCATTTAATATCAATTAGAAAAACAAAACATTCCTAAAGAGCAAAATGAACCAGTAACTGCTGAGACCCATAAGGTTTAGAAATACTATGATTTCTAAAATTTAAAAATATAATTTTAGTACTTACATTATTTCTTTTTAGTAAACATTTCTATAAATACTATTTTGTGATGCACGAGATAAAATGTTAAGCTTTACTCAAAGACAAATGATCATTGTATAAATATAAGGAAGACTTTCCACAGCATGCACGAAAATTATGGGGAATGACTTTGTGAGAAATCTTCTGCTACTCTCTTTCCAATATGAGTAAAAACTGCCTGCGGTATAGAATGTATTTTACTAAGGCATTTTTACAAAAATTTATAGTCAATGTGCAAAAAAATAATGCATTTTTAAAAGCAAAAACACATACAGCAGTTAATTTTCCACTTGAGAACAATCTGATTATTATACTGAAAAATTACTTGACATCATAGAGGCAAGATTATAAAATTAATTAAATTCTTAAAAAAAATGGCATTTTTATAACAAATTACTACACTCACCACATATATCTATACAATAATTAAGATGTTTTTCTACTTGTAATCAAGTTTTCCAGTGGTTGCTATAGAGAATTAAGGCCATACCTATTCTTGCATAAGGTTTTTCATTTTCATTAACCGAATGATATAGTCTCTCCAGTAAAGAATACTATATCGGATGCTCAAACATTTCTTGGACCTTATAAGGAGAAAAATATGCAAAATCTGATAAGCAGGTCTTACATATAATGGGATCGTTAAGATTTCTGTTACTTTATTTACAACCGGGGAGGCTGCTGTTGAGTCCTTAGAGGTCTTAAGAATGTCCACGAATTCTCTCACTTAGGGGACTCTCTGTAGGTTACTGGCTATTTTAAAGACCGATAAATAACCTCTATTTTCCCGTATGTATCGGCTTAACTTAATTATGCAACGTTTTGTAACAATGAATTATATAGCTTTCAAAACACTTTTTCATAAGATATTCAAAACCAGCTAACGGTAAGTGGGGCAGGCTTATTTCCATGAAGCGGCAGGGGGTACAAGGCTGGGTGACTCAGGAGAGATCACACAGGTCACTTTAGTCTTTTCAACCCGCCAGACACCACTGACTCAAATCCGAGGCCAGATGGTGGCCCTGAAGCTGAGCGAACCTGTGCGCAGCCAGCCCCAGGGCTCGTGGTACCTCGCCTCCTTCACACAAGTCCCTGCTGGACACCGCCTCTTGCCGCGACGGACTTAGAGGGCCTGTGGGTGGGCTGGAGGTCCGACCCTATCCAAATCCCCCGGCAGCCGGACCGCAGACACCTCGCCACACAGAGCAGTCGCCGCAAGGTGTAGAGACAGCTGCCGTACGGGTCGTGGGGATCTGGGAGGTTCCGGCTCTGGGAAACCTTCCGTGTCGCCGCACTGACGTCACCGGAGCGACCCTCGCCGGCTGCCGCGCGCGCCCTGCCCCCGCCCGCAGCCGCAGAGCGGATGTGTGAGAAGGGCTGCTGATGTTTTGCTGATAGCTCTCAGCTCTGATCCCCAGTCTGGTCGTGCTGCGTATTGGACAGAGTTTGCAAGGACTTTGGAGCTGATCGGCTTGGAGCCGTAGCCTTTGATACTTGCCAAGAAACTTGGGCAAGATACTTGAATTCTGAGTCGCGGTCTCTGTGTTCTCAAAATGGAGATAAAGATATCACCTAGGGTCTATGTGAAAAAAAGATGGAATCACTGTGAAATGGGAGAGCGAGCGGACTTTATCCATTTGATATTTCTGAGAACCTGCCCTTGACCGCAGGGGACTGGGACTGCAGCGATTAAGCCTGCAAACGAATTCCCTGTCATAATTAGGCTGATGTTTTAATTGGAAGAGATGGATGTAAACAACAACAAAGAAAATTTCAGCATTCAATAGGAGCTATAAAGAAAATAAAACATCTGAGGGGAGTTACATAAACTATACACCTAACTAATAATGTTTCCAAGAGTTATAGTTTGAGACATGTAAATTATTACGAGTGGCAATAATAGTGACATTTTTAAGCTACTGTGTGGTAGAGAGGAAATGATCAGTTTCTGTTTTGTTTTGTTTTGGCTAGGGAAGGGCTGAGAACGCAGCCAATATGGACAAGGATACATGGAAAAGGCATACATAGCATGTTTTCATTTCCTTAGGTGTTGGTAGCAAGAAACTAGCAGCAATCCAGGCAAAAGATGTCTCCATGTGCCCAAGAGACAAGTCTCCCAGATGTACTATAGGACACTCAAACTATCATGTCTTTTCTGGGGGTCGGGAAGAGGAGAGTCTCAAATGTTTATCTTTGTTTCTGTATTTAGGAATGACACCATCATCCAGCCAGCCAGCTGGTAAAGAAACCTAGATTTTCCCCCCTCTTTTTTTATCCTCCTATATCCAATTTGACGCTATGTCTCCAGTACCCAATCTCTATACCAGGGGTCCCCAACCTCCAGGCCACGAACTGGTACCATTCATGGGCTGTTAGCCGGATGCAGTGGACCAGGAGTGAAGCTTTGTCTGTATTTGCAGCTGCTCCCCAGCACTAGCATCACAGTCTCAGCTCCACTGCAAATCAGTAGGCATTCGATTTTCATAGGAGCACTGGTCAGTCCCTGCTGGCCACATCAGAACTACACAGATTCCAGATTCCTGGACCTCTGGCCCTAGAGGTTCTGAATTAGTTTTCTAGTGAGGGGCCTCCAATCCACATTTTTAAAATGCTATCATCTTCGTCACAACTACTACCTTAGTTCAGGTCTTCTTGGTTAGCTTTTCCCTGAAGCCTTTCCAGTCTTGCTTGGCTCCAACTGACTCCCAGTTCCTGCCAGAGTGATCTCTGTTTCATTATTACAATACCATCTTTCAACTTTGATTTTTTTAACAGCAGCTTTTTTTGAGTGTTTTTTCCCCCCCCTTGTAGTCTCTACTTTTTTCTCCTCTTGGTTTAAGACTTTTAAGGGCTTCCTCAGTTGCCTGGTAATCCTTGATTATCTGTTCATATAAATGGGGTATTTAAAAGCTGATTGAAAGCTCTGAGTCCATGAGGTAAGTTGAAAATCAAGTAGAGAAAAGGGCTTCAGGTGGGGAGGGTCTCAGAATTCAGCATAAAATTTTTCAAGTGTCTGATGTCCTACAATACAAGGACTCCTGAGCAACAAAATGGCCTTCAGGATTAGGCTGCGGGGGTGACGGGTAGTGGTGTAAGGATATAACTCATTCCTAAATCAACTTCCAATCCTCTTCAACCCTACTTCCAGAAGCCAGTTTCTGAGTTTTTTAGGGTTTCTGTGAGATAAATAGGATTGCTCACTGCTGATTTAGAATCTATCTTTCCCAAATCAGCTGAGCTCTTTGCTTTGATTCCAGAATGTTATCTTTTCCTCTATTATTGAGGGTTTATGACTTTAGAAATATCTTTATTGTCATTTTTCAGGGGGTCTGAAAATGTGGAAGATTATGTTCAAGACAGCATTTTCACCTGGTAACTTAGAGTCACCATTCTAAAACATAGATCAGATCAGTTATAGCAGTCTCTGCTTAAGAAGCTTCAGTGTCCCTCTTTGCCTACATGACATTCAGCCTCTTAAGAAAGGTAAACAAGATGGTTCATTATCTTCCTAGCCTAATCTCGCACATTGGATCACTGCTCTCCAGCCCCTCCTTCTGCATTCATCACACCTGGTACAGTAAACTCTGGCTACGAAACTAGGAAGTCATCTGACTATACCAAGCCCATATCAAATTTTTGCACCTGTGCTTTAGCTGGGTCTCAGGCTGAAATGCCCCCTTTTCTCTCCATGACTGCTTGATGAAGTTACTCCTCTTACGAAAATGAGGCAGGACAGTCAGACTAGGGAAGCTCCCTCTCCCCTCCAGCATGCGGCTCTGGGATTTTTTTCTCAATCCCTTACTCAGCCCTCTCTCTGCAGCTCTGAAAATTCTTGCTTGTTCCTTACTCAGCCCTCTCTGTTTTGATTTCAAGCCTTAGACCCCAGCATGAGAAACAATCCAATGCCAGGAGACAAGATAGATGGTGTTGGGCTGCCTCCTCTCTTCTTGGTGGCATGGAAACAGGCCAAGACCAGGAGGCAGGCTGGATAGCTTTGGGACACCCCCCACCACCAAGAAAACAAGCCCATGATTCAGACAGTGCGGGCAAGCTCTCGCACTTTCCTGCTTGGTTTCCTGCTTGGTTTGTGCTCTTGAATTCTTTCTCATGGCATAAGACAAGAACCTGGTCAGCAAAGCTCCGAGCCAGGGTCCCTCTTTGCACTCCTGCCCAGACGAGCTCTCCAACATCAAAAACACAGCTTAAACTTCACCTCCTTGATGCCTTTCTTGTTGGCAGGGATGGTCTGCCATGGGCCTGGAGCGTCCCTGAAAATGCTTGCTGGATATACCAAGAATGCAAGGCACAGACTGCTCTTTATCCAGGTCATTTTTCAGGGTTATTTGGGGTCATCAATCGTCAGAGCTGAAGAATGCCTTCTCCAAGGAGCAGGTGTTCTTCCATTTACTATAAAAGCAGTGAATACCCCAAACTTAGTATTCTTCTATGATGCAACTGACTGCATCTGCAGACATCCATCTATGCTCGACTCTATCACCCCTGAGACTTGGGAGGCATGGGGAAATGATGCAGACATGAACTTCTGGCTACTTCTTTTGTCATGAGTAATAAAGTTCTCTATCTTCGACCCAGAAATCTCATGACCACTGCCACAAAACAGTAACAGGCTAGCTATTAGCTTTTAAGTAGGATACAAACCTAGACTCTTCCCAGATTTAACTTCTCATAGAATCTGTAAAAGCTGCATTGTTTCCAAGTTTAACTACTTATACTAAATATAAGTACCTCGAAAGCAGGGATTTAGGCCTTATGCACTTGTTTTTACTTTTCTCCATCCACTACACTGTTTCAACTCCTGGGGAAGTATCAAATGCCTACCCCAGTACCTTGGCGATCATTTGCACATTTGTTGGTACATTCTAGTGTCATTGCTTCTCTTCACCTAATTCCCTACTCATCTCAGTTATCGATGTTGTTTCTTTCAAAAATAATTCTGAAACTCCTTGATCTTACCTACAATGTGTGTTTTTTTTTTCCACACCACCAATTAACTCAGAAACAGATGAAAGAGATATATAGAGCAAGGTATATAGGAAGGGAGCACGGAACTTCCACCCTCAGTGCTTCATTATCCCCAGATCTCCAAGTCACCAACCTGGAAGCTCCCCAAAGCCATCTTTCCGAGTTTTTCATGGAGGCTTCATCACATAGGCATAATTGGTTAAAACACTGGCCATTAGCTCCAGCCCCTTTCCCTCCCTGGACGTTAGGGGGTGAAACTAAAAGTTCTAACCATCTAATCACAGTGTTGGTTCCCCTGGCAATTAGCCCCCATCCTTAGATGTCTTCTAAGTCACCTGAGTAACATAAACTCCGGTGTGGTTGAAAGGTGTTTGTTACAGTAAATCCTGATATTATGGTAAATTCCGATATTTTAAGACACCTTTATCACTTATGAAATCTCAAGGGTTTTAGAATCTCTATGCCAGAAATGGGATATATTTCTTATTATAAATCGCAACATCGCACTACCCCAAATACAAGGTCTAGGTCCCTGTTATGTGCTTTGTAGCACATATCACATTTGGGATAACGGCGTGTTGTGTGATTTACTCTAACAGTGCTCAGCTGCTCAGTTGAAGGCAGAGAGATTAGTGGGTGGCTAGGACACAGTGGAGGGATGAGGGAGGTCATGCTGTTTGCCAGAGTGGCAAGCCTATTAGGGTTCTCAAGAGAAACAATTCTTTCTATCATCTATCTATCTATCTATCTATCTATCTATCTATCTATCTATCTATCTATCTATATCTATCTATCTCTATCTATCATCTATCTATCTATCTATCTATCTATCTATCATCTATCATCATTTATAGAAGGAGAGAGTGAGCACAATTGTGGGGGCTGGCAAGTCTGAAATCTGCAACGTAGGCCAGCAGTCTAGAAACTCTGGCAAGGTTTCTATGCTGCAATTTTGAAAATTCTATCTTCACGAAACTTTCATTTTTATTTTAAGGCCTTCAATGGGCTGGATGAGGCCCACCTACATATAGAAGATAATTTGCTTTACTGAAAGTCTGCTAATTTAAATGTTAATCACATCCAAAAAGTACCTTCACAACATCTAGACTGATGTTGAACAAACAACTGGGCATAATAGATAAGCCAAGTTGACACATGAAATTAACCATCACATCTAATATATCCATCAGTATGTAGTGAAACCAAACAAGTAGTTTTCAATGAAGCAAATTCAGTGACTGAGGAAGAGTACAATGGCTCATCTAGGTGTACTTTGTGCATACATCTTCCTTTTTATCATAGTGCAGTGAGTTCAGTATTACAGTAAATCTTGTGACAACTTCCATAAATATAAAAAGCATTGGTTCCTGTCATCCAACAACTTCTTAGCTACATGAGAATTTCTGCACACAAAAATATAAATTTATATTGCATACTCCAGCTTACACCAAAATGTCTAAAGACCATGCAACTTTTTCTGAGGCCTAGATTTTCATTTTGACCTCTTCAAGAAACATGAGGACAATTCTCCTTAGAATTGACTAGGCTCTATGGGTATACTTCATTTTATTGAGTTTTGCTTTATTGCACTTCACAGGGGTTATATTTTTTACAAATTGAAGACAAGACCCTCCACCAGCAAAAAGATTATGATTTCCTTTATTGTGATATTTGCTTTATTTTGGTGGTGGTCTGGAACCGAACGTACAATATCTCCAACGTCTGTATTTGAACCCTCCCAAAAGGCATTAGAGATTCATGTGATACTCTAGCGCAAAATTTTCAGAGGCAGTAACATTAAAATGACTGAATGGTTTAAGTCTACCTATTATAGCAGACTTCGCTGGATTCCAGGGCAGAAGAGATGTCTAAAATTGGTACAGTAAGGAACAGTATTGTTAGGTAATGTTAGGCAGACATAAGTGATGGGGGAACAAAGGAATGAAGGCCCATCTCAGAGACCTCTCAAAGGACTCCCTGAAACACCCATTTTATAGTTATAAAACACTCCTGCATCCTGAGGAACATAGGAATAAAAAAGACCATAAAACAGCTGGTTTAATGGGGCCACAAACACTAAGGAATATTTTGACCTTCTTTTCACCTCCGCCTCATTATACTATCATTATAATATCATGCCTATGCCTGGAAGTTCATGAGTCTAATTATCACAGACTGGATTCTGGGTAACTGCACGAGCAATAGGCAGTTATATAACAGCCAAATGTCAATCAAAATGACCTCACCTGCCAATCAATTAGTACCACCCCTGTAACCACTCATCATGGCCTCAATACAGACTTCCCTACTTCTGCAGAGTTACAGCCCTCTTCCCTGTAACCTGCCCCTCCCTTGAAGCCTACTTTAATCAAACCTTTAACTTCTGCAAGTTACAGCCCTTTTCTGTGTGACCCCATTCCTCTCTTGAAACTATTTTAATCTCATTTTTTCTAAATCTTGCTAATCTGTAATTCTTTAGGTGAAAAGAACCGAGATACCTCTCAGTGCTACTGGGGCACAATGGATTTTAGATTGTCCCAATAGCAACAGTATGAGTTAATTATTTAAAATGTACAGGTTAAAACAGAAAAGTATTTAAATGTGGATGCATTAGAGGACTGGAGGCCAGTGAATCTCTTTGTTTTTTAACATCTAAAGTGTATCCATGTATTATTTTGATTTTTTTGTTGTTGTTTTTAGAGGTGGGACCCTCATATCTTTATTTTTAAATAGACTATTGTTTAGAGCAGTTTTAGGTTCATAGCAAAATTGAATGGAAGGTACAGAGTGGTCCTCATACACCCCTTGCCCCCTCATATGCAACATCCATTAGCAACATCCCCACCAGAGTGGTACATTTATTTCAACTGATGAACCTATACCAACAAATCATATTAGCCAAAGTTAAGAGAGTTTACATTAGAGTTCACTCTTGGTATTGCAGATTCTATGGGTTTGGACAAATGTATGATATGCATTCACCATTACAGAGAGTACAGTTGACCCTTGAACAATGTAGAAATTAGGGGCACCAACTCCCAACGCAGTCGAAAATCCATGTATAAATTTTGAGTACCTCAAAACAACTAAGAGCCTACTGCTAACCAAAAGCCTTACTGATAACATAAACAGTCAATTGACACATATTTTGGATGTTATATATTGTATTTTTACAATACAGTAAGGTAGCTAAAGAAAAAAAATATTAAGAAAATAATAAGGAAAATATTTATTGTATTTATTTTTAAAAATTGCATTTAAGTAGACCCGATCTAAACCCACATTGCTCAAGGGTCAACTTTTGTTTTCACTGACCTAAAAATTCTGTGCTCTGCCTATTCATCCTTACCTCTCCCACCTCTACCTCCTGGCAATCACAGATCTTTTTATTGTCTCCATAGTTTTGCCTTTTTCAGAATGGCATATAGTTGGAATCATACAATATGTAGCCTTCTCAGATTGGCTTCTTTCACTTGGTAATGTACATTTAAGTTCCCTTCATGTCTTTTCATGGCTTGATAGTTCATTTCTTTTTAGAACTAAGTAATATTCCATGGTCCAGACATACCACAGTGTATTCATTTACCTACTTTAATTTGATTGATGAAAAAATAATACAGCATGTGTGTGTGTGTGTGCATGTGTGCATGTGTGCGCACGCGCACACACACATGGAATATAAATGTCCTGTGACACTCTCCTCATTCTTATTAGTGTTTCCATAGAACTTGCCAGTATCGTAGTGCTTACTTAGCACTGTATTTCTAATTGCTTTATTGTGCCTCCTACTCAACCAGCAGCTTTTCCTGGTTCATAAAAGACAGCCTATTTATTAAAAGGCCTGAATCAGAGAAATAAGATCTGACTCACTGGTGCCAAGTATGAAGCTTGGATGTGACTGTCACTGTGCTAGTCATCATAATGCACTGCACTAACTAAAAGTTACTTTTTAAAAAAAGCACATGCACATTTAAACATACTTCATTACATATATTTGTCACCAATACATCACAATGAGGTCACAAAAAAGTAGGCTTAGTTTAGTTCACAACAATATAGATCCTGTGAAAACACATTTTTCATCTTCTCTGAAGTTTACAATACTCTATATATAAATTTAAAGCAGTTAAACAACATTTTAGATTAAACTGGTAAAAAACTGTAATTCAGACTTCAGAAACTTGTGAAATAAAAAGCCATGATGGAGAAACATTTAGAACTTTTGTAGAATTACCAAATTGTCACAGTACTATATTCCTTTATAAAAGCATTTCAATAAAACAAAAACTATGAAAAGCAAAATAAAAACTATGAAAAACACAAAAGTCAAATGAGAAATTTTGGTTTAGTACTTTCCCTGAGTCTCTTGTTTTTAAAAAGCAAATGTTAAAAAAGGCTGTTCAAAACTATCCCATAAGTCTTGCCTCCTTCATGTCACGCTGCTCTGAGAAACACATTTAAGACAAGAGACTATATACTCAAATGGTCCCAGGGCTTTATTCAAATGCCAATTTGCTTGTGTTACTGCCACAGGGTCACCTGGCCCACTGCTACCTGGCTGTATGTGGGCTTAAAGAGCTGTCAGGATTTTATCGTGGCCTACCATTAGATAACATGTGAGACTATATACCAAATGAAAACAAAAGATTTTAGTTATTAATAAATATTACATTTCCAAATGGATTTGAAAACTACATACATCAAATTACAGTAACTAAATAACACAGAAACAAATACCTTTATGTTTTAAAAATCTTACATAAACAGGAGTTGGGGGAAAGTGGTCTTTAAATTTTAAATCTCAGATGTTATAAGAGAAAGCCTCAAAAAAATAAAATCTATTAGTCCCAATAAAACTAAGTAGGAAGAAGTGGTAAGTTGATGTTTGGAATTAAGTGGGTATGCTAATTCCAAAAAAGTAGTTGTCTCCTTGATCCTCTAATAAAATTGGTCCCTGCAATGTTTCTACTTGACCATTTAACTGCAATGATATGCATATGTATATAAATGTAGATAGGTATGTGCTTGCTCAAGTGATCAAGAACTTCGTTCAAAATGCATATAATTAATCAAATTAAGAATTAAAGTTTTATTAGAATCTAAAATTGTTTTACTTCAAATGTACTAAGTTACTTGCTGTACTTTATATTATAAGGGCACTAAGAAGTATGGACCATACTTACTAGTCAAATGTAGGAAAACCTTTCCATAGACATATTTTTACAGTTATTCGTAGGGCATCTCAAAGGTGGGTGGCAAAGCACTGCTAAACTGTATGTCTCCCTTCATCATAATGAAATCTCAATTGCAGACTAATAGTCAACATTTCAAAAGGTAATAACCATGCACTATCTTAAAATCTTGAGAAGTAAAACGATGGCTCTAAACATCAAACATACGACACTTATTCACATCCCTATTATTTTAGTAACGTAAGTACCCCACTGCACAGGTGGGGAAAAGTGAGGCACAAAAAGGCATTTTTGAAAAAGATTTGTCTAAACAGGGAAGCCAAGGTTATAACTATAGTCAGAACTCTAGAGAGGTGATACCTTTGGGGTATAAGGGATTCAAGATCTGCATGAAATGTTATATTTAACTCACCTGTCCTGTTTCCATCACACCATCTTAGTCTAACTTCTTGCAAATTCTTTAAAGCATGGACCTGGCAAATGCCACTTACCACCTCCCATCTCTAACCAGGGGAAAAAGGCTGGCTGATGCTTGTGTAAAAAAAGAATACCAATATTGTTGTATTAAATGCAATTAGCAAGGTTCAATTATGAAAATATTCCATAACTGAATTTCAATAACTCTCAAGAAACATTTCACAAAATTCTATAAGAATCTGTGGGAAGGTATAGTACCTGGCAATCCCCTCTAAAACAGAAAATTTACCTATCCTTTGCATTACTGTTGACAATCTCATAATCAATAGCTTCAAAGCACTCAACTACTAAGTAAAACTGAAAGGATCATCCAAGTTCCTAGATAACACAAAAATATTTATCTATGTTCATTAAAAAAAGCATAACACTTTGGTACCCCTTTCAGAAAAAAAACCCCTCAAAACTTATAAAGTAAACATAACCACGTGGCATTTTACATTGTACTAACTGAGTAACAGTAAGCCAACAAGATAAGGTATAACCACTATAAATGACTTCTTGACCAGCTTCATATCTTGAAATACCCACTGTACAACCCCTACCAGCTACCAATCCAGTTCCACGGGGTATTTTCCAGTGAGACAAGCTGTGCAATGACCACTCTTTTCAAAGCACTCCAGACCATTCCCATTTTCTTGAATCATAATATCTTGCTTTTTCACTTTCTGTTTTTTAAATGTTATCCCTTGTACAGAGGAAACCAGTCCTTCTACTGACAGATATACAACACTGTTTGCTCCTATACAGGGGGAAAGAAGAAAAAAGAAAAATGACATGAGACTGCTTTTGGAAAGGAAGAACTGCCTCCACAGAGAACAGTTACGAACAGAAAAACTTAAACCAGAATAAAAATTTCTTTAGCCACTCTTAAAAATAAAAGTGTGTGGGGGGTGGGGGAGGAGGGGGGAAGGAGGAGGATCAATAAAACTTGGGGCTTTTAATATTTTTTTAAATTTTAAATCAGAATTTAAAATAGTAGTGGAGGCTTCAAGTCTAGAATACATTCACGAGGCTTCAGGAGTAATTTTCATGATTGAGACAATAGATTTTGAAATCAAGATCTGGGTTCTAATTTATGCTCAAGGTCACTTACTATTCCTAATTCCATTTTTTTCATCTCTAAGATAAGGAAAACAAACACTGCCTAATTGTAGGCTTTTTGTAATCCTATTACAATAATACAGATATATTCCTGGCAAGGTGAGTGCTCACAATATTATATTAGTTGGGCGATATTCAAAATATTTAACTGGTAAGACTCAGGCATAACCAGTCAAAAGAAACACCAGCCATAAACAGCCAGTGGGGAGGTACACCAAGGCACACTGGCTGAACATTTATATGATATTTAAATAGATTATACCTCACCTGAATTTCAAAGGCAAATGTCTTATCCAGGATGACTTAGATCTCCAACTCTCTTGACATCATTTTTAAAGATAAGCCTACATATGCTTTTCATTTTTTTATTTGTACCCAAATCCAAATTATTCTATTAGAATCTGTGGCAAAATTGTTTTTTCTTGGAATCTGACCTTTGAGAAGCTTCAACTGATATGCTTACAGTTTCCTCTCCCTGGAAAGCCTTTCCTCCTGTCCTTGACTGCACACTGACCTAGCTCTCCAACACAGAACTTACTATGGTGTCTCTATATACCAGGCACTTTCAGAACAGTGTTCAGTATCTGCTCAATATACACAATATCTACATTTAACAAATATTGAACACTTTCTTATTAAAAGTGTAAAGACTGACAAGCTTTGGATTTTCTGTTAATAAATGAATAAAGTTTATAGAATTTCAATATCTACCTAGATATTCTGCAAGATGCTCAAATTCTGGTTTATTGGCAATAAGCTCTTCTTTTGTTGGTATGTTTATTCCCATGAAGCATGGATATTTAATAGGTGGTGAAGCTACTCGAATGTGCACCTTGGAAAAAAATCATTTCACACATTTGTTATTTTAACATTCATTGTAAGAACAATTACATAAAATTCTGTCACTGACAAATGCAACATAAAATTGTTTCACAGAATATTTAATAACATGTGGGATATAAAGCAAACCATAAAATTTCTTTCACTGAATAACAGATGAAAAGGAATCCTGGAAAATCATGTGCTATACACATAGAACTCCAATTTTCAGTCAGAACTACTTTTAGAATTCATTCATCACTGAGGAATCTTACTGCAGCAGCCCTGCTCTAGACTCCAAAGTGTCCTGGACAATAATTTCGAAATGTCAGTCACTTGTAAAGGAGGGTGTTTTTTTTTTTTTAAAGAGCAGCCCACTGTTTCTTTCTGTCACTTATTAACAAGGACATTTCTTTATTCTGATCTATATCTCATCATTTAACGACTTTACACTCCCAGGACCACGTTCGTTTTCTCTTGTAATTCTTGGATGACACTTTTGCCTATCTCTTATTTTACCATTTTATTTTCATTTATTTGTCTTTTTATTTAATCTTTTTTAAATTAATTTTTATTATAGTGACATTGGTTAACAAAATCCAGTAAGTTTCAGACGTACAACTTAACAGTAAGGCATTGTGTGTTCACCGCCTATAGTTAGATTTCTTTCTGTCACCACATATTTGACTCCTTCTATTCCATCTACCTCCCCCCTCCTCTATTTCACCATTTAAAAAATACCAACTAACCAGGATATAACAAAAACCTTACTACTACAAAGAGCTATTTTTGTCTATTATTTTGTCTATTATTATTTTCTGCTTTTTGACAGGAACATTTACATGACTGTAATTGTCCACATTAACTTTTTGCCATTCTTACAACAGCAAAGATGTTCCCATGTTGTGCAGCCTTCATTATAATTTTTAATATCTGCATCATATTTCATCATACTGATATATCAATTTACTAAACGATTTCCTACTGATCGATTATATAAACCTTTTCCAGTTCTTTTGTTTTTGTCTATTTTTTTACTACTGTATTAGATGTTGGATTTACTTTACATCTTTTTGTTTTTCTAATATGGTTTTCATAAAATTCCAAAGAGATTATCATGATCATAATTGGTTATAAAAAAGAATGGAAAATCATAATTATCTTTGAAGTTTTCTAAATATGCTGTCAAACTGCTTTCCATACCACTTTCTCTTACAATAGATTTTATTTTTATATCCATTCAACTAGTAGTTGTAAATGAGATCTCACTTCTATAATTTGAATTACTAAACTATTTAGATTTAAAATAAGCTTTGAGATTTAAAAATATAACCTAGTGTGTCAAATTTATTACACCAGAATTTGTTCTACCTCTTCAAAAACAGAGTAATACTCTACAAATTTAAAAAGTATTCTATTTTGTGTTTTGTTAGCTTTTAAATTAATTTTTTTTTAAATTTTAAGCTTTTATATTGAGTTTAATCTACTAAAGATTAGTATGTAGTTTAAGAGTGACTATTACATGTTTTTCATGCTGCTGCAGTTAAACCAGCTTGATTTGAGGAATGTCAATTTATTATATTGAACAATCCATTTCATTCACTGTGATAACTGCAATTTTTATGCCAGTATCATATATTATTGGTGCTTTAGGATATGTTTTAATATTACTTACCTCTTTTGCACCAGATTCTTTGAGCAATTTGATTATGGGTGAGATGGTATTACCTCTCACAATTGAATCATCTACAAGAACAATTCTTTTGCCTTTAAAGTTGTCTGATAATACTCCAAATTTTTTTGCAACACCAAGTTGTCTTAACCTCATGTTTGGCTGAATGAAGGTTCTTCCTACATACCGGTTTTTACATAGCACCTCCACATATGGAAGCCCACACTGACAGAGAAGAAATAAAAAGACAATGAGCGGCAATATACAAAGAACTCTAAGTTCCTATTTACTCTAGGTCATGCTTCCATTATAATACGTACGTAAAAATTTAAAATGTGGTTGTTATTCTGAACTCTCTATTATCAGATTACAATTTTCCTTCATTGTTTAAACTGTAGGGGAAAAAAGGCAAAAAGAAAAAATATTGAAAGTAATATACTTGGTGGAAAAACCAATTCATTTTGCTAGAATCTGTAATGCTTCTCTCTTAAATATTATTTCTCTATCTTAGAAGAGAATACTAAGCATGTCCAGACATGAGAAAGAATTATTATAAAAAAAATTCACATATTTAAAAATTAGCAGAAAGAAAGGAATTAAAACCAGTAGGCTAAGGAGATGCTTTTTGAGGGACAAGAGGTGATTTATCCATCTTTCAAGGTAATAACTCTCTAAAATATGTGTACATTTTTTAAAAAATTAAAAACTAAATTTTCCAACATAGTGAATGCTAGGTATTATACCCAAAGACCATTATAGTTTTATAATCTACCTAGTTATGAAAAATTAAATTAAGTGTACACTAAGAACATTATACAAAATGAACATAAATGGCTTTATTATCACCAATGTTCAATAAGGAACAAACATACCAGTGCCTTGTGAGGGTATTTCAAGAAGTAGGTTTTAATAATAATAAATGTTACCACTAAATTCTATATATATTCACTATGTTATCTTTTTAAAATGAAGGAGATCATTCTCTTAGTCTTTGGGTGAACCTTTTTGTGGACTCCACTAAAATAGTGCAGTGGAATGAAAAGGCTGGAAAATAAGGAACTCTTGTAAAGGAACCAACATTTTCTTTTTACCTACAGTACACTAATGTGTTTCTCTTTATACACAAGGATTTCTAATTCACTGCCTGTTAATTAAGAGAAAATATACCTTTCCAGCGTAACCAAGAGCAGCGGGCGTAGCAGATTCTGGAACCGTGCTAACCAAATCTGCATCCACAGGGGCTTCAACTGCCAGCTGCTGACCACAACGGTATCTTACTGTGTAAACCATTTGGTCTGGAATGTTTGGAAAAACAACAGATTATTTTATAGACTGAGTACAAAAAGAAAAGCAAGACATATAAAAACACTAAAATGTTAATACATAAACTAGAGAATGAATTTTTTTTAAAAAATTGACCTTAATACAAATCTTAATACAGAAAATCATAATCCTTACTCCTAAAAAAAATCCAAGAGTCAGATAAAAGGAAAAAAACAGTGAGCTTATAATTTGTAAGCTCAGTCTCACATCTACAACATGTAACATGTGTCTTCAAAGATCCAGATAAGTCTTTGGGCCAAGAACTGCCATGTTTCAATGAAATAAATAACATTTATACCAATGAACATATTTTACTTACCTTCAAATATACTATCTGGTCTTGCAAAATAAACATATTCAAAGATACAAAAAGCCATTGGGTTTCCTTCAGACCTTGGTATAATATCAAGAGTCTGGACATTATGTCTGGATATTTCCACAATCTCTCCAGGCAAGACTTCACGGTAATACCTTGAGAAACGATATTAAAGACAGAAGACTTTAAATAAACCAGTCCTTAAGGTTGATAATAACATCTATTAAAGTACACACAGAGTCCCTTATAAAGGAAAAATGGTTCAATTCTAGAGATGGCTTAAAAAAATAAACAAGTAATATTCCTCCAGTAGTAATTTCTATAAATCTATTACCCTAAAATTCTAACCAGAATTAAAAATAAAAATAAAAAAACTCTAAGTTTTACTGATTTTTGAAAGAATAAAGGCTAAAGGGAAAATTGTTACCCTGGCTTGAATTTTTTGACCATAACTATTCCTTGTTAAGAGAATTCTTCCTTTCTAAAATAAGTCTTACAGCATTTTGAAAGATGCCAGTTTCAGATTAGAAGGTATTAGTGGAACCTTAAAGTTAAAGTAAGGGTAAGTGCTGAGCACAGTGTACAAAAGAGAGTGCATTTCTAAATAAGTCTTCTAGTAGACTCTAGAAAGAAAACTTCATGTAATAATAAATTCTTATACCAATGTGGAAAAAGCTAACATGCTAAATGAGATAAAACTTACCTTGCACCAATAGATAAAAAGCTACAAGATTCTGAAGATACCACCCATCCTTCCGTTTCCAAAGATTTTTTCTCTGTAAATGGATTCAAAAAATTTTAAAACATTTTTATTTCAAGACAAAAATTAAACACCAAATAGATAAATAAAAAAAGCTCATAGAATATTCTTTTCTATGACTTTAAGAGCACATGGATCCTCATTTGACTTGAGCCAAAGATATAATTAATGATCCCTAGGTTCCTTCAAACGTTATGATTTCCTGGCTCAAATAAGACATCTGATAAGTCAAAAAGAACATCACTGATATCATACTACACAAATAAAAAGCTGGGCAAAGGCTATGAATAGGCAATTCAGATAACAAAAAACAGGAATGTCCATTAAATATATTAAAAGTGGCTGATCTTCAGAAATGTACTTTAAAAACTATCACTTTTTTCTTTTTTACCTAGCCCTTTCTCACTCATAAGTTTCGTATACCTAATGCTTTCAGGGTATGCCAATAGAATAATGACTTGAAAAAGCATTATGAAATTATATTCCTTTTGAAGTTCATTACCTTTATCATTTATATCAGATACAGGAATAAGACGACCAATGCATAGAGGACGATTTCCATAAGGATCCCGTACTGCATAAATAACATCTCTATGCATTATAAGTAGGGAATACGCTGTGGGTGCTTCCTTCATTAAGTTTTTAATCCTGAAATTAATTAAATAATTGAATGAATAATTTCATTTATAAACACATGCTAGGCAAAGCTTTCGTCATCAAAGCTGCAAGCTTAAACTTACAATTACCTTGCTACCCAATCTGGGGTGTCATCTTGTTCCTGAGGAGGAGTATATGCCAGTAACTGGGTAATCATTTCGCTATCGGAACTTGTTGACAGACCAATACCATGACGCAGAAGCTATTTAGAAGTCAGAAAAGTGTACTCGTTAGAGATAAAGCTCCACCTCACCCCTCACCCAACAGCCCACCATAATAGGAAGAGATAAGGCACTGCGTAGATGATCAGTTATGAAAATCCTTCATCTTACTAATGGTATGTGCATATAATATTGGAGAATGGCTGCTGAAAGCAATGGGAAGTCTCTGAAGGTTTTCAAGCAAGAAAAAAAGGGCTTTAGGAGGTGTATAGAAAAGCTTTTGAAAACTGAGTTTGAAGGAATATAGACCTGCAGTGGGGGAGGTGGGGCTCAGAAGACATAAGAATTGGGATTGTGGTTCAGACTTTTTCAACCCTTGACGACCCGACAAATAAGACACATTCCCATGAGAGTGGCACACTACAGTGGGGACTCTCAAGCCAGGTTTGTTGGCTCATTGATTATCACTGATAGAACAAAATAAAGGAATCAACTGTATTGAACGATTAAGTGCAAACATAATAAAAATGAGTTGAGTGCACTCTCTGATGACTATGAGGGTCTAAGCAAGCCTGACCAGGACAAAGGGCATCACCACTGACAAGCAGAGGCTGAGTTTAAACAAACACTGCAGAACATTTTCAGCAGGTGACTGAACGTGTAGAGGTAAAGTATAGCATCTGGGCAAGGGGTTGTATCTAGAAATAATGACCTATGTATTGTTTTAGTAGTTATCTCTTAAGTGGTGAGTTTTATTAATTTTTATTTCACATTTATATTTTTCTGATTCTGAATAAAAAATTTTTTATTCAGGGGCAGAAAAGCATATCATTGTCATTCAGAATAACAGAGCCTAAGAAGAGGGCAGGAAGGACAAATCTCTGGAAAATAACTAAAGCTAGAATTGAAAATAAAAAGACAAATAGTATAGAAGTGTGGGTTCTAGATATTTTCCACCCACCAATTCACCATTGTTTGACTTCTATAATTATCCCATGTGAAATGCCTGGTTCTAGAATGCTAAGAAGAAAATATGTGTGTGTGTGTGTGTGTGTGTGTGTGTGTAACTATTCTATTAAACACCCCGTGAGGTTTTTATTTGAGGTTATCAAATCAAGATTATTGGAATTTAATGAACTGAAAAAACTTGGCATCAATTAATGAATGGCAAGAATGGATAATTAAGAAGCTATCAGAAATATAAAGATACCAAGTAGTTTTAAAAAAAGGGAAGATGAAATGATGAATGAAGGCACAGGCACCACTGATATAGAAAGCACCAAAAAACATGCTATGAACAAAGAGAATATGACTCTCTTTGCCCTTTTCTCAGGCTGTTTCCTATAATTGTTTCCGAATCACTTTTTCTTATATTTATTATCTGCAAGTTTATATTCCATTTTCTTTTTGTTTTTAACGTAAGGACAAAGTTAAAATGATACCGAGAGTCCATAAACCTTAATTACCTGCGGTTGTAACAATAGCCATAAATCAATTTTTCCAAATCTCTACTCTAAAGCAGTGCATCAGAGTCACTGTAGGAGCATAAGTAAATGTAGACTCAGCACCTCCTACCCCATGGGGATATTTTAGAATCTGTAATTACAACAAGTACTTCAAGTAATGCTGATTGTTCTTTGCAGTTAGGTAACAGGTGGCAACAATTTGAAAATACCCTTTATCAAGATTCTCAATAATTTCTTTTCATTAATTTATACCAAACATAAAAAGCATTAAAAAAAAAAAAACTTACCTTTTTCCTTAATCGAGTAGCATTGACCAATTCGCCATTATGTGCCACAGCTATTTTCCCATGAAGTGTTTCAACAACAAAGGGCTGACAGTTTTCTAATTCACAGTTTCCTGTAGTGGCATACCTCGTGTGTCCAATTCCAAGATTTGAAGTATATAATTTCTTCAAATTGTCTTCAGTAAAGACATGATTTATAAGACCCATTCCCTTGCAAAGTCAAAGTAAAAGCTCATCTTAGAAAAAAAACAGACTACTGGGGCTAGTGAGTAGAGGCTTTTATAAGCTTCTGCTCAGGTAATTCCAAATTAAACAATGCAGTTCACTTAATTTCTCTGTGCTTCAGAATTCTAATCATAAAAAAAAATCAAACAACAAACAAACAAACAAAAAACTAACCTAACTGTAAGAACTGTAAAACATTTAAAAAATTTGAGGCAAAATTCACATAACAATAAATTAACCATTTCAAAGAAAATAATTCAGTGGCACTGAATATATTCACAGTGTTGAAGTGCTTGTTTTATGCAATACTTTTCGTCAAAACATTGGAGAACAGATGCATTAAGCAAAAAATTTGTCAAAAATAATAAACTATTTGTATATTAAAAAGTTAAAGCATGTTAAGGTATTTAAATAAATGATCTTTTTGAGTCAGTCTAGCAACCATCACTGGGAAAGGAATGCATCCTAATTTGACAAATAGAAACAGTCGATCCAAAGAGTATTACTTATAAATGCAAATTATTTATTCAAATTTCCTTTCCCCACCCCATATACTAGTTAACATCTGGCTATTGTTATCTTTATGATCAACTTTTTTTTTTTATGTTCAAATATACCTTGTGTGTTCTGAATGTTGGTACTGGATTCCCATCACTGGTGACAATACCAGCACTCTCCTGACCCCTGAAAATATAAAAAGGTATTGACTTAAACTTACCCCATTGATAAAGTTAATAAAAATTATGAAACATACCTTCTCAAAAGAATCCATGAATTCAGTCTGACTGCACATCAAATGATACTAGTACCAGTACCATTCCTACTCACGACAACGACGACAACAACAACAACAACAACAGCAGCAGCAGCAGATGAAACTGTCTGAGTTCTGGCTAATATGCTAGGCACCATCCTAAGCATTTACACAAATGATCTAATTTATTAGGCTTCCACAACAATCCTGTTAAGTAGGTACTGTGATTACCATTCCCATTTTACAGATGAGAACACTAAAGCAACAGAAATTAAACAACTTGCCCAATGTCACACAATGGCACAGTCAATATTAGAACACAGATAATCTGACTCCAGAATTTGTACTTCTAGCCTCTGTACTGTGTGACCTCTAAATAAGGTCAAGTATGTAGACGATATGTAGATAAAAACAAAAATCTCAAAATAAAATAGGTAAAATGCTTAGCCTTGAGTAGTGGAATTATGAACAAAATTTATTAATTTTTATTTTTATTTTTTTGTTTTTCTGAAGTTTCTAAGTTTTCTCTAACCATTATGACTTTTGTCATGGGGGGGAGGGAATGCTGTTTCTAAAAACCCTAAGTTGATCAGGGATTCTGTATTTCATATCCTACGCTGGAGGTAGGATGACACATGGTAAGGTTTAGAGGATCTGCACCAATGTGGAGTACATACTCAAATGACATAATAAAGGTTCTAACTGCTCATCAATTTTTAATGGTTCTGAACAAGTATAATACAGGAGATTTAAGAAAACTGTGTTCCAGAGACTATACATCAGGATAGAAATACAAAGAAAATCTCTACCATATACGTATGTATATATGAACAATACATTGATTTATTTGAGGTCTTTTCCGAAATTACACATTGTAATTGTTTAGGGATTTTAATAACAAGAAAAAAAGACAACATTAAATGAACTTACACAGTAAAAAAATCTAAAAAATTAAAATTTAAATTATTTTATTAAATTACCAGTGTGTTAAATACTATGCTGAAATAGATATGCATAATATTATATACCCTATGAGACTGAATTATTTGTGACTTAGGATTTCTTTAGTGAAATGATACAGTGTGGTCTTTAAGTTAATGATGCTAAAAGACTAAGAGTCATATCAGAGAGGGAAAAAAATAATGTTAGCCTAAACCTTAGGGCAGAAATCACCTCTGCCAACCATTTCCAAAACAATTTTTAAAATAAACAATTATTAATAAACCAGAGTAAATTACGTAATAAATTTTTTAAAAATAGTTTTCTTTCCCTTTTGTCTCAAGGGTAATTTTTCCTTTAAGTTGAAATGAATAACATTAGAAATTATTCAGGACCAGGCTTCTTTAATCACAAAGCCTGCTTATTTGGCAGTTTCTCAAGTTACTCCCCTCAGGAAGCTTGAACCAGTTAAACTAGATCCTTTCAGCTCTTTAGAGCTTACTGACAAGCCATCTGGTTTCCTAGGAAACAAAACCTTGGCTAGAAATAGTGAATCATTTCCAGGTCACTTTCAACATGGAGAGTGGAGCAGGAAAGCACTGGACTGAGGAAGAGGTTAAAGCTTTGCTAAGTGTCTGGGCAGAAAAAAATATAAGAAAACAACTTTATGGAACACTGAGAAATAAAGGAATATTTATTTACATTGCTAAAAGGCTGCAAGCACTAGGAGTTTACAGAGATTGGAAACAGTGCCGGGCAAAGTACAAAAATCTCAAATATGAATACAGAACAGTTAAATATGCTCACAACTCTGGAGAAAGCTCTAAAACTATGAAGTTCTTCCATGATTTGGATTCGATCCTGCAGTATGAACCTGCCACAAAATTAACAGAGGAAGATGCAAATGGCAGGTGCCTGGCAACGCTGAGCCAAAGTACAGCCCCAGAGACCTCAGAAGGTAAAAAAGAAAAAGTACCATTCTTTTGTTTTTACCTAACCAACTGTAAAAGTATAGGACTTCTGAGTCCATGTGACAAAGATAGCCTGCAATATCAAAGTTGATTAAAACAAATGACCTGTTAGGTTATTTTGCACAAGGTGAAAATTAATTTAAAAAAGAGGTTTAATACCATCACTTTTTAAATCTGTAAAATACAGGGGAAAAAAACCATTAAAATGACACTGCTAGTGCCAACTGCTCCTTACATATGTCTGATATGTTTTTGGAAAATGGAATGGGATCTGAAATTATTTTAGGTTTTAATTTGTTAAGAGTAACAAAAAAGTCAAATATATTGCTCAACTGTTGTTTTCCCATATCTCCAACAAGACAGAACTTTCTGCGTTATATTAACATTTCCATTTTCTTAAATTTATAAATAAAAGCACTAATATACTAAGAACTGATAAACAATTTCATTGTTTGAAAAAACAGTTCCATGTTTAGTAATGCAAAAATAGATTTGATTGATTAAATGATTTATGATTACATGATTTAGATATTAAAACAAGGTTCTTGACCTGCTGTGTTAAGTCCAACACTTATTAACATAGAAGTTGCTGCTCATTGTTTGTAGAAGCCGAATGCATCACTAGGTACTGTGAGGAAATCAAAAGCAGTAATGAGATTTCCTCCATAGCCGAAGCCTTACAGATGCTATTTTAAACAGCAGAGCTGTTCAATTAAATTCAAAAACTGTTAATAGCCATGGTCTGTGACAATACCATGTACAAAGCACTGAGCTACATGCACTCAGTGATATGTAACCACAGAAAAGAGGGAACCATGAACAAATATAACGCCCAAGAGAAAACGGTAAGTGGTATAACGATGTACCAAATGAGAAGAGAGTTAAGATGATAGAGATTATAGTTGGGGTAACCTTGGTTATCTGAACATCCTGTTTAAAGCTTAATAATAAAGCATTTGGTTAAAAAAAAAACACCACTTACAAACTCCCTTTATATTTTTGGTACTACAACCAAATTCTGAGAGAGCTTTGCAGTCATTACCATGTTAAACAGCAATTACATTATTTTATTCAGTTAATCACACTGCACTCTTCATCATTTAAATGCTTTCAATATTGACTAATGAAAAGTTAATCACTCAGCTTCTAGAAGGCTGTGATTTTAACCAGAGGTTGGCCTAATGAAGATGTGGGTGCTAAGATCTCCCCTTCTTAACGGGATCTTCTTCTAGCCCTTTCAGCTACCCTCAGGGCTCCAAACTCCCCAATTTCACGCATAAGCACAGGGCCCATTAAAATTGATCCTACTATAAACTGCTTCCACCTTAATATTACTGTATTTCCATCATTGAAATATAAACATTTGAGATGTCTTTAACCATCAGTCAGTCACTAAGTCCTTAAAATATATACTGACGTGTCTCATAAATTTTTCTCTCTGCTTCATTGTCATTACCACCATCCAGAACTTCATCATCTATCATGTGGAATATTAAGATAAGCTTTTAACTGGTCTTCCTAGTTTTCAGCTCCTTCCCATACACTTTTCACAATACTACTGGTTGTTGTTCTCTAAATTTTTTTAATCATAAAATTATAAGCACATTAGCATTTTGTTTACATTAAAAATAATCTTTAAGTTATACCCAGAATTAATCATAATTTACAATTAAATGTTAATGATACAATAATGAGTTCATATACTAGAGTTTAGGTCTTTGCTCCCTTATATAAATGATGCTACGATCAATACCTTTTGTCCATATTTAACATTATTATGTTAGTATAGACACTCAGCCATTCAATTACTGAACAGGAGCGTATGATTACTTTGAAACATATTGCTAAAATAATTGCTTTTCAAAAGAACTGTACTTCACTAAGATTGAGAGTATCCTTTTTATAGAACCCTGTCATGCAAGACTGGGGTAGGGTTGGGAGGGAAGACTGCAAATTTAATAAATAAAGAAGCATGTTAATTTAATAAATAACACTATAATGGTATATTGAATCAATGACTTTTTACTTTGCATTTATTTAACTACTAGTGATGTGGAACATTTTTATATTTATTCACTTTTCCAAACTGTTTTATGTCAACTGGGGCCTAAGATATTTGCATGGCCTCTTTTGCCTTACAATTTTGGCTGACTTTTATGTGACGACCTACAGAACTCAAAAGTTTTTAATGTGCTCAGTTTATTTTCTAAGGGTAGGAAAGCCTTCCTTTCTCCAGGTCTGATTCATTTGTAGTGTCTTCTGTTTGTTTTTGTTTTTTTTTTATTGGCGCATAGTAAACTAAAGAAGGGGAATGCGCCCTTTCCACTGTTGAGATCAACCTCATGCAAGTGGTAAGGACAGAGGATTTGGTCCACTTTGGTAGGCAGCATGTAGCCTGGCGGAGCCTTGGCAAAGGACCCAAACACAAACTCTAAAAAGGCATCATGCTCTGAAAATTATAATCATCTTCAACCTCAGAATACCTCTGGTCTATTGCTGTGGAATCATATTCCTTCAGTGACCAAGTTTCCATTCTATCTCCTTCCTCCTACCTTATACAAATGCATTATGAGAAATGAATTAAGAGTTTCCATTTAATATCTCTGAGGCATGAGGCCCCTGCACACAATTTTGGGATTCATGCTAGAAATTATCAACTTAAAAAAGAAAAAGTTTCCCTTAAGAAGCTGGGGAGAGAGCTTTTCTTCTTCACCCCTACAGGTATGTTCAGCTCCAGGCCCTTTTCTACTGACAAAACTAGGCCCTAAATAAGATAATATAATAGCAAACCCTACCTTTCCTTATTGCTCTCATCCTCAAACTCAGATGTTATCTGTATCTTCCACAATTCTAAAGAAAATTCTTCTGTTATTTCAGATTTTTATTTTTCATGTTCCCAGCTAAATCCAAAATATTACCTGTGATTTGGCCTCAAATAATTATGAAACCTGATTGTAAGTTTTGATTTTTACTGAGTTTTATGTATAATTACGCAACTCGAAAACAGTGGTACTTCCTTAATTTTTCATTTGTTTTTATTTTAATATAGAAATCTCTAATATAATCTTTAAGATGATAAACAGAATTTTTTATTCTTTAGTAGAACGTCTCTAAATATAATGGTGAATCATGATTTTAAATTAATGTATATGCCATTACAATCACACCTAACATTTGCTCTAAAGCAAAATATAATGCAATTTCTGTTACACAGTAAAACAAAATTAGAAAAAATATATGATAATATGAAATAAGATGAAAAAATTTTTAATTCAGAAATTACAAAGAGCAATCAAAATGTACTTAATAACCTCCTGATCAGTATGCAACCTCATTCTAATTATGATTCATCTTCAACTTCCTGTGCCAATTGAATTCCAAATTCTATGTGCTGGATTCCTTTGAAGTATGTTTACTTTTTCCTCAATATTACCCTCCTCGTTTAATTTAAAAAGTAGCAATCCCTCATTTTATGAAAACCTGTATAAAGACACCCAAACCATAAAACAAGAGAATCAAGAAGAGAGTTCTTCATTTTTCAAGGTTGGCATGGATCTTTTAAATGATATATTCCTTGGTCCATTTAAGCACAACTTAGACTAATTTCTGAAAAGTTTAGTGTGTATATATGTATGTACACACACACACACACACACACACACACACACACACACACACACATCAACCAATTATATTATAAACTCTTAGCTATTTGACCATTTATGCCAATAAAGCAAGATTTTCTGATTATCTCATTGTAAAACCTCTCTTTTATACTGTATCATTTATAAAGCACTCCATTTAAAAATGTCTATTTTATTTTGAAAACAGCTATCTCTAGAAACTTATGAAGTTAGTAAACAGTTCTCATAGAAATTCAAAATAAACCATGTCAATGGGATGGATTTCTCTTTACATACTTCAGTATTTAAACCATATTATACTGCTTTGTTACAAAAATGTGTCTGTCACAAACCTATGAATATGATCCTTCATGAATATGATCAAAAATTCAGCTCAAGCTATCAGCATTGTCAGTTATGTTAATGCAATTTTTATTTTCCTTAGTATCTATTCCTAAAAGGAATTCTGTTTTCTTTCCAGGAAAAATGTCAGGTACATTAGAAGATAAGGAAGACATCTCAGGAAATCCTTTACTTTTGGTTTCTAAGGTCAGACCAATGGAACTAGGTATAGTATGATGGCCAAAAAAAAAAAAAGATAATGAAACTGATCTAATTTCAAATTGGAAAGTAAGATTGGCTTCTAATCTGAGAAAATGGATAATTTTTCCTGGTAGAAACGCTTAAAATTTATGTTTTCTTCTTTTTCACCAATCTACACACACACACACAAAATCATTTTTAAAACAAATGATTACAAAAATGTAAATTGCCTAGAAATATTAGCCTTCCAATTTCCAATCTTTATTCTTTAAATACAATAAGAAACCTGATGGCTAAAATTACACGTAGTAGTTGCTTAATATTTAATGAGCATATCACTTAGCATTCTGAGGAGACTAAGACACAAACAGAATTTTACATTTGGAAGTAATTAACATAAAATCCATAATGAGGTCAAGGATGATTTTATTCACCCAATTAAAGTCAACATTAAATCCCTCTTTTGCTTCTAAATCTACCAGTTTAACTCAAATAAGAAAAAATACTGAAAAGCATTTCAAAACAAAGACATTAAATAAACCACAAATGAGAACAATTCCCTACTTCAGGAAAATGATATGAAGTGTTTTTTAATGGTTTACATTGCTGGGATCCAAACTACCTTTTTATTAAACATGAAGATGAAATCTAAGACAAACTCAAGATAACATGGTTACTAAAATAACCAATAATGTAATGTCATTACCATAAAATGAGGTACAAAACTGTGCTAGAAATCTAACATGAAGGCACCATGCTATAGAAAAGGATTTGTAACTAAGTGGAGATATTCTGCACAGGAACAAGGCAATATAAAATTTCTGGTACATTTCTTCACATTAAAAGAACATAATGCTTCACTTAAAATGGCATTTGGTCTTTGACCACTGCGACATCTTTTGTTTTCACAAGGAATAAAATGTACCGATTGTTATAATGGGACTCATCCAAACCCTTCACTTATGAATAGTGTTGGTTCTCAACCCTAACTGCATACTGGAATCACAATCTGAGGATAAGGGGTGGGGACACCCAAGTAGTGGTTTTTAAAAAATCCCCAGAGGATTTTGATATGTAGGCAATGGAAATCATTAAATAAAGAAAAAAGAGGATAAACTGCTCCCACCTATCCTATCACAAAACAAAAATTGTCTTCGATGAGCCATTTTCTTAATTATATTGCTTTATACAAGTAAATATTATAAAATTACATAAACTTTCACTATATACTGATATACAACCCATATACTAAAGGAGTATGATAGTCAGTACCCAGGTGATGGAAGATGGAAGGTTTTGGTGGTGAGACACCCAATAGAATAAATGCACGAGGAGCCAATGTGAGAATGAGACTGCAAGCCAAGCCTTTATTGCAGGGACCGCATGGGTTTATATATGCTAGAGAACAATAGCAGTATTCCACCACACATGCGTGGTACAGCAAACTGAGTCATTCTTAAATAAGTTAGGTGCAGGCGCATTACTGCATCTAATGTAGCATGCGGATCTAAGGTCATATCCTTAGCCGCAAGCCTAGATTGCAGCCGGGCCTGGGGCCCACAGGGATAGAAGAGAAATGATAGAGAAGAAAGATGTTCAAAATGTAACTAATTAAAAACAACTTTATTAATGCCAGTCACTGTCATGGTAAGGAATCAACAGAGGTTCTGTACTTCATTTCCCCTTCAGTTTAAGAGAAAAGCTAAGCTATGATTTGTTATTCCATCTCCTATTAAAAAAATTACTTTCTTTACTAATGTTGCAAACATTTATTTTATCTGATGTCAGCAACCCACATATATCTTTTTCTCTCCCCACCTGATACAGGTAACTCTACATCAATAATGGAATCTCCTATTAATACAACTTTTATTCCAACTGTAGCAAATGAAGGAGGAAAACATTGGACTGTACCAGAAATTAGGGCTCTAATAGGCATCTGGTCTGATAAAAGCATACAACAACAGCTAGAGGGAACAGTGAGAAATAAAAGGATATTTGAACAAATTGCTGCCAAGCTTCAGAAACTTGGACTAGAGAGAGATTGGAAGCAATGTAGAACAAAGTACAAAAACTTAAAACATGAATACAAGATTGTAAGAATGGCTCAAGACCTAGGCATGACTAAAAGTATGAGATTTTTTACTGAGTTGGATGCTATTCTGGGACACAATAAAACAGAAAAATCACAAGAACAGGAATTCCAAGATGGAAAACAAGCCACAGAATGTGACAATGAAAAAATGGAAGAAGACCAGACAGGTAGGAAGGCGAAGAAAAGTAATCTCAATATGCTACACCATGTAAAAATGTCCCCAAGCACGATAACATAAATATAGTCTAAGTTAAAGAGGTTTCATTAAATGCTATTCAACAGACTAATTGCTGAATTTATCATTTAACAAATTTAATGTATATCTGATCTCCTCCAGAATATAGAGAATAACACAAAGTTACACAAAAAGAGAAAATAAATTTGGATTTCCAGAGTAAAGTTTAAAAATAGACCAATTTTAATAAAGCAAAATGCAACTCTACATGGCAGAAATTAAAACAAGTTTTCATACCAATTACAGTAAAACTGAGTAAAGAGGAAAAGGCGCTGACAAACTTAGAAAAATATAAAACCCATAAGAATGTCTTTGAAGTGTAAGTTCTATGACACATCATAAAGTCCTTTAAAATGAGTTTAACCAAAAGGATTGCATTACAATGCACATAAAGACATGATGGCATGAAATAAACTGGATGAGTTCTAGATCATGAATCTACAAAAAAAAATCTAACTCAGTTTTTCTGGAACCTTGAACTAACCAAGTATCTCCTCTAGACCTGACTGTAAAATGGGGAACTGGACAAGGTGGTCTTAGAGATCTCTAGTATCATAATGTTTCTAGATCTCTGCATCTGCCTTAAATGATGCAGTCCTAATTCTCAGAATATGAGTGTGTGTCTAGTGGAAAGAGAGGGGAGTGACAGAGAATTAGGACTGGGAAATGGTGGTGGGAAGTCCTAAAATGTTTCACTAGTGGACAAGAAAGATGCTGGTCTGCTAGAGAACTAGCCAACTGCCCCACTAAAATTAAAATGACCAGACATAAAGAAGCCCAACTGCAGTGGCATGATTACATTCATACAGTAATTGCTGGAGATGTAGCTGAAGATGACTTCATCAGCTACATGTCAGAAGACCTAACTAGAGACTATAATGCCAGATAGCTATAGTGACCTAACACTAAAAGATGTTTAAGGGTAGGAAATCTAAACTACACGAAAGCAAAAACAACCACAGTATTTAGTATCAGATTCACTCTAAAAGGGAAAATAATAGAGCTTAAAACACTATTCTGAAAGTGAATAAAAAATAAACTATTATACATCTTGTTATCTTTATATAGTCATTGCTGAAGATGCAGCTGAAGGTGACTTGCTCACTAATGTGTCAGAAGAACAAAGAGAAACAGATATAAAACAAAGTCCTGGCTCAGGTAAACAATATTCTTTTTTTTTTTATGTGTGACAAAATACATAAAATGATGTTATAAGATGTTGCTATGTACTGAATTGTATCACCCCATAATTCATATATCAAAGCCTTAACCCTCAATATAATTTTCATGTTAATATGAAAAATGTATTAAAAATATATAAATCGGAATGAATTTATAGTTTTTCTAGAAATTGTGTTATTTTAAACTTTCACATGAAAATAAAAGCAAAGGTAAAAACCCATAAGGATCCTAGCAGCTAAATACACATGAAAAAATTTAAATAGACAAGAATTTTAGGCACACCTGCAATATAAATCTATTGATGTACAAACTGCGACTCCACTACTGTGCTGAGGTATAAAGATATGGACATTTATCTTCAGAAAAAAAATTCACATCAAATGTGCTTTAAAAACAAACACACTCAAAGTGATGGATATTTTTGGGTAACAAAAGGTAGAGGTTACCTCATTTTGATTTTATATAGTTTACTGATGAAATATTGTAATTGGAGTTGCTATTGCTCCTTTTTGTTTAATGTTGACACTTGGTCATAAAACTGACCCTCCAAAAGTAATCTCTTTCTCATCTTAAATGTATGCTATGAGCTTCTTTTACAATCCTCCCCCAACCCAAAAAAAGCCCAGCTAGAACTATGGATCCCCCTGTACTCTGGATAACAAATTCGTTCCCAATTTAGAACTTGTGGAGATTTTGGTCCAGTAAGGAGAGTGGGTTCAGGCACCTGTATGTTTATAGATCATCAAGCACAGCCAGGGTTGAAAACAACAGCCAGGCTGTCATGTTTAGAGAATAAGACAGCAGAGGGCTGAAGAGTAAGTAATACATAAACTCTAAAATAAATTTATTTTTCTCCCTAGTCTAAGTCATAGGCAAGAGAGGGGAAAAAGAATCAGAAAGTTACCAGAGGAGAAAGGGCCAGTTACCTAAAGAGAAATTTGTGTTTGACAATATAGCTACCTGTCTCTTCTGGTAGGAGAAACAAAATTGCCTTAATCAATTCCAATATCAGTTTCCATTTATATGATGTGAAATACCTCAATATCTAGGTATTTTTGCAAGTTACTACCTTCTAGTATAGGACATTCACAGGTAGATCAATTTGACCCAGAAGGGTAAACCTGGACACATTAAGCACAGTTTGATAGTAGTAAAATATATCCTATTAGAGGTCTTTCTTATCTTTGGCCTAAAAATCATAAGTGAAAGCCTACATCATTCTTTTAAGAATAACCTTAAATTTATATTCCTTTTGCCTGTAGTAAAATGTATTTCCAAAATTTAAATTTTCACCAGCCCTGTAATTTAACAAAATTTGGCAATGTGATGGCCAGCAGGGGGCATTAAAGTATCCACTGTTAGTATCAGAAGGTATGTCAAGCATTTTGTTTTCTAATTCATTTATTTCTTTTAATAGACCAAAAGTTGGAAATAATTTTCTTTAAAATGGCATAAACACTTTTGTATATTCTGTGTACAATTTAAATAATCTTAGCAGTCAATTAAATAAACTAATGTACTTCAGTCATGTGAAACAATATTAAGAACTTGTAAAATTATTAATCCAATAGAAACCCCAAATAAGACTTGTTAAAATTTCAGAAAACTCAAAAACTGTAAATGTAAAAGAAGAAAGCTCAGATATAAGTGAGCTGACAAATTTAAATACAGGCAAAGTTTTAAATACAAAGGTGATTTTCTAACTCTTACTGTTTATACTTGAATAAACTGTTAAGAAGCTGTGCTATAATAAAGAACATCTGGTCTTTGTCCCCAGTTCCTGGCACAGAGCTTCAAAAACCTTTGGAATTTCTAGTGACAGAAGTGTCTTTTTATTCTAATAAGGTGACCCAAGGTGAACTTCCAGGTAGCTTCAGGAGAAGGCTAGTCACCAGAAAGATCAACCTTGTAATTAGAGGATTGGAATTTTGGGCCAGCCTGACCTCCAGCAGGGGACTGAATTCAGCCATGTGGCCCATGATTTAATTTATCATGTCATAATGAATCATGACAGTAAAAATTCTGGCTCAGAGAAACTTCTTGGTTAGTGAATACAGTGATGTGCCGGAGGGTGATGCGCCCTGACTCTGTGCGGGGAGGACACGGAAGCTCTGCATCTAGGACACTCCCAGACCTTGCCCTGTGTGTTTCTCCATTTGACTGTTCCTGAGTTCTTCCTTTTATAACAAAACCGTAATCCTGAGTATAGGACTTTCCTGAGTCCTATGAGTTGTCCTAGCAAATTACAGAACCTGAGGACATCAGAGCACTCCCTGCATTTATACCCAGTTAACTTCAACTATGTAAAAGCAATCTTGTAGCAGATTAAGTCCTTCAAGCTCCCGAGTATGATGCTAACTTTGGTTAGATGGCGTCAGAATTGAATTGCAGCACACACAGTTGGTATAGAAACATAACAGAAACTATAAATTCTCTTTCCTTAAAAGACACTAAATTTTGGGATTCTCCCCACCACCACATGACCTCTTATTTTTTATGATGAATTTCTCAAAATTTCTATAAAATACCTAATCTCTATGTTTCTATATCTCAAAAGCAGGACATGTACCTGAGCCTAGAACTGATGGTTTTAGTCACTTAAGTAAAATGTTATAAATTCGTATTCTGCTGAAATAAGGTTTGAGCTCAAAGTTTACCTTGAACTTGTGATTTCCAAAAAGTAGCCACTGGAGCAAGGGTGGGGAACGTTTGGGCATGGAAGGAGGTAGTAGGTGTAGTTACAAAAGAGCAACCAGAGGGAGCCCTATGGTGCTGGAACTGTTGAGTATCTTGACCCTGATGGTAAAGGCATGAACCTACACAGATGATAAAATTATAGAACTTAATGAACACATTCACACGTGCAAGCATGTGCACACACACACATATTCTCACAAATGGCTACAAGTAAAACTGTAGAAATCTGAATCAGAGTGTATTGTGTCAATGTCAAAATCCTTGAATTGTTTATTATGGTTTTACAAAATGCTACCATTGTTGAAAACTAGTCAAAGTATAGAAGGAGTCTCTATTATTTCTTACAATTGCATGTGAATCTACAATTATCTTGATAAAAATTTCAATTAAAAAAAGTAGATTAGGTAGCCTTATGTGGCTCCAAAGCACAACCTGTCATTTGAGTCTTGATATTGCTAGAAGCTAAACTTCATCCCAGTCTCACTGTGCAAATATGTCCTAAATAAGAAGATCTGGTCTTATTCCAATATAAATCTCCATGTATCTTTTGCTGTGTATGCTTAATGGCCCCTGAACCACCTTTTGCCTCATTGGTCTATTAATACTTACCATTGTCTAATTTTACAATAATCATTACAAGCAAATACAGAGACATCTGTACATAGGATTAAAAAAAAAAAAAAAGTCCCAGTGTACAGGAAAGTGCAGCTGGCATAAAATAATGTTATCATAGCTTTGCTTCAACACAGCAATCCAATATACTCATCTTAGGAGGAGCTTTCCCCAAATTACAAACAACTGACTTGTAAACATCCTATACACACACTGGTACACTAGAATAAATCCATGCTATATTTTCCAGGCTAAGCACCATCAGTTTCTTACAATGTTTATCTCCTGTCTGCTGTTAATGTCTTAATGTGAAAATTGCTAAAATCACTTATTCTTACTTTCTTTTATTCCTTGATATATACGTATTGCAGTAAGGATCACTCTTCGTTACAATGAGGATCAAATTAGAAAACAGATGTAAGAGCTCCGTCCAGCATTAAAACATAACAAAGATGTTACCAAATTGGGTCTAAAAGTGCTATCATACCCCCAGAGCATACAGTGTACCGCCTTGTGACTTTTAATGCAGAATATTTCCAAGAATTTGAAGATGGTTAATTCTACATGGCCATTTTAAAATTAGGATGGCAAATGTTCTTGGCTCTGAAGTTATAGTTTTGGTACGGAAACCAGTCTTACTAGTTTTTCAGCACAATCTTCAATTGCAAAAGATTAGAGTTTTGTAAACAACAAATTTAAATTGCTATTCTCTGTTTCCTGACAGAGGAAGATACCATAAGATCGGCTTCAGAAGAGGTGGGCAGCCCCAAAGCACTGCAAAATATCATTGCATCAGGTACAGGGTCTAAATTGTTCAATTTTAAATGGTAGTTTGATATTTAAAGTTTAACATATATCAGTTTAAATACCTTAAAAAGAAGATCTCAGTTGTGTATACTGCCTCATTACACCTGAGCTAGTAGAGAATATGGTAGAAAAGGAAAGAAAATATTTATCCTTACTTTTACTAAAAGTAATTAGTAAACATTGACCCTCTCCATATTCATACATATCTAATAAAAATTACTCATTGATGAAAAGTAGCTAAATTATTCTAATATTGGATGAGTCTGCCTTACAATTAAAAAAAAACTATTTTATTTGATTATGAATGTGTGAAAAAAATTGGCTCTCATATTGAAATTATTATAATTTTCAATGCTTTACTACAATCCAGGTTGTTTTAAATGAATGATAATCAAACATGAGATCTATCTATAAGTTTGAATAACTGTAAATCACATTGATTTATAGGTAATCATATACCTTTAGAAGATGCTAAAAGTCATTTACAGATTATAACAGTAAGCAACACAAAGACTGGAAAACACTGGTGTGACGATGAGGTCAAAGCACTTATATACATATGGTCTGATGAAAAAATTAAGCAAATGCTTGAAGGGGCCACAAGAAACAAAGAAATATTTGAGGAAATTGCCAGAAGATTAATGCAGTTTGGAATAGACAGAGATTGGAAACAATGTCGTACTAAATACAAAAATTTAAAATATGAATACAGAGTTTTACAAAAGAAAAATGGCAATTCTCACGGAAAAATGAGATTTTATGAAGAAGTTGACTGCCTCCTAAGACGACCCACTCTAAGAACTAACATACGGAAACATGGTAACCTTGGAATTGACCTTGTTCAATAAAAATTCTATAAACTTTTGTCTTTGCATTTTAACTTAGCAAGAAACTCTTCAAAAATAAAATGCTAACACTACTGTATGTTCAAACAACCCCAAATGTATTATAAAATATGTACCTAATTTAACAGTTTCCATTTCTTTTCAAACCTTATACTGAAATATTTTTAATTCTTAAACCCATTCTTCTTTGTTCAATTGTTTAAATGTTATTACTTTACTATACTTGAATATTTGAAGACCAATATATTTTAAGTGACTTCATATCCTTCTTCTTCTCTTATGTTCTTTTGTTTAAGAATTATTTGAAGGTTATGCTAAAAACCCAAGAACTTTCAGCATCAAGAGAAAAGCACGTGAAGATGGTAAGAGCCTGAGAAATGTTGTTTTTCCACTTTGAGGAAAACTTGTTGCTTTTTCCTGATAAGAAGTGTTTATTCCTGTCCCTGACAAATTAGACTAAATACATTGTTTATGAGCTGTTTGAGAGCAAAAGATGCTGAGAAATGATTTATTTCATAGGTCATTAAGAGTGAAAATAACAGAGTAAGTGGAAATATTCCCATAGTTAGAAATTTCTGCACAGCTCTACATTTATCATGAGCCTTTAAATTACACTTTATAGCGATTGCTATCAGAAGACTGGGATGTAAAAGGGAGGAAAAATCCTATAAACAAATTCAGAAGCCAACCTAATTACGTGAGCTATAATTCCAAACTGACCCATTAAAGATATCAGGAAAGGTAACAGAATGTAGTATATAGAAGAAAAATGCAGAATAGAAAAAAAGCACCAGTCTGAGAATCAAAAAATCTAAGTTCCAGTCTCTCTCCGACCCTAGTAACTCAACACAACAAATGACTGCATCTCTCTGGGTCTCTAGGATAATCTAACTTTAGCGTTTATAGATTTATAACTTTTTGACTTGTTTTGAGTACAAACAGTTGAAGAGCTGAACTTTTACAGAGTGAACATACCCATGAAACTACCACTCTAATCAAGATATAAAACATACTGGCACCCTAGAAGCCTCTCAGTCATTAATCATCCTTCTAGTCTCTATAAAGGTTATCACTATTCCAACTTCTATCACCATAGATTAGTCAATATTGCTTATAAGATCTGGCCATAATTTTACGTGTAGGAATTCATTCTTTTTTATTGCTGTAGAAAATTCTGTTATAGGAATATATGCCCTACTACCTTCTTTATCTACTGTACTGTTGGATATTTCCATAGTTTCCAGATTGAGGCTATTATGAATAATGTTGCTACAAAAATCCTTCTGCATGTCTCCCAATAAACATATGTATATATTTCTGTTGAGTATTTTCCCAGGAGTGGGATGCAGGATCATGGGTATGCATAAATCCAGGTACTGTTCCAAGCACTTTACAAATATCAATGTATTTAATCTCAACTACAACTCTATGAGGTAGGTGCTATCATTATCCCCAATTTACAAAGGAGAAATGAAGGCATGGAGAAGCCTGTGTTCTTGAACTTGCTGGCTACATTGCCTCTCTGTCAAAATCAGTGACCACATCTGTCCAGTGTAGAGCAGTGTTCCTAGTGTCTACCACAGTGCCTTGAATATGGACATAGTAGAAACTCAACAATTATTTTTTGAATAAAATATTAGAAAATAGCAAGAATCCACTCCCTATGCAACTCACCTACCCTGCCTGACAACCCTTATATCTCAAGTGAGCTGAACATTTTATTTGCCATTTTTGGACATAAATTTCAAGTCAGATGAGTTGCCACACCTTTGCCTTCTCTTAATGCTCTCTAGTGTATATGCTATTGAAAATTGCTATAAGTTAACCACATAAAAGTATCATTTCCAACTCAACGATTTTGAGCACTGGACCTTTAAATATACAAGTATATTTACCCAACAGGTAAAAAGACAAACTCAGAAGTTAGGAGACTTGCCCAGGATCCAACAGATGTTTCTAGGAAACTGGGGACTAGATTTTGAGTCTTATGTTAAGGAACTGTTCCCATTATGGACCAGAATGATAAAACCATAGTACTTTGAGACTCTTTAGATGATACATAAATTCTGCTTCAGACTAATGCAAAATGCAAAGTCCAAAATAATAGTTAAACCGGAAGAATTGAAAACACGTGTTTTCAATTTTAAGCCTGAGACTAGTAAAATTACAGAAGTAATTGAATTACAAGTCTTTCAAAATCAAAGACTGGAACAATTAGCAAGGACATTTTTAAAATAAGTCATTTTTCCAACCCAGGGGATATAAAACACTATAGAAATATAACATATTTGGTCATCATTACTAAGAGATGAAAATCAACATAAAATTACCCCCAACCTTAATTTGGCAACTCAAAGCAAGTTCTCTCATGGACTACTCAAGTGTTCTCCTACAAACTAAACAAAAATAACTGGGAACTAATTCATAGAAGTTTATCTGAGTGCATCTCTCTCACAAGTGCCTTTCTAGTGATAATGTTATATACTCTGTTTGCAGAGCCAGTGTCTGTATCTCTTAAGAAAACTGCTCCTGAGATCATTGCAAATCGGTTTCCTCAAAGCATAACAGAACCAAAAGATTCTACAGAATGTTTCTATAGACAGGAGATCCCCTCCGTGACCCAACTTCATCAGGTAAATCTCAAATTTTTAGAAGAGGTATGAAAATGTTTATCAACTGTAGGGTTCAATTCATAACCCAGAGAAGCGATAATCCACTGAAGGTCATTTTCATATCCTAGCTAACCAAAGAAGAAAGGCTAACTAGATGATTGATGACGTTTTAGTAATTCCTTTTGTGGTATCTTCAAATAAGTCTAGGTCATGCTAGTCTCCATAAAATGTGACTGTGGGTTAAACATTAAGATTTTGATATACTCTGCAAACTACTGAACTGATGTTTTCAGGACCAAAAAAGCATTTGGTGATTATGTGAAATGTGGCATAAACAAAGTTAGAGTAACTGAAGATTTTATCTTCCAAACCTAAGGGAGTTTCATTGTTCTTCTAATCAGTCAGTTCCCCTAAAGGATGAAGACTTTGCTAATTTAAAATTTTGAATTGGGCAGAATTATGGGTGGCACCTTAATACACAAGGAAAATCTTATCTAATCCTATAATCATATTTTTATTGCTCTTATCTTTACTCTCAACTCATAATTCTTTCACATAAAAGCACCTGTAGGAAAATGCCTATAACTAGGAATCAAGTTGTATTCATTAAAAAAAAAAAAATCAGCCCCTTTTTCTTGAGGCACATATTTAAATGAGGAAATAAAGGGGGTGACCTTTCTAAGTTATTTTAGCTAAAAAATAGTTTAGAAAAAAAAATTCAAGGTCAGTTCATATATTTCCCACAGACTGCCATGCAACTCTATAGATCCTTAGTTTCTACACACCTCTCCCCATGACAGAATATCCAAAAACTATCAAGAATGTTATAAACTAATATTGCTCTGGATTATCATATATTTTTACTTTTTCCTTGGATTATATATCTAATCCTCTCAATAAATATATTTTAAAACAAGATCTCTATTACAGTTAACCCACAATTAATCAAAATTATAGTCATTCAAGTTAAAAATATTCTTTTTGATTCACCCCATATTCTAAGCTACTCTTAGTAAACAAGGAATATAAGATGTGCAACTCAAAATCAAGTATTTGAGACCCTGTAAAAAGGAAAATTTAAGTTTGGTGAAGGAAAGCTAATCACTTGGAATGCATGTTGCACCCACATTGCTGATAAGTGTTATTGCCAAGTTCTTTAACTACATTAGAAGCTGTTGCCGTTGTATTGCCCTGTGGAAAGTTTGCAATACTTTTAGTGATAATGTCAAACCCAGGCTTATATTTCTTAACCCAACACAATTGTTTCTATCAACCTCCAGTTAGGTCAGGTAGTATGAAATAGAAAGATCAGGGAAACAAAATTATTTAACTCTATCGATTTTTCAAAATTAATGTGTATTTTACCATACAGGAACTACACCATTCTCTTTTAAAAAGGGCAGACAGTTACTTTTAGGCATCTTCTTACTACTTTTTCATTCATTACCTAAAACGTTTACCAATGAATGTTTTGCAGATGCACTATTCCCTGTGACTGGTTTATTTTCAGTTAACTTATATGAGATCTACAATCGGTAGTTCCTTTTGAACATCAACGAGTCCTGTTTCCTCGGGTTTGAATTCTAGGATCTCTAAATTCCTATTGTTAGAACTACCTTCAAATCCACAATCGGCTCAATAGCTCTGCCCTTGCAAACAAAAGCTTGCGGTGGTTGGAAGTGGCGCACCAACACCTCAAGGTGTTGTAGGTCCTGGACCAGCAGCCACTCCATACACGACTATCACGAGAGCAGCTCCAAATTACCAGAGATTAAAATGGGCCAGCAGTCAGAGTGCACACACCGGAGGGAGGGAAGAGACCCTAAAGAGCACCAAGGCTTGGTAGGTGGAGAAACAAGCTAAAGTCCAAGGAGGCAAGGTGGCCCCCGAGCACTCCTTGGCAACCTGGTCGGTGCCACAGGCAGGTACCGGTTCTGGTAAGAGAGGTCCCGCCTCCCGACCATTGGGCGCACGCGAGATCTCCAATATGGGCCGCAGGAAGCAGCTTGGGTAGATGGAAAAGCATGCGCGCCGCCACCCCCATCCCTCACCCAGTTGCTCACCGGTGCTGCAGCCCCACGAGTCCCAGAGTGATCACATGCGGCACATCTAGCTGCGTGGGCCACTCTCCTGAGCTGATACAACCGAACACACCACATTCCTCTCGGACACCCAACTCCTCTAGCTCCATGTCGTCGCAGAAAGCACGTGGAGGGACCTGCCGCTGCGGCAGGGATCTAAGCACCAATCAGCAGCTCGCACGGCCGGTATACCTCGGAAGCTAGTGCCAGCAAACAGACGCTTCCTTTCCAGCCGCACGACCCTCGCTACTGCGGCGGCGCGTGCTTTCCCCAAGCAAGCGTGATTACCTCCCACCCACCCCGCGCGCCTCCCTGCCCCGCCTCCTCCCGGCCCACCAATGAGCGAGGGCGAAGGGAGAGGCCGCATGGCTGATGGGCGGAGTCACGAGCTCCAGGGGGGTGGAGCTAGTCCTACATGAGAGACCTATGGGCCGCTAATTTTTCTGCACGTGTAAATCTCCGTTATTTTCCGGTACCCAAGACTGAGGTGATGAGACTAGCGGGGCCAATGTCATTTCTCTCCCAGAGGATGTAAACTTTGTATTCTCCTGGCGAAATGCCTTCCCCTGGCCATCACTACTTGGTACACTCCAACCTATGAACCGCTCTCAAGGCTGAGAAGGGGGCCCGGTCTAAAGCTTCTGCAGAATGGGGAGGGGCGCCAGGCGCGCCACTTTTCTCCTCTCCTGCTACAGCGCCGGCGCGGGGGCGGGGAGGGTGACGGTCTGTGTCGTTGCGCCTGCGCGGCGGGAATCTTCAGGGAAAGCTCTCACTCTCATAGTTCTAACTCCTCAGGGTCGGTAAGGACCCCGAGTTTCCGCCGCTGCTGTAGGTGTTCGACCAAGGCGGGAGTGAGTGCTCTGGACAACGCGACCCTGCCTGGGGGGAGGGGGTGTCTGTGAGCCGCGTCTCCCTTCCCCCGCCCTGTGAGCCTCTTTGACCACTCCTCTTTTCCAGAGTCCGGCCTCTCTTAGTGCGGTCGCTGTCCCCAGCCCACCCAGGACGATGGCGACAGCTGAAGGTGAGTAACGGCCCTTTCCAGGAGTCAGCCCTGGACTCCCTGCTATCCACGGCCTTCCAGCCCCCACCCCGGCTTTGAGTTCGCCGGCTCGGCGCATACACGTGCGCGCCCCGTGGCCCTGACAGTAGCCTTTCCCGTGTCTCCCTGCAGCCTCTCCCTAGGCCGCTAGGCTGGCGGAATGGTGGTGCGTTGGAAACAATGCGCACTCGGGCCTCTCAGAACTGCCTCTGGGGTGGAGAAAAGGAACAAAGTAGAGGAAAAGGGTAATTAGAACAAGAAATGCCTAGGGATTGGAGAGGTGCCTGGAGATAAATTTTGTGATCTATAGAAACTGAAAAACAAAGGAACATCTAGAGTTGACTCTTCAAAGTCTCGCTTTCTCAGTTAGGTTAATAATAACCTGCTATTTCAGAAAGTTGATAATTGAACCTTCTAAAAAACTGGCTATTTTCTGTCCAGATTTTGTGTGTTTTTTAAAGTAGTCTTTCGGTGCCATGATGGCTTTGGAGAGCTCCAAAACCACCAGGCGAAAAGTTTCCTTGCTTCATTTTACATTTATCATATTTACATATTTACATAATTTGCCTACGAGTGATTATATCTTCAGGAAAGATTGTGCCAATCTCTGCTGGTAAAATTTCTACATTTATGGCGAACCGAAATCCTTATATTGGCTGGTCAGTACATTCTCTCCATATAGCAATATTGACTTTAGGTTAAAATTTCAGACTAAAAAGATCCAGATTATAATTGAGTAACAACTCCATAAAATCAAGGCATTAGATTAGAATTTTTCCTGCTATACTTGTAGACTGATAGAATTTCTAAAATCTTTGCTCTTTCACTTCCTTCCATCTTACATATCTTGGCAAGTTAATAGAATGCCACTTTTATGGTTTTTAAATGGCTCAAGAATTTTCAGTAGCAACCCAAGAGATGTTAAAATCCAGTCTGAAGAAAGACCCTTTCATTCACATCCTAAATACTGCTTCTTTCCTACCTTTTCAGCCCTAACTTTGATTTTTCTGTATTCTAAATTCTAGGTATACATTCCAGTAGGTAATTCACCAAGTTTACTCTTTGTGTTTATGCTGTTCTAGAACAGTGCTGTCTAATAGAAATATAATGGGAAACCATATATAACTTTGTTTTCTAGTTGCCACATTTTAAAAAAGTAAAAAACAGGTGAAATGAACTTTATTTTGTTTAACCCACTATTTCTAAAATAGCATCATTTAAACACATAGTCACTATAAAAAATTATATTCTCCATCTCTTTTTGTATTGAAATCCATTGTGTATTTTTACACTTATATCAATTTCAAGTATTTCATAGCCACGTGTGGTTAGTGACTACCTTATTGGACAGAAGTCCTAGATGTTCTTATCTCTTACACTTTTTAAGATTCTTAAGTTTCATTTCCATGAATTATTCTCAGTCCTCATTGATCTTTTTTGAATTCACCTACAATTTTGTAGGCATATCAGTACTTGAAGCATATGTCTCCTGTGATTGTTATTTATTTCTCCCATTAATTGAAATTCCCACCCTATTTAATAACTAGGTAATAAATATTGATTTGACTAAATTGGGAAGGAAGGGCAGTAGGTATGAACTTCATTTTGCCTTTTATCCATCCTAGACAATATCCATATCTTTCCCCTTTCTATTATTCTCCCATAGTTAATCAATTGTTCTTAAAACTTTTACCTTTTAAATATCTTGAGTCTTTTTCCTACTGCTTTTTACTTAGCCCAGGACATTTCTTGCCTGGATTGCTGCCACAGCATCCTAACTAGTCTCTTCATCTCTAGTTTTCTTTCACCCACTCCTTATTTCATTCACCACAGAATAGCCATAATGGTCTTTCTGGTAGAAAAATCTGTCATTTTATTGAAGTACTTCAAAGCCACATAGTTGTTCTTAGGATAAAGTCTAAATTCTATCCGCATAGCTTATGAAGCCTGAAGGATAAATAGTGAAATGGAAGGAAACTGTTTCAGGCCTAGGGAAGAGCATGTCCAAAGCCTGAGAAGGGGATATAGAAATCCATTTATGGAAGTTGGAATTCTAGGAAGGGAATATAGAAATCTGAATTTGGAGTACTAATCCAGGCTATATCTTGAAGGGCCTTTTAACTTTGTGAGTAAGTCAAGACATGATAGGAGATGGGGATTCATCCTCTAAATTAGGTACTCTGCAATGTCAGCTATTAAACTGAACTGTAACTGGTTTGTTTAATGGATACCTTCAATTCACTAGCTGGTGATATACCTGATTCTGCCCCCAACACACACACACTGTTATGGCAGTCATCTCCTGCCATTCCTTTCTACTCTTTAGATGTTGCTTCCCTCACCTGCCCAAAAATGTGCACACACATAGTACTCCAAATATACTGAAACTCTGCCATGTACTCTTTCACCCCATGGTCTTTGTTTCACTCTACCTACCCTTTTCTCCCTTCTGCCTAAATTTTGATCATTCATCATATCTCAACCTAATCTTCACTTTGTTCTAAACTTCTTTGATGTCTAGACTAGGTTAAATGGCCCTGCCATGAACCTGTGATCTCATAGTCCAGGAGTCTCCAACCCCTGGGCCACAGACCAGTACTGGTTCGTGGCCTCTTAGGAACCAGGCCACACAGCAGGAGGTGAGCAGCGGGCCAGGGAGTGAAGCTTCGTCTCTATTTGCAGCCACTCCCCAGCGCTAGCATCACCACTTTAGCTCTACCTCAGATCATCAGGCATTAGATTCTTGTAGGAGTGCCGGTCCCTGGTACCAGAAAGGTTGAGAACTGCTGATCCCTGGTGCCAAAAAGGTTGAGGACCGCTGCCATAGTCTGTATATTTCTCACATTGTGCTTATTGTGATGTCTTGTTTAATTTCAGCTTCCCTTAGGCTTAGGTCACTTAATAGCAGGGATTCTGTCTCCTTTACTGATATATCCCTGGTAGCTGGCATATGTACACTAAAAAATGCTACTGAATTTATATTAATTTTAATTTATCTTGATTCTATTTTAGTTCTGCTGTGAGAGAAGCAGATAGTGGAAAGCACAGATTTTGATATCAGAAGACTTAGGATTTTGTGTGGCTGTCTCATTTCCTAACTGTGTGACCACCACTTTTTTGATACTTAGTCTCCTAGTCTCTATAATTATTTACATAATAAAAATTCATTACAAAATTGTGCGAATCAAATATGCACATGAAAATACTTTGTAGAGTATGAGTTAATTTTATTTAAATTATTACTGAGCCACTCTGTGTTCACCAATTCATTATTCTAGGTATTTAGTCTTCAGTATTCAGAAAGTTTCTTTCTAAAATCTATTGTTTCCATTTTATTTCCACAGTATTGAACATTGGTAAAAAACTCTATGAAGGTAAAACAAAAGAAGTCTATGAATTGTTAGATAGTCCAGGGAAAGTCCTCCTGCAGTCCAAGGACCAGATTACAGCAGGAAATGCAGCCAGAAAGAATCACCTGGAAGGAAAAGCTGCAATCTCAAATAAAATTACCAGTTGTATTTTTCAGTTGTTACAGGAAGCAGGTAAGTGGCTCACCTAGTAGCCTCCCCCTTCATGTTCTCTCTCACACACACAGATTGGCCTTTTTCCTGGGGAAATGACACATTAATTGGATTAACAACATGTTGATTACTAGTTACATTTTTTAGTTATTATAGTAAGCAGGTAAGTAGCTCCCCCCACAGCCTCTTTCCTTTCACGCATACACACACACATACACATAACAACACACTTTGATCTCTCTCATGGGGAGATGCCATTATTGGGATTAACAACATTTTTTTGATGATGTCTCATAAGTATGCTTATTTAAATCAAACCAGGAACTCTTAAATTTCACTATAACACTTTACTTGGTTTGGAATTTGTTAGTAGTATCATTTAGTTAGTTAAAAGGAATCTTAACAGTTTGCTATAGTTTTCATCTGACACTTATTTATATCTTCCTTACAACTTCTCTCTCCTAAGACATCTTCATAAAGAGAGACTTAACCTATAAAAGAGCTTAAGGAACTTTGCTATGAAGGATGCTCGTTCTGATGTTAGGCAGCTCTAATTGATCAATTGAAATTTAGTCCCTGTAATTAATTATTATTTGCTCCATCTCTGAGATAATACAGAATTTCAAATTTCTCTTCCACTAGAAAGCTCTATAAAGAGCTTTTGAAAACTATTTGAAAACTAACCATACCTTTTCATCTTGCCATTCCCCAAGTGAGGGATTTAGACTCGATCAGAGATCTTCAGGGTTACCTCCTAACCTAAAATGGAAAGAAGACTATTTCCAATAGAGAAATCTATTAGAAAGAAGGTCAGAAAAAGGTCAGAACATTTCTGTGGATACTGTTCGGAGTGAAGGAAGGGAAATTAGGATAATGGAGTTTTCTGCAGGAATTCTGTCAATAGTTGATTGGTCTGTATTGAATGAAATCTCAGCTAATAAAAGATTTGGGCTCTTTCACTCCAGTGGCCTCATTGCCTTGGATCACTCAGCTTTTGAAGCCTCCGGTTCCTTATCTATAAAAGCTTTGTTCTTTATCATCTCAATTCTAATTTTATAATTTAATAACTGTCTCCTTTTCTTTCCCATTGTTCCCAGTTGCCTTTCATTTCTTAGAGCTTCCAGTAAGCATTAATTTTTCTTAAATACAAAGGGGGATTAATACTTTTGTTACCAGTCAAGATAAATATACCTACCTTCCACAAAATAACAAAGTGATTCAAGTTAAATCCTTTCCGTCAATATACAGTGGGCTCTTGAGTAGTTTTGCCTCTTCCAAGTACTGTTTCACATTTTTAAGTTAGTATGAAAAAAAATGTTTGATTGCCAGCCTAAATTGTTGCCCACATTATAAACCCCTCTATGCATTGAAAGTAAGTAATTGTTCTATATTTAAAGGAATGCCCATAGTTCCTAACTAATATGACCCAAGATTTTTATTTTAAGCCTTCCTTGATTGATGGTTTCCCAGTGATTTTGAGTAGTTTTATAGAAAGAGCATTAAACCAATTTTAGACTCCTTTTATAATATAGATAAGTGACCCATTTTTATCCTCCTAAGTTATTTCTCCCAATACATATTAAAATTTTTTAAAGTTACTTAACACCATAAATTGTTAATAAAATTAGTTTCTAGGTACTCATTGCTGTGGGATTATATGTATACTTTAAAGTAATAGAAGTACAGGCCAAAGGTTTTATTTGCTTATTAAATAAGGCACTGCACAGTGTACTTTCTGGGGCTTAAGGACAGGTAAATTGGAGTGATCCAAGTTGTCTCTGACCAGGATTTACCTAGTTTTGACTTTGAAAGTCATGCGTCTGAGGTAACTAGGAAAGTTGGTCACCCTAAATAAAGTAACAGGTCTCTTTAAACTACTGTATTTGTCACATTTAACATAGCTAAAACTTACTTGACTCACAGGAAATACTGAAAGGTGTTTTCTGAGCTTTATATGTTATGAAATTTAGGAAAACCTAGATTTTAAAAAATTCTTAAACAGATCAGTTTTAGGGGACAGATAGGGGTTCTGTAAAGCCTTAAGTAATTTTTACTTGTTAATAGCTGAATAAATGCTATGTCTAGTTGACTACTAGTTGTCTATTTAAAGTAGTTTTCTTTACAACCAGGATTATGTTCCAGGTTAAGGTATTTCTAGAAATTAGAATGGGAAGAGCACCAGAATGAGAATCAGTAAATGAGGATTCTAGTTTTCTCATTGTCACTCATGAGCAGACTGTAAAGTACGATACAGATAATAAGTATAGGTAGTACTGTTTTTCCATTGAAATAATATTACATGCTGTACCTGAGTTATAAGATTTGTGGATTTGGTCTCAATACTTAAAAAAATCAAAATCTTTTGTCTCAGCTCCCCCATAGAAACCCAGTGTAATCACATTTAGGTGTGAGAGTAGTGATATGAATAATAGTCTAGCAATTGGCTAAACCACAGATGGGAAGCTGGGCAGCTTTAATACACTGATGGCCCCAAGGATATGTGGACCGATGAGCCATCATACATGGCCATTGTAATTCAAAGTATGAAGTGACATTTACATTTTATTAGTTACCTTGATAGTTTTGAATTTTGTAGACAACAGACAAATGGGGAGAAGTTCTTTTTCTCATGTAATCATGAAATTTGCTTTAATGGTTAACATGTATTGAAAGCAATCATTATATCATTTAAACTGATTCACTCATTTTTAAAAGCAGGTTTTTTTTTTCCTGTATGAGATCATTACCATAAGTTGATTCTTTGCTTTTGGTTCCCTTAGATGTGTGTGTTTTGTTTTTGTTTTTGTTTTGGGGGGCGGGGAGCGGCTTCCTCTGGATAAAAGTAACTTTTGTTTACATTTAAATAATAGTTTTAGATACTAGTCTGTCAAGCTTGTTAGACAAATGAGAAGCTATGGCTGATTAACAGTCTAAAAAAGAAAAGCTCTTGAACCCAGGCATATAATTAGCCACCTCAAGTTAAGGATTGATGTCAGTGACCTGCCAGCACATGAGCCCAGTCATTCCTTAAAAGTTACAATGACTGTTTTACTTATATTCTTTCTCAGAGTTTCAGTTCATACAGCATACTACAATTTATTTTCCCTGTTTCAGTTGAAGTTTACTAGTCAAACCCAAAGGGAATGCAGAGAAAACCCTACAGGTTTTAAAACTGGACAGTACATTTCAGTTCCAAGCACCATTACCAACTGGCAGCATGACCTAGTTTGTCAGATTACTTAATTTCATTGAGCCTCTGCTTTTTTCAATGTAAATGATGGTTCTTACCTCAAAATTTTTATTTTGGTAAATGAGATAACACGTAAAACACTTAGCACTGCGGGGTTTCCATAAATAGAGGTTCTCTTCATGTATGGATACATACATAAATGATCATAGATCCTCAATCCTTTCTTGATAAGAAAAAATTAATCTTAGATTAGAGAATTAGATTGAGATTGGAGGTACTAACATTGCAGCCTCAAGATAAGCATTATTATGTTAAATTCATGCAGAGTTCCAAGAGATGTTTTAATTTACATTAATGCTCTAGTATTACTTTTTATTGTGACATAATAACACTCTAAGAAAGACAGTCTGTCATAATGATTAAGTGGTTAGCACACAAAGTTCAGACAGTGTATGTTGGAAACCCTGCTTTACCTAGTACCAGCTGACATAAGTACTATGCCTCAGTGTCCTTATCGGTTTTGTTAGATGTCGTCATACTATCTACCTTACCAGGTGTTATGAGGATTAAACAAAGAAAATTTATAATGCCTGACATAATGTAGGTCTTTATACTTTTCAAAATAAAGTTGTGGTAAAATATACATACCTAAATTTTGTCATTTTAACCATTTTTAAGTATGTAATTCGGTGGCAATAAGTACATTCACAGTGTTATCCAACCATTACCACTATCCATTTCCAGAATTTTTTCATTGTCCCAGATGGAACTCTGGCCCATTAAGTAGTTCTCTCCTTTCCCCTCTCTCCCCATCTCCTGATATCCTCTGTTCTACTTTCTGTCTATGAATTTGCCTTTTAGGTACCTCATGTAAGTGGAATGAATTATATAGTATTTGTCCTTTATTTCATTTAGCATAATTTTTCCAAGGTTAATCCATGTTGTCACATATCAGAATTGCATTCCGTTTTATGACTAATAATTTATTGTATGTATGTACATTTTGTCTATTCATTCATCTATTGATGGGACACTTGGGTAGTTTCCCCCTTTTAGCTATTGTGAATTTTGCTGTTGTGAACATTGGTGTACAATTACCTGTTTGAATCCCTGCTTTTGATTCTTTTCAATACCACCTACCCTAGAAGTGTTATTATATCACAGTACAAATAATACTGTAGTATACTGTGAATTAAACCATCAGGAAACTGGCATGGGTTTAACATAATGCTCATGTTCAGGCTGCAGTGTTATCTTAGTTTTCCAATAACAGTTTAAATAAGAGAAGGAAGAAGGACAAATTTTTTCTTTGCCCTTGGCCAAATTGACCATTGTATTCCTGCTGTTCCACATTGGATGATTTTCAAGGATTATTCGCTCCTTGAACAAAAGAAATAAGAGAAAAAGGCTATCCAAAATTTAGGGCTATATCTAATTGTGATAAGTAGATTGATATTTTATAAGGCCCATATAATACTGGAGCATAGAACATAAGAATCCTGCAACCAAGTCTTACTTGGAAATAATTTAGTGTCTCCCAGGTAAGTTATCTACCTTGTGCAAAGTTAGGTATGCACTGGAAGAGGAGGTACTCAAAAAATATTTTTTGAATGAATGAATTAATGAATGGTAAAGACACTGGGATCCATATCTTCTAAGCCAGTGTATACTTTGCCATGTAATATTAAAGTGAAATTTTTCTGAGTATTTTGATAAGCAGCATAAAGCACAATAGTTGTTTTCCTACTTTCCCCTTTTTTTATTTTTGATAGTGGCATTTAAAGGTAATGCATTTAACTAGATAGGGTTTTTGTTTTTTTTGTAAAGGATAAAGTTTTCTTATGCCTCAGATCTACCTTTTAAATATAATTTTAATGCTTCTTAATTTTTATCATTAATATATAGGTATCAAAACTGCTTTCACCAAAAAATGTGGGGAGACAGCTTTCATTGCACCTAAGTGTGAAATGATTCCAATTGAATGGGTTTGTAGAAGAATAGCAACTGGTTCTTTTCTCAAAAGAAACCCTGGTGTCAAGGAAGGATATAAGTTTTACCCACCTAAAGTGGAGATGTTTTTCAAGGTAATTATTTTATGTCTCTGTGTCTTACTATAAAATAGCTATAAATTTATACTTACCAAGTCAAAAGATTTAGACATTATTAAAGCTTTTGATATTGCAATTGTCATTTCAGAAATGTCAATAATGTACATTTCTATTATCAATGATAATTCAGCTTTCTAACCTGTTTCCCATTTAGAAAAAAAAAGTGCATCTTACTGCCAGCATTAATTTAATTTTACATAATCACTCTCATTGAGGCTGAAGCAAATCTGAATAGTTTTCAATGTGAAAATAAAATATAAAAACTTCTTGGAGTGTTTCTAAACAACTTGTCTCTAATCCTGATGTAACAGAAATGTATATGATGATCAGTATTTAATAGTTTTTTTCATGGTAAATTTCAAAGCAGGGAACAACACAAAGGAGAACATCACATTCCACACAAAAATATCAAGATTCTCTCCAGATCTTCTTGCCAACCTTTTTGTGCGAGCAGCAAACTTTGCAGTGACTGGTTGGATTCTGTTTCCCTGATGGTGGTAGTGTCTGCTCTTGGGGAAATGTCTTCTAGACAGGCAAAGAGGTGTGACATCAAAGCACAGGCAACCTTGAAGATACTGCTGCCCTGGCTTGTGATGCTTTCCCAACATTCAGTCAGTATCAGTCTGAAGTTTATATGGCTGACTGTGTGCTCAGGATTGTTCTTAAAGAGGATGTAGAAGTTTAGCACTATAATGTTTAGAAGGTGGTGAGAGAATTTCTTATACCACAACTTGTGCCTTTTGTGCCCAGTTGGATAAGAAATGAGCATCTAAGGTGGCTCCATAGTGTAGTGGTCAGCATGTCTGCTTTACACGCAGAAGGTCCTGGGTTTGCATCCCAGGTGGAGCCACAGACCAGGTACCCCGAGTGCACCGGTGGTGCCAGGCCCCAGGTCCGCCAGGCCCCCTGAGTGCACTGGGGTTGCCAGGCCCCGAGTGAGCCAGGCCCTGGGTGCACCAGGCCCCAGGTGCATGCTGCGAGTGTGTGGGAGAAGACACTCTGCCTTCAGAGATCCAGTTAAGGGGAAACGGCAACATCCATAAGTCGGGGGTGGAAGTTGGGGGGGCGGAATTAAAGAGGGGGGAAAAGAAAAAAGAAATGAGCATCTGATTAGCCAAGTCCACTGCTCCCAAAATGACACATGGCTTCTTAGTTTTTTTTTTTTTTTTTATTTCTGTTGTCTACTTCAGTCACAGTATCATTGTGGAATGTTGACAACATTGTCACCACTTCAGCCGTAAGTTCACCACAGAATCTGGCTATAGTTGTACCCTTTGCAATTCTTTTTTTTTCCAGATCGTTTGACATCTGTTTTCTGTCCAAACAATATGTCACAACTGCATCAGCCCTTTTTTGATGTAATTCTATGAAAAGCATGGGAGATGTATGGCAAAATTTGGGGGAAAGGTTAGGAATATAATCCATGAGCTATTGCTGGATAAACGCTGCAGCTGCAAGCACTGCCAGCGACTATTCTCAGGGCAAACAGGAAATGGGTTAAAGAAAAACATCTTTGAAAATCTACTTATCTTTTGACCAAGATGACTAAAAGAACAAATTAAAATCAGCAGTTACTAGGAAGAAAAGTAACAAACAGTTCAAAAAATTTTTAAATTTACTTTTGAAGTGTGTGAAGTAAAGACTAATATGAAGGGTCTTTTTATATTCTAATATAGAAAAACTATTATCAATGTCTCAAAAGCAAAAACATAGTAAAGGATGTAGGAATCAGTAGTTATCAATTTGTTTGTTTTCTTTAAACTGCTTTTTCTTTCCAGCTTTGTTTATATACCGTTATGCATAGTTATACTCCAGAAGCAATGTCAGTGTATTTTTAGTCAGTGAACTGCACAGTTTAAAGTGCTTGTATTATTATAATTATACAGATCAAGAATCCTTGAAAGAAAAATTTTATGTAAAGTTGGGACACGATGTAGAATAAAATGAAACTTATTTTTTCACTGATCTCTTTACTTTGAAGTCTCTTGAATTATCAAATAATGTTCCTAAAAACTTGTAGATTTTTATAAATTCTTATCAATAATAAGGTCAGGATATTATGAAAACCATCCTGGAAGATTTGGTAGATTAAAATGTGTTTTAGCCTTTTTACCCTCTCTGTTGACTGTGATTAATGAGAAATAAAAATCACAAACTTATACTTAATTTAGTTTATATGCAGAGAGAAAATTCTTTCACATGCTTTATGACCTAGAATAAATTACCCAACTATTTTGAGTTTTAGAGTAGCTATTTAAAATAGACAAATTAAAAATAATTTCTGTAAATTAAAGTATTTTTTTAAAAAATTGAATCTTTAGAGGAAAAGAATATTTCTAAGGACTTCATGCTCAAGGGAAAAAGGGCTTCAGTTTATCTGAAAAGCTCAAAAAGCTTATAAAGTTAATTCTGCTTCTATACTTTATTCTCAGGATGATGCCAATAATGATCCACAGTGGTCTGAGGAACAACTCATTGCTGCAAAATTTTGCTTTGCTGGACTTGTTATAGGCCAGACTGAAGTGGATATCATGAGTCATGCTACACAGGCTATTTTTGAAATACTGGAGAAATCCTGGTTGCCTCAGGACTGTACACTGGTTGATATGAAGGTACAAATAAAATGGAGATTTGAAAGTAAAGATTATAACTGAGAAATGTCTTTAGTAGTATAGTTTTGAAAAACTACTTTGGTGATATGCTGTTTCTAGATTGAATTTGGTGTTGATGTCACCACCAAAGAAATTGTTCTTGCTGACGTTATTGATAATGATTCTTGGAGACTCTGGCCATCAGGAGATCGAAGCCAACAGAAAGACAAACAGGTAGGTGATACTTCAGGTTTTTTTGTCCTTTGCCAGATCATCAGTCTGCAGTAGAAAAGAAAGGGAAGATAGAGGAAAAGAAAAGGCAGTTATTTTCTTTATGATATAAACCTAAGTTGTTGAATGCTATTTGTTTTAAAGATTAGTATCTTGTATTTCCTATGTCCTGAAAAAAAAAAGATAGGAATAAAATTTTACATTTACAAAGCAGATTTTTCATTTATTATTTTAATAGACTCACATAGAGCAAGTATTATACTTGTTTGGCTAATTGAAAACTAAGGCTCTCAGAGGAGGATAGATATTGTCACAATTAAGAGGCAGATTTGGAACTCCCAAGTCTTCTGAATCTTACCAGGTTCTATTCCTGTTCTTTAAATAACAAAATTAAAACAAGACCCTCTTTATCCTTAATATATAATGATTGTCAAGGAGTTATTTGTAGTTGCTAGTATAGAAAGCACTTACCCTAAAATGAAAATATAAATATGTTTCACTGTCTGAACTTTCTTTAGTCTAACTCAAAATGAATTTGTAGACTCCTGTACATTTTTAGATACATTCCTTTCCATGCAAACTCTTCATAATCTGTACCCAAAACTCAGAAACCAAATAATTTCAGATAGCAAGAATACTACTAATAGAATATATTTGTGTTCTAAACTTTGTCTTATTTTCTAGTCATATCGTGACCTTAAGGAAGTAACTCCCGAAGGGCTCCAGATGGTAAAGAAAAATTTTGAGTGGGTTGCAGAAAGAGTAGAGGTAAACCTTTTGTATTAAATTCATACTGCATTTTATATTTTTCTCCAAATAAATCTTACTTCAAAAAAACAAAAAGTGAGAGGGTGCAGTGCTTTTCTTTTTTCCAATGACTTTAAAGAAAGGAGTACCTTTAAGAAATGTGCCACTTAACTGCCCTTCTTGGCATACTAGAACTCCTGCTATTAAGCTTACCGGTACACTCCTCTCAAATCCTGTTGGGGACATCTGGAATCTTGTTTTCTCCTGGCCCCTGCAGGAGAAGCCTCAAATTTCTTATCCACCTCTCCACTGCTGCTCAAAGTTCCTTTAGCATGGGTTCCATTAGCAGAGTTCACATTTGGAACTCCATGTGTCATTAGAATGTTACTTTAAAAGATTTATGATATTATGATTACCATAATTCCTTGAAAATTGAATAGGGTCTATGGTTACTTAAGGGTTCTAACTACCTTGTAGAACATTTCCATGGAAACATGCATTTTGAATTTTATGCAACTAGCAAAGATTTATAACATGATCTCTATTTTGGCTGATCGTGGAGGTTTAAGAACCTCCATTAAACAGATTGCACTAAAAATGTTTGGATGAAATATATTTATAGCTTTCTAAATATTATTTAGAAGCTTGAGTATTCTTATTTTATCTGATTAAAAATCATACTTGTTAGGTCTTAATTGTAAGAACTCTTTAGAGAGATTATGTAAAAAAATAAATTCTTTCTATCATTTTGTTTGTCTTAAATTTGGTATATTAAGAAAAAGTATTCTGTGCAGAAGTAGTTTTACCATAAACTATAGCTCTGTAAACTGTTCTTACAGTACTCATTCCTATATTTACTTATTTTTGTCCTTTTGCATATCCATGTTTTTCTTTTCTAGCTGCTTCTGAAACCAGAAAGTCAGTGCAGGGTTGTTGTAATGATGGGCTCAACTTCTGATCTTAGTCACTGTGAAAAAATCAAGAAGGCTTGTGGAAATTTTGGCATTCCATGTGAACTTCGGGTAACATCTGCCCATAAAGGACCAGATGAAACTCTGAGGATTAAAGCTGAGTATGAAGGTAAATGTCGAATAACTTGAGCATTTCAGGAAGTTCTGATTTTGCCAAAAAATTTTTACATTTAGACTATTAATGCTGGAAAAGAGCTTTGCCACATTTCCAAGGGAAAAAATGTGATATTCTGGGCTTTCATGACACCTCCCAAGAGTGTAAGGAATTTATAAAAGAATGAATCAGAGAGAAAGATTTGAAAATTCAAGCATGCATGGAAGGAAAGACTAGAATTAGTCTTTACCTAATAAGAAAGCCCCTCGGCATTGTTTCTAATCTGTTCCAACAAAAAATAGGCCCCACATCAATTATAGGAGACTTGAGGTTGAAGCAGCAGATCTCAAGAATCAATGACCAGCCTTGCCTGGGAAGCAGTTAAACATGAAATTGAGGAATAATTTCAGAATTTAGTATTGAAAATAAATGTCTTAATGGAAGATAGCATTGATCTAAAATGGAGCCCTGAAGACACAACCAAGTGCTTTTCAACTGGAAGAAAATGTTTATTGAGTATTCCTTCCAAAGACAGTTGCTACAGGAGCATAGTTATTAATTTTTTAGGGGGGGGGAGGAGAAGGAGAAGGTCTCAAACCCCCTGGCAAGATAATAAAAGCTAGAACTCTTTCTCCAGAAAAATGTAAAGGAATGATTTATAAATTTATCAAAGAATGAAATGTTTAAGGTATGTTAGAAAATATACTGAAGGATTTTAAGTATTTGAGTATTATTGAATTTGCCTTCAACTCTTGTTTCCAAAAAGTGCCCCTAAATCTTTGGTCTCTATTACCCCTTTGGTTGAAAGACACTAGGACAGACACTGGTTTGAGTGGTGTCATTCTTCATTTTGGTGAGCCTAAGCAGCAATAGTAGAAAGGGCCTTTGAGCCATTCAATCACTGACACCTTGCTACCTTCTTTATACTATAGATCTTAAAGATGGCCAAACCTATTCTTGCTACTTCTTAACATACAGTAAGTAGCAGAGTGAACCTTATATTTTTAATATGTATGTAATAATAGTAACTTATTTATGCTTTTTTTAGAGACAGAAAGGAATTCAAGGAGTTAAGACATACAGGTCTTTTTTTTTAACCTGTCTTTAAATATCTTTTGACTACTTAGCATAATTATAAATTTCTGATTTCCTTAGGGGATGGCATTCCTACGGTGTTTGTGGCAGTGGCAGGCAGAAGCAATGGTTTAGGACCAGTGATGTCTGGGAACACTGCATACCCAGTTATCAGTTGCCCTCCCCTCACTCCAGACTGGGGAGCTCAGGATGTGTGGTCTTCTCTCCGACTACCCAGTGGTAAGATACATTGAATTTTAAAAAATTCTCTATTAAAAAATTTTAAGTATGCACAATAGTGTAGAGAATAATGTAATAAAATCTCACTTACCCATTACCCAGCTTCAGCAGTTAACATCTCGTTGCATCTGTTGCCCTCTCCCACTGGATCATTTTAAAGCAAATCTTAGACTTTATAGCTATAGCATTTTATATTTAAATATTTAAATATGCCTCTCTAAGTGATAAGGACTCTATTTTTTAAATCATAATACCATATATAACATCTAAGAAAAATTAATGGTAATTTCTTAAAATCATTTAATTTCCTATTAGTGTTTGAATTTTTTCAACCTTTTCTAGGATCTTTTGTCTATCCATTATTCTTAAATTTCAGAAAGTTGTGTCTTGGTGAGTCTGTTTCCATCCTGGGCTTTCGGTGAGCTCTTTTAATATGGAACTCTGATTCTTTAATCCTGAGACGTTTTCTTGAATTATTTAATTTCCTTACCCCTTCATTTTCTCTCTCTTCTGATTCTAGATTTATTATTCAAATTTGGACCTCTTTGATAGCTATTCTATTTTCTTGCTCTTGTTGCTCTACTTACTGGAATATTTCTTCAGCTTTACATTTCTAGTCCTATTGAGTTTTTCGTTTTATTTAGGGTATTTTTAATTTCCAAGAGCTCTTATTTGTTCTCTGTCTCCCCACACCCGCCCCCAAACATCCTTTTCTTTGATCTCTCTCAGATTGTTGGTTCCTTTCCTCAGCTGTGTAATCTTTGGCCATTTGCTCATTTAAGAGTTGGGCACTGTAACAAACCATTTGGAAGCCCTGTGCAAGTGGGTGGGGCCTGTCAAAAGTGGGTTCCACTATAGGCTGATCTGATAGGGTTGTTCTTTGAGTAACTCCTCACATCAGTGTCTTTCAGTCTTTTCTCATGTGATGACCAGAATCACCCAGAGAACCTTTCTAGTCTCAGTCTTCTACCTAGAGGAATAAACCTGGCTGGCAGCATTTGGGAAGCCGGGGAACTTGACTAAGATGTGTGTAATCCCATTTTCACTATGGCATTCCTTGCCTCAACTGGGCGTGGTATCCTCCAGTCCACAGAAGTCTGGACTAAGTCTATTTTACCTTCAGAAAAATTTTAAACTGATGTGGTGCAGAAGGAGCAGTTGCTTAGATACATGAAGTGGGAAGGGGACCTGAGGGCCTGTTTCTCGACTTTCAGTCAGTCTTCTTTGTAGCCCCATTTTGACCCCACTCCTCCTTTCAAAGGTGTCTGTCTACTGCCACTAATTCCTCAGCCTTTGAGTGGGTTCTGTAATGCTAGTCAGGTTGCTTCTCATCTTTCCCTGCTTCCAGTTTAGGATTAAATTTTCTTGGTCTGCTAAGTAGTTATGCTCCTTTTTTGTATTTATGTTCTTCAACTATTGCTTTTATATGATTTCAGAGATGATACATCTTGTGATTCTTAACTAGATATCTGATTATATCAACTTAAGTTAAAAATATACTACAGCTATAGGTAAAGCTATAACCAAATTTATAGCAGAGAAATAATATAGGTATATATTAGGTATTATCCATGGAGCTTAGAAAAAGCTATCCATGGGAATATGATAAGTGAAAATTAGGCAGTTTTTATTTCGTACTGTCCAAGGAGAAACAGAATCTGAAAGATTTGTACACTGTGATCACTGGAATTGGGGATAATATTTTGAAGGACAGTATTAGAATGACCTGTGTAAAATCCTGAAAACTCCATTTCTCTTTTTCTTATGGCATGCTCACTGGGTAACCTAACTTTTTGCTAATTAAACTTTGATATCAGAAAGGGAGTTCTTGGCAGTAGGCACAGGTATCGGTTCCTAGAGTAGAACACTCTACTTAGTATAATTAACCTTGTGATTTGTACTTTATTCTTATTGGGGATAGCGAGAGTCAAAGAGCCTGATGAATTCCAAGAATACTGGGAAAATGGAGCTTTTGGATCCATAAGCTAGCTAGTCCTTGACTCTAGTGACTGACAATAGTTTCAACTCAAGAAACTCTGCCTAAGCAAACATGTACCTCCCCCCCAAAGGAAATTACTTTCTTACTTTTTTAGCTCTTATTACTATTGAATTTATTTATAATTAACATTTATTAGGATTATTCTTTGGATTTGACTTTTTGACTGCCTAAAAATGTTAAAATAGTTCAAGTGTAAAGACAAAAGTAACTAGGATATTGTCAAAACAGTTTGTCTAAAAACAGGTAATTGTACTCTTGTCCTTGTCCCTTGTTTCATTTCTATTGCCTTTTACCAGGGATTTAAAGGGATTGTATATGTGAAAAAAAAACTTTGAAAAAAGTAACTTTCTTTGCCAGTGGATTTAGTGAAAAGAGTGATAGATGACGAATATAAAATATCTGCTCATGGCAGATAATCACTTATAATCACTTTGCCACTCCAACAATAAAGATGTAAACTCCTGTATATCCTTTGTTAGACAATAATACAATAGCTTTTTATTATCTGACTAATAGGACTTCTCTGAGTATGAAATAATTTGCTTAAGTGGTATTTTCATTATTAATTGACAGCTCAATTTTCTTTTTCTTTCTGAACCAATAGGTCTTGGCTCTTCAACTATACTTTCTCCAGAAGGATCAGCTCAGTTTGCAGCTCAGATATTTGGATTAAACAACCATTTGGTATGGGCCAAACTGCGAGCAAGCATACTGAACACATGGATTTCCTTGAAGCAGGCTGACAAGAAAATTAGAGAGGACAATTGACAAGAAAGAATATCATTGTATTTTTTTAGGAGAAAAACTAAATTTCTAGTTTAGCCACAGGAAAAAAAGCAAGCAAGATGAAGATTTTAAATCAATCAGAAAACAAATGAATAAGTGCTTCTCTAAGATTCATGGATTAGGAGACTATATGTACATATTTAAGAACATTTTAAAATGAATATCTACTATATGGTCATTGTTAGGTAATGTAATCAAATATATTTGCTTAACAATGCTAATAATGTCCTATTATAGAGCTCTGAAGTTACTACTTGGCCTTCTATATCTCAGCCCTTAAGGTTTAGAAAATTAAGATGATTGTAATCTTAGAAAGTGTGGTAAGAGCAATGTAGTTCTCTTAATTTGATCTTTACAAAATTCTAAGGTTATGGTTTTATATTTGTAGTCAGTATCTCAGAAAATGGTGTACATTTATCTCTAGCTATTGATAGAGATGTTTTATTTTGATTTTAAAGAAAAATTGAGATTGGTCCTAGGAGTAGGAAGGACACATGAAATAAGATGAAGGGGTGCTGTGGAAGCCATGGAAAGGGGACTTTTCTGAGAACTTTGATGATGGGTATCATGGTAATTTGCCATGGGAAAAAAGTAGATTCACCTTTGCTATTCCAAATGAAAGATTTAGTAAATCTTACTTTACTATGGTGGGTGTCTCTGAATTATAAAATTATTTTGTGATAATACATATTTTAGCCACACTATCCCCAGTATGCCATCATTTTCAGAAATTAGAATCTCTCCGTCAATAACCGTAACTAGTTTCTTTAAGTTCAGGCAGTATACGCAGCAGGATTCACTTCCGAAGGAGCAGTTGTTGATGAGAGGTACTATAGTTCATCATTAATCTATAAACCATATAGATTAGTATTTCTGTATGTTATGCAGGACTGAGGATTTTATAGTTTACTACTTTCATCCAAGTATCCATGAACCCCTTAAACTTACATGTATAAAATTTTATGTATATGCTTTTATGAAAAGGGCAATTACAGTTTTATCAAAAGGATCTGTGTCCCCAAGAATGTTAAGAATCTCTGCTACAGATAAAATCTTGATAGGACCCTGGCCACAGGCCTACTGTCTACACTTTTCACCTCTCTCAAATGTTAACAAGCTGGCATCCCTTATCACCACTCACCTGATCTCTGGTGGGGTCTGATTGATCTAACCACTTCTTTCTTTGGCTAGACACCAAGATATTCCAACCTCTCAATCATTTCTCATTATTACTATTTCCCCTTAAGCATTGATGTTTCCTACTACTGTCTCCATTGTTTACAAATAATGATCTTAACTCCTTCAACTAAAACTAGTATTACTGAATCCCTGCTCTGTGTCTGTAGACTTGTATTTTCAACTATCCATTTCTGAAGGCTATAAACTTAATTCATCATCCACCAAGCCTATAACTGGCTACATTCGCTGTCTCAAATCAAAATTTTGATTTCATCCTTGATGTTTTCATGACCTTTTGCATCTAACTCATCACCAAGTCTTGAATTTATTACCGTTTACCCATCCTCTGCAAAAGTCTCAAGTAGGGGTCAAAGTCTACATTAGCCTGATCTAGGAGGTCTTCATTCTCAGCCCAACCTTTTGAAGTTGATTGCGCAAGGACTTACAACATAAATTCTTAAAAATCTATTTTGCAACATAGACTTCTTTGAAAAAATGAATGCTGTTGACCTCTGTAGAAAATTGCACACAAGTCACCAGATTTCATTGGTTCTTGGTTCCCTTGAAGCCTGTTGGTCTGTAGGTTAAGAATCGCTGATGTAACCGATCAAGAGAACTTGCTTTCCTAAATTTTGGACCATCACTTATGTACCATTAGTTCTTAGGATGTCTTCATTTATGTCATCATAATGTTATTAGAGTTTTATCTTCACTGTCTCCATGAAACCTTCCCTAATCACCTGTAGCTACAAGGGGTACAAGTAGTTTTTTTTGGATTGTAAGCTGAGAAAATTTTACACTTTATTCCTCTTACATTGCCTTGTGATCTGATAAACTGTGCCTAACTGTATGTCAGATATGGGGGAATAGCAAAAATTATGTATTGCTTAATTTTCTTATGTTCACAAGAATTTAAAAGATATGATTTTAACTTCTTTAAACTTTGGCTTCATGTTTACTCCATAGTCATTGACTGCTATTTCGGCTTTTCTCCCTGCCTAGCAAAAACTTCACCTGTTTCTGTGCAGTATCTGAAAATTTTCAAACATTGATTTAGACTGGTGAATAGGATTGATCATTTTCAATAGTAATTGTCAATTTCACTATTAGTTTCTTACTAGAGTACATATATCCTCAATAATTCAGTGCTGGAGTAGATACTTGTTTGAAATATTTTAACTTTGTAAAAAGTAACTTACAGAAATTAACTAGTTTGCCATCTTTGGGTGTTTTATACTTTCTATGGACTTATAGTTAAACATGAAAAAGAGGAAGAATTGTGCCCAGTAATGTGGCACTTAAACTTTGTATCATAAAGCCACTGCTGTTGTTTTAATGCAGTCTGAAATTCAAATACTGCAGCCAAATAAAAGACAAAGATCAACTCTTGTGTGAAGCTTTATTTATTCATCCATTTGTGAAATATGCTTTACCTGATTTTATTCCTAGGCCCTAGGAAATTAGCACTGAACAGAGACAAGGCCCCCACTCTCACAAAACTGAAATTTTATTGGGGATGACAAGCCATAAAAGATAAATTGGATAGATTCAGGGAAGTATACATGCATACAAAGAATAACCAAGGTGAGAGTATAGTGATAGGAATAAGAGAAAGGTCTCTGAGGAGAGCAGAGCAATACTGTAAAAAAGCAGGCCATGCCAAGAATTGGGGAAATAGATTTCCAGAGTAAGGGAACGGTAAGTAAAACAGCTTTGCCTTTTTGAGGGCTTGCAAACATACCAGTGTTGCTGGAACAAAGGTGAGAATAGAAAGATCATGTTCATGTTAACAAAGACTAGATCCTTTGGGAGCTATAGGCCCACACTAAAGTGTGAGAGGGAAAACCATTAGAAAGTTGGAGCAAGGGCACGACATAGTTAACATGTTTTAAAATTCTCTCTGGCTATTGTGTAGATGAGTTGAGGCTGCTGTCCAGGTGAGGGATGATGTGACCTTTAACAAGTTATTTAAATTTTTTGTGCCTCAATTTCCTCTTATATTAAATGGGACTAATACTACCCACTTCAATAGGTTATGAGAAGTAAATGAGTCGACGTATGTAAAGTCTATCCTGGCACATGAATGCATTATGTAATGTCCATTTAGCAGACTGTAGAGGATGAAATGAGTGGAACTGATTCACCATGAAAACATATTCCCTTCAGCTGATTTCTAAAAATGAAAGAATGGACAGCATAATATGGGTGGGTTAAAGCATGATGTGCCATGGACTATCAACAATCTCCCTGCCATCTTTAGCCCAGCAGTCCTTGAAAAGCCAGTGAATAAACTTACTTTCAATGGAATGGTACTTTTTGCATTTAACTGCCCATATCTTCAAATGCTTGCCATGCAGTTGTTAATCTAGCATTGTGGAACTGAAAATAGCTGTGGAATGGAAACAAAAAGATTTCCTTGGGCTTCAGTTCTCGTATGTAAAGTGGGCTAAATAACATTTCTTCTGTCCACCTCAGAGTGGATAAAATGCCTATATGGAAGCTTCTCAAATCATACATTGCTAAATCCATCGGTGCAAAAATAAGCTTTTGAGTACCTACCATGTGCAAGACCCTGGGGACAAGATCTAGTTTCTGCCTTTGATGAGTCTTGCCATCTTCCAAGAGCAGACAGTTCCAAAACGCTGTATTGTCATGGAGGAAAGGATAGGGTGGATATTTTGAATACACAAAGGATGAGGGGATCTGAATAAGTATATCATGAGTGAAAAGGAGGGACTTTTAACTCCAACTCTATTCTCAATCCCTCACCTTTTCTTCATAGAATTTATTACCACCAAACATAGTATATGTTTGTTTATTGCCTCTCCCAACCAGAAAATAAATAAAATTCTGAGTGTACTGGTTTGTCTTTCTGTTGTTAATTGTATCCCTAGCAATTAGTATGTCTGACACCGGTACATACAAGGCATTCAAATATTTATCAAAAAGAATAAATATGCAAATTCCCAGAAGTATGGCAACATGGAACTACACATCTATTAGAGGAATATAACATATAAGGGGAACAGGAATTAAGTAACAAAAGACCGATGTGGGATGGGGAGGTAATAAGCAAAGGCCAGATCATAAAGGATCTTACATATTAGGCTTTATAGTTTAGGTTTTCTCCTGAGGGCAAGAGAGTGGCATTTGATATACACTTTAAAAGATTGCTCTGGTTTGGAAGACTCCTGTTTCAAGAATGGCAGGTTAAATCCATATATTTATATTCTGTTTGCCAGAAAACCTCTTTAAAATGACAGAAGAAATAGAAACATAGGAATCCATGGCAGAGGAATTCTGAAGAATTTTTGGAGGCTACAAAATATATGGGATCAACTGCCAGTAAAAATCAAAACTAAAGCCTTATTTAGAGTCAGTGATCTGAAAAGTTAGAAAAGCACTACTAAGGCAGTGATTCTTAACCTTAGGGATGGGTGGGTGGGTTGGTATAAACACCATGGAAAATCCGATGGAAGCTATAAAACTCAGAAAAATTCACCAGAATTTTGGGTATATCAAATGTCATCTAGAACTTCCTAAACACCCCCACCCCCAAATCCAGACATAATTGGCTTGAACTCTGTGACAGTTCCACAGCCAGTGAAAGTCCACAGCTCTTCCCAAAATTTTTACTAATTCGCAGAAATTATATCCTCTCTAGAGTTCACTCCACCATTAGAGCTGTTTTTACACTGTACTAAATTGACCAAACATGAAATGTGTCAGGCACCAGAAGAAAAAAACTGTAAGCCAGACATAGTTTCTGCCAAGGTATTCACAGATTAGGGGAGAAATGAGCAAAAACTCATTCAGTTAAAAAGCTGAGTACTAACTATATGCCAGCCAGTGCGCTGTTACTGCAGTGATCAAGGTAAATATGGTCCCTGATCTCATGAAAATTAATAGTCCATCTAGAGTGAGAGAGACCTTGAACGATGATACGCTCAGAAATAGAGAGCTCTATGGAAGTGTAACCGGTTCAAAGAAGTAATTGAAGGATGAAAGGAGTTAGCTAGGTTGTTGGGAAAGGAGACGGGAAGGGTCAAGAGTTAGTAGGACCCTGACAGGATGAGTCTACAGAGTAGGCGTTCAATAAAATGTTCTGTTATTTCATCAAGAGTACTCAATAGGTACTCACTCCTTTCTGATATTCAAACATATCTTGACATTTAAGATGTTACAAAACCCCTCGACTCGCTCTCTGGTACCTGAGTACTTACTATGCCAGGATGCATGAATTATCTTTTCTTCCTAGAGAGAAAATTACATGTTATCCCTATTTTGCAGTCGGGAAAACTGAGACTTCGATAAATTAAATAACTTGTTCATAGACACCTGGTGAGTACAGAGCCAGGTACTAATACAGACGTTCTCACCCCAAAACACATTACCTTTCTGATCTGACTGCCGACTGCTCCTAAACCGGAGCTCAAGGGCAGCTAAGGAGTTTCACCAAACGTGCTTTGTACTTGGGAGATTCTTTTCTTCGGTGCCTTTCCTTATATTAGCTTCCCTCCGTAACTTTACCCAGAACTAACCCCAGGATTTCCTAATTATCTTTCAAGATTCCTTTCAAACGACATTCCTCTACGAAGTATTCTCAAGCAGCTAGAAGCTGTCTCTCAGGTTTCTCCCCTCTGTCCCTATTCTTCGAATGACTCCATCCGGTTTCTAGTGGTATTTTACTATCCCACAGACCTTTTATTTATCCTCCACAGGTCGTCGCCCAGTTCCGCCTCGTCGGACCACGATCCTGCTTGGTCTGCAGCAGTCGCCCCGGAAACGCACGCTGCTTTGAGCTGAAACTGATTGAGTCCTTTCCCAACCCCTTCCCGGGTCCGACACCTAGTTCCTCCAGACCCGCTTCAGTAAGGTGTATCGACTCTACCCACGAATTTCTAGCAACGAGAGCGTAAGATTACAGTGTTTGACGCTGACTCTAGAATAAGAGAGTTTAAGGCTCCGAACATTTAGCAACCACTGGCTTCCTCCCCGCTTGGCCGCCTCTAAGATCTTCTTCCGGGGCAGAGGTTGTCCCACCCCTCCGCGTTTCCTTCAAGATGGCGAGCGGCGGCAGCGGGGGGGTTTCGGTGCCTGCGCTGTGGAGCGAAGTGAACCGTTATGGCCAGAACGGCGACTTCACACGTGCTCTCAAGACTGTCAACAAGAGTAAGTGTCCGAGCGGGTACCGGGGCGGGCACCGGCCGGCTGAAGGATGCGGCCTCTTTCCGGCGCTCGCGACCACCTCCGATTAGACGCTGGCAGGAGAGACCTGCTGTGCCAGCAGCCCCCGCGCAAACGCCGGGCGTGGGTTACAGACCCTCGGCTCCGGCACACTCTCGTATCCTCAGGTCTTGGGTTGTTTAGAGCCACGTGTACTTCCCTCTTTACCCACCGCAGGAAGCGAGGACAGGATTTAAAGAGACCGCTGCTCCCAGCACCTCATCCCAACTGTTTTCTTATTTGACGCTTCTATTTTCACGTCTTATTTCGCTAATATTCCACATTGCCTTACTTGCTCCTTCCATTTAGTGGAGTGTTGAGACGGTATTGCTGAGGGAGCTTGTTCTCTTGGGCCTCAGTGCGGGAGAGGAACCTGCCGGGGACACGTAATTTAAAGGCTGGTGCTGACCAGGTGAAAGCTGTACAGATTCAGGGGAGAGGGAACATCTGGATCTGGATGTCAGGCTTGCATTCCCACAGATAGAAGTCAATGTCATTAGACCAGAAAGTGTGTGTGCGAAAGCACTAATGTTTGAAATAACGTCGAAAGAAAAGTTTGGCCGGTTTTTTGCCCTGTAACTGATCATTTCGGCTAAAGTGCCTTCGGTATGAGGTTTACTCATATTCTTTTACCCTTTACTAGGTAACTGTGATATGGCCATGCTTTTTAATGCTGTCTGCCGTACCAAATTCTTATTTACTGACTATGCAGCCTATATAGTTAGATCTGGAAATGTAATTACCGGGACAGAGTTTAGCTATTTAAGTAATATACAAAATATGTCAGTAACATACAAGGTTGTATAAATAAATTTCAACAACTTTTTGCTAGGTTAATATGAAAAGAAGTGCTTGTGATCACAATGCACTTTTGATGATTTCAGACATTAAGGAAAATAGATACTAATTAGAAATTCGATTCTTAAACTTGTTTTGAATTAACGTTAGCCTTTGGCTAGGCCTGTAACCAATAACACTCAATAGTAATGTAGTAAGTATTTTGTAGGAACTATTTAATCAAGGGCTGTCAGATTTTTCTCCAATATACATATTTTTTTAATTGGCAGAAATTCCTTTGATTCTTAGAATTGGATTCCTTAGTTGCCCAGGAGCAAGGGGAGTGATCCTGTCATTTTGACACTGAACAGTTCTACTTCTCTTTGGTCATCTTAGGTGAAAAGAAAAATTTTCACTGGTTTTTGGAACTATGGCCAGCAGGATAAATTGCATTCGTATACTTTACAGCTTATAGATACCTGCAGAATATTCTTATTTCATCTTCTTGATAACCTTGTATAAAATAAGCACTGCTTACGTACTTGTCTTGAAGGTCAGAAAACTAAGATTTGTAGCTAGATGACTTGCTTAAGACCTCGAGGCATCTAGTGATAATCTTATACTCAAAGTCATTTGCTTCCAAATTATATATGAGCTTTTTTATTTCCCTGTGAAGTAATGAAATGTGTAGGATGTAGTCTGCATCCCCAGATGAAAAAACTGGAGAAAATAGCTTCTTTCTTGCTTATTTCACTCACCTTTTTGGAAACATTCATCTTGGGAATTTAGCTCACTGAAAAAAAAACTTACTAAATTATAACTCTCCTTATCACTTCTTAAGTTAAAGATGAAGATCTGCCTTTAAAAAAAATGTTTTGACTAACTGCAGTAAAATTGAAAATGTAGTTTCCTGAGATGGAGGTGGGAACATTTAGTAAAAATATGAAAAGGAAATGAAATTAAAAATTATTTTCCTAAAATTGCTTTGTAGTACTGCAGATCAACAAGGATGATGTGACTGCCCTACACTGTAAAGTGGTATGCCTTATCCAGAATGGAAGTTTTAAAGAAGCCTTGAATGTCATTAATACTCACACCAAAGTGTTAGCCAAGTAAGTGATTCAATTAGTTGTTTTAGTAGTTATTAGGAACACTTTTACCATAGCTATAACCATTTTCATGGTTTTTCCCCCAACTTTTCAGTGATTTTTGACCTGTTTCTTTCCTTCTTTTTTTTTCTGTTGCTTCCCAGTAGTGTTTTTGAAACTAGAAGGAGTAATAGGAGCTGTTCTTTTCTGCTTTTAAGGGGAGCCTTTTCTTTACCCCTATCTTCTCTTTGAACCACTAAGAAAGGAGCAAACTGGAAGGATGTAGAGCATAAGTGTAACAAGAGTCCTTGGAGGACATAAGGAGAACAAGGAAGCAGAAGTTTAATTTTAAAGGTAGGAAGGGCAGAACATATATGGTAGGGATGTATAAGTAGAAGCCACTAGGTTGGTATAGCAGTCTTAGCCTGACTTCTGTGCCTGCCTCCTTTGAGAATTGTTTAGGTTTGATTTTAGGCCAAGATCTTTCAGTGTCAGAGTTCTTTAGCAGTTTTGAGAATACATAATATTTATTTATAATTTCATGAAATGTGAACTTATATTTAGAATTGTTACTGTAATTTTTCTTTACAGCTATGCCTAAACCTCAAAAGAAATGTACTGAAAAATAAGTGCAGCATATTTATTCTTTAATAAGATTCTGGTTTATAAGGTGCAGAGCAGTATATAACACACTTTTGTATAAGAAAAGGAAGATATAAGAATTTACATGTGTATTTTCCTATATTTGCAAAAACACACTAGCCAGAGAAACAGTAAAAATGTTGCTTGTAGGAGGTGAGGAAGTTAAGGTAGATTTGAAAAACAGTGGGAGTAAAATCTCCTTTATTTGTTTTTTTTTTTATTTGAGCTATATAAATCTATAATTAGATTGAAAACTAATTTTAAACCTTTATTAAAAATAAAAGGGAAATAAATAGAACACTGCTTTCTGCTAGGAAACATGTTTATGCTGAAATTCAATATTTTGAATTTTGACCATTTTCTGAGATAAAGAATTTTGAAATAATTTTTCTTAGGCCAGTAAATAAAGGATATTGCCATTGCTTTGATAAATATTTTTCCTCATGAGTTATGGTTGAAACTTCAAAATGAGTTTCAAGTGTCACATTAATGTAGATGAAATTTTAGGTCTCTATATGTATATTTGTAGTTTTGTTTACCTGTTTGGATACAAATACTATTTTTTTTTTAAGATTTCTAGTTTTTCTTTGCTAATCATTTCCTATTGAACAAGTTCAAAGCAGCATTATATGGCTTATTTGATTAGTAGATTTAAGAAACTTCTATAATCTATTTACAATAGTGTTCAGATTATCTTTGTATCTAAGACAATTATTTAGCTGGTTCATGGTTTCATTCTTAAATGTTTGTTTCAAAAGGCCAGTAGTTCTAATAAATATCTTGAAAGCAAAAGAGGCTAAGGAAATGGATGTAATATTTTCTGCCACTAATGAGCTGTCTGACTTTCAGACAAGTCACTAACTTTTGTCAGTTTCCTCATTTGTTGTTACTGGGGATTAAATAACTTCATATATATCAAGTGCCTAGAGCAGTATATAGTGATCACTCTGCTGTGTTAGCTAGTAATCAGATATTGTTTTTTTTTTCTATTTTCAGTAACTCTCTTTCTTTTGAGAAGGCATATTGTGAGTATAGGCTGAACAGAATTGAGAATGCCTTGAAGACAATAGAAAGTGCCAACCAGCAGACAGACAAACTAAAGGAGCTTTATGGACAAGTGGTAATTACTGCTTTAAATACCTGTTGACAGTCACCTTCAGTGAGCATGACTCTGCCTAGACTAAGGAGCAGGGATGAGGAATCCCATCCCATCCTGATGTTTCACAACATTTGCCAACAAACCAGTTTGAACACATTCCCTCTTCTTGATCATCATACAAACAGTTGTATATGTGATGTACTATGATCAAATGACATTCTCAGGGTAATTAAAAAATTAAAGTTAAGAGCTCTCCTAAGAAATTTGGACTTTTTAGTTGGAAAGGAGCTTATACACTTACACAGTTTTGAAATTGTATTTATTTCTAGTCTTTAATTCTTCTAAGTTTAAAATAAAATCATGATAATTTGAATGAATTTAGCTAGTTCATGAAATCTTTGATAATGTCTTATTCTAAAGGTGTTTTGAGACATAATTAAGCCTAATGTAAAGGCTTAATTATATTAAGTAAAGCTATTAATGATGAGAGGACAGAAATATATTAGAACTAGCAAAATGCTCTTTAAAGTTTTTAAAATGTCTTTTTAGGGTAAATAGTGTATTGACTTGTCATATAAATGGGTTAAAGAGAGATTTGGGCAAGTTCATGGATTGTAGGTCTATAAAGAACTCTTAAGATTAGCTACCTAAGTTTAGGGTAAATTCTAGCATTTTGAGATTGATGAAGGGCAGCAGTCTCTTTTAGACATGGTGGACTAATTGACACACAGTGATGGTTCTTATTGCCCTTTTGGACAACTTGAATGAAATAAGCAAGAATTACGTTTTGTGTACTTCAGACTACCCTATACAATAGTTAGTTTCTGGGAAAGAGAAAGTGAAGATTAAGTATAGTGAATTCCTGGAAATATTAAGTCTCTTATTAACATCTAATTTTGTCCTGTTTATTGGAGCTTAGTAATCATATGTTGTGGGAAAATTTTTTCATTATAAGTCATATTTAGGTAACAGGGTGATTTCTATTACAGAAAGGTTTTCTTTCATACCCCATTTAGGCACTTACCTAACCTCCAGAAGAAGTAAATACAATGACTTTTCTAACTGAATAATGCTTAGAAATCTGCAATATAGTAGAAATTCATTGCAAGCAACTTTTTAGAAGTATTAGTAGCCCACAGAACTAATTGAAAAGTTGTGAAGGAAAAATGTTTGATTGCCCACATTATGCTAAATTAGGTTTCCTACTAAGTGGTTTCAAAAAGGATTTGTATAGTATTAGAGACATAACATCTTGTTTTCTCTGATTTTTTACTTGCTGTTTGTCTCTTCAGTTATACCGGTTAGAACGCTATGATGAATGCTTAGCTGTGTATAGGGATCTTGTTCGAAACTCCCAAGATGATTATGATGAGGAAAGAAAAACAAACCTTTCAGCAGTTGTTGCAGCTCAAAGCAATTGGGAAAAAGTGGTTCCAGTGAGTATACTTGTGCTACCCACACAGCCATGAAATGACATTCCTGTCTGGTGTTTGACTGGTATTTTGTTCCATGACAGGAGAACTTGGGCCTCCAAGAAGGCACACATGAACTATGCTACAATGCTGCTTGTGCACTGATAGGGCAAGGCCAGCTGAATCAAGCAATGAAAATTCTACAAAAAGCTGAAGGTTGGAAATTTAAAAATTATTTGTAATTATAATGTGCATGTAATTGTAATGTGCATATAACTTTGCAAAGTATTGCCAAAAATTGCATTTGACTTTTATGTTTTTAAAGAGAAATTATTGATTCAGTGAGAATTTCTCAAAGTTCATCTAGCCTTTCTTTTTGTTTTTTGATAATCTCTCTCCTCTATTTCTGTCTAATCCATAAGCCAGACTACTTGTTCATTTTCAACCACACTGAACCTTAAAGTATATTCTGAGGAGTAGGTTTTTGAACAAGTTACTATGAATGTTAAATGTAAATGAGTTAATTAATGTCACACACTTACATTAGTACATGGCATTTCATATAAGCATTCAGTAAATATTAGTTACCATCATTGTTATTAAACAGGTACTCAAGTATAGTAATAACGTGTATGTTTGCATATATGCACACACATAACTACATTTATACACTGATAACACTATTCAGATGTATTCTCCATTTAGTATGTTTTCATGTACAATATTTACATAAGTTGAAGCTTTTAATTAAGAAAAAAAATTATTAGAGAACTTATGTCTGGTCTTAACTCCTGAGGCATTTAGACTTTTCTTCTGTATACATTTTCCCTTGAAGCTATAAAAGTGATGTAGGGACTGTGGTGAACGGTTGGGAGGAAGAAAAGGTGAAACAAGGTTTGTTTTACTCTTAAATGTTGAAGGTTAAAATAAGAACAAAGTTTAGAGCACCATGAGAAGAGAAACATGTTTGATAATTATAATTTCTTGATCATACCCAGTATTGACAGTGGTATGGGAGAAGGACATTCTTGTATATTGCAGGTTTGAGGGTAAAAGTGGTACAAACTTTGCAGTGAGCATTTGATTTTAAAATTTGCATACCCTTTGAGATTTTTATTTCTAGAAATTTGTTTTAAGGAAAAAATAATTAGATAAATTCATATGTGTATCTGTATGAATGCTAATTAGAAATATTCATAAGAAAGAAATTTAGAAACATCATGAGTTTTTGTCCTATTATTGCAACGTTAGGTTACCATACAGTCATTAAAAATAATATTGTTAAAAATAATGTAGGTCTGTCTTTATTATAACATAAAAGATGTTCATAGTATAGTAAATGGGGTAAGGGAGATTTCAAAATCGTATGTAGTATATCCCACTTATTATTTTAAAATGCAACTGTATATTTACATTAAAAAACACAATAACCGAAATGCTAATAGTTGTTAATCGCTGGGCGGTAGGATTATTGTCTTTATTTTTATACTTTTCTATAATTGATTTTTAGCAGTCAGTATTTGTATTTTTAAATGTCTATGTCCTTAAAAAATTTTTTTAACATTAGAGATTACAAATGAAAGAAAAATGTGAAATAGCTAGAATGATCAGCAACTAATAATATTTATCTACTACATTTGATGCTAATGATAAATTTCACATCTGCTTGTTTTTAAACTTACCTTGAAATCTGCTGCCCATGAATTTAATTCTTGTTCTTTGAAATGGTGAAAGGAGTGTTAGTGACCCAGCAATGTTAATTTAAAAATCATTTTTTCCTATAGATCTTTGCCGCCATTCATTATCGGAAGATTCTGTAAGTATTCCAGTGTTGTTAAACCTACATTTTACACTTCTGACTAATTCAGATTTGTAGGAGGCCTCAATGTAATATTTGACTTTTTGGAATAGATGGTGATTCATTGAATAGGAATCACAGTATAAGAAATACAGAGTAGAAAACCTATTGATTAGTTATTGAAGGAGTCTCTTAGGATGAGAAATTAAAATACAAAAATTTTTATATGCCTTGTGCATTTTATTTTAAATTCATATAAATTCTTTTATTTCAGATGTAGGGCTCAGCTCTTTGAATATGGATGTGTTCATAGGAATTTCATGCATATTTTCATATTCCACACACAATTCAGCATTCATTACTTCATTTCTAGGTTTTTTTTAAGCGCAACAATATCTTAAAGACAGTTGAGAAGTAGTGTTATTACAGAATATTTATAGATGTTAACTTTTTCACCAATCTCACTGTTTTTTGGCTCACACCCAATTAGACGGTCATCTTCTTAACAAACTCACCTTTATCAAATGTTTCTGAGCATTCAGCATAGTTTACATTGAAACAAGTCTTTCTTCACACTCATAGTTCTTCTCTTACTATAGTAATTACGTTTTATCATTTGCTTTTCAAACTTAACTGGCATGTGGGATTGGAAGCAAATACATCTGACTCCTGGTCAGCATATACTCACCAGGTGAGAGCAAGGGTGCCAGGTGTAGTAAAAGCAGCCCCCTAGCCTTGAGCATTCGTTGTACATGGGTATCAGTCAACTTTTTTAGAGGAATAGAGAATATGGACTAATCTAGAGTATCCGTTAAGAAAGCTGCTGTTTTAATTAGAGGATTAGTTTCTGCTTTTGAAGTTCTTTATATGGTGATAATTAGAATCTTATAATCTTTGGACTAGAGTTATGGTAGAAGAGTGAAACGTTTTTATAATGTGTTCTTATGAGAAAATTTTTTCCAGAATTGAAGGATACCATAAAAAGTTAAACCTGCATGCTGGTATTTTACTTTTTTTTTTTTCATTCTTAGGTTTCAGAGAATAATAATCAATGAGCTTGTTGCCATGTTCTTCTAGTATCTGTTTTTTTGCCATTCTTATTTAAACTTTCCTCTTTGGGTGGCAGTTCCTAAATTTTAACATACTAAGGGAAAATTTTTGAAAATTATGTCTTTAGGATATATCTTTTGAATGTTTGGATCACTTGGTAAGTATGTGGCTCATTTGGAGAATTTACAGAAAAAAATATTTCCTCTTCTACTTAGGATGGGACTGAGGAAGACCCACAGGCAGAACTGGCCATCATTCACGGGCAGATGGCCTATATTCTGCAGCTTCAGGGTTGTACAGAAGAGGCTTTGCAACTTTACAACCAGATAATAAAACTAAAGTAAGTGAGTTGTTAAAATGAAGCATCTTTTATAGGAGATGAAGTTTCTTTTTAAAGACTTGTTCCTTTTTGATTGTTGCTTGTTGTTCACAGGCCGACAGATGTGGGATTGCTAGCTGTGATTGCAAATAACATTATTACTATTAACAAGGTATGAAATATCCATGGCTTTCCCATTCTTATGTTTTATACTGAAAGCATATTTCCCCATTCTTGTCCTAGAATAAGTGTTCTTTTTTCCATGACAAAGTCCAATTAAGCAAAATCACGATGGAAAATGTTATTTTAACTTTTATAATGATGATGATTCTACAAGGTCTATTCAAGTAAAAAAAATCTTTTTGGTAATTACAGAGCCTGGACTTTAAAATCTTACCATTTTCCAAGTTTATAATAATAGAGAATCTCTGTTTGTTAGAGAAATAAATTGTTTGAACTTTTAAACTTTGTGTGCATGTTTTAGATAATTTTTTTTCATCTAGTAAGTATGAATGCAGGTTTTCTGTGTATAATTATTCCTTCTCACGATTTTCATTTGGTGAGAAGGGAGACATGGGCAAATTCTCTTTCTCTTCCCTCTCCCCCACCCCAAACCGATGTGTAAAATATGACAAGTATGTGTATAGACAGTCTTAGAGTATTATACTAGTCAGATTAACCACCATTTGGGACATTGTTTTAATGGAAAAACATTCCAAGTTCAGATATGAAACTTAATATAAAATAAGAAAAGTAATATTTGGAGTTTTTTTGAAATGCCATGTGGTTTTTCAGGTGCCATCTCATGTCATCCTCACAATTAACTTTTTAGAAAGCAATACTTGTTTCCAATTTAAGGGAGTATAATCTAAAGGCCGCAAGGAGTTAAGTAACTTGTATAAGGTCACAGCCAGTAAGAGGTAGAACTTGGATTCATATTTTAGTCTCTAACTCCAGAGCTTGCTTATCCTAGTCCTTCATGGTAGTTCTTTCCTCCTATAGAGAAATACAGAGGGTCCCCTAGAAGTGGGATAATGGCATAAAGAGGGCAGTAGTTATAGTATGTTACAGGTCATTTGACATGGTTTAAGTTCCCAAAAATTGATGCTGACATTTGAATCTTAGCAATATATATTTATGAATAACTTGAAATGTCATTGAGGACAAATTCTTTTTATATGATAAGTAATTGTGAGGAGTTTAGGTGAAAACTTAATATTTCAACCTTAATGTAATTAATTATGCACAACTTTCTTCAGCTAACAGGTATTTATTTCTGACTTTTTATTCAGAATGGTGCTGGATACACTAGGTAATGATGAACCATAGTCTTAATCATTACATAGTTTTAAAATCTCATTCTGCTGTTGAAAAAATGTACATGTTTAAATTTGTTTGAATACTTTATAATTGCTGTATATAGTGAAAGAAAAGATCTCTGGGTTGGCAAATTTGAGCTAACCCTTGAAGGAGGGATACAGTTTGAAGGTTATAGCAGCAGCATAAAGCAAATGAAATACAAAGAAATATTTATGGCTTGGGGGAAAGTGAGAGAGCAGAAGATGAAATATACACACTGGCTAGTTTTAAAAAATGGTTATATTGAATGATATCAAAGTATAGGAGGCCTTCAGAATTAAATTTTGAATAAGTGCATGATAGCAAAGTTTTATAGAAGTCTGGCAGTGGCATGTGTGGTGAATTGAAGTCTGAAAATGGTGACATACGAGTACCAACTAGAAATATGTTTTTTTGAGGATTGCTTTATATGAAAGCCAGTTTTTTGCTGTACATAAAAATAATTTCACATTGAGCTTCACACTCAGAAAAAGCAGAATTTATTTTAGATTTCTTTTTTGCCTCCTTTTAGTCTTTAAATTGGTAGAAGACCTGGTTTAAAAAGCACGGTGGGGGTGGCTCCATAGTGTAGTTTTTAGTATGTCTACTTTACATGGAGAAAGTACTGGGTTCATGCCCCATTTGGAGCCATGGACCATACCCCAGGTGCACCAGGTGTGCCAGGCCCCCCAAATGTGCCAGGGGTGGCAGTCCCCTGGTGCACCAGGCCCTGGGTGCACTCCACGGGACACCCTACCTTCAGAGATCCAGTTCTTAAGGAGAAACAGCAACATTCATAGGTCAGGGGTGGAAATGGAGGAAGCGGGGAATTAAAGAGGGGAAAAAAATAAAGCACAGTGGTACCACTTATTTGCAAATCATTTACCAGCAGTCCTCAACCTTTTTGCGGGGACTGGTTCTCCTATGAGAATCTAATGCCTGATGATCTGAGGTGGAGCTGTGGCGGTGATGCTAACGCTGGGGAGCAGCTGCAAATATAGATGAGCAAAGTCACTCGCCCGCCACTTACCTCTTGCTGTGTGGCCCAGTTTCTTTCAGGCCATGGACCGATATTGTGGTCCAGAGGTTGGGGCCCCTTGGTTTAACCAAGCTAGAAAACTGTGCACATAGTAGACACTCTGATGCTCAGTTTGTCCTCAAAATGCAGTGTGACTTAATTGTCTTCCTTTCTTGGAAAGTATATGACTTCCTATAAATTTTAAGAGGACTTTCTTTAGGAAGATAACATTATGCTTGCCTCACACAGAAATTTCAGAAATTGAGCTTATTTGTGCTTCTGCCTAGGTGAAAGGGACTTAAGGAAAAACGGTAGCTATGCTACATTAGTATTTTTCGTTAAAAATGGGTTCAAGAGAGATATGACTGTATTTTTGAATTTTAATGATTTGCTTATGTAATGACAGTACACCTGTCCCTTGATTTACATGGATTATCCGTTCCATGTGTCTTTTTTATGCAGAAGAAAACCATGTAAAAAGAATCCACCAGTACAACAAAAATACTAAAGAAATAGGCTGATAATAAGTCATAAAAATATTTCACATATTTTAACAAAAAAATGCTAATAAAAATTCAGAAAAACCAAAATAAGTTTTATTTGCTGTTGGCGTCTGTACTATAATCTAAAGCAGTCAACCTTCTCTTTTTAATTTGCACAAAGTCACTATCTTCATCGCTTGAAATATTTGAAAATACTACTTTGGTTTCATGATGTTTTTGGATCATCTTTTTCCAATCCCGTCTTTTGCTAAGTTTTCTTAAATTCTTTGATATTCACTGCAACATTTAAAAAAATATTTTTGAACTTTTTAAGGGTCGTTGGATGTTTGGATCAGTATCTAGAATTGCAGTTTCCAGTTTTGTGGCCAATTGAAGAACTTTGTAAATATCTTCTGCAGTGAATGAAAGTGGTTCTAGGTCACTGCTATATTTTTTGGAAGGATGGGCTTCAGATATTAAGTAGATAAATTCATTATCAGTTAATTTGTGATCAAACAGTAATTTTGTTAATATCATCTACATTCAAATTGTCAGGACCTTCTTCTTGAAATTTATTTAATTAATAATAATACTACTTAATCACTCTTCTGTTGTTGGAACCATATTCCCTGATAAAACCATTTCTGGTCATATTGCTTTCCAGCAAGCATTTAAAGTTGATGGCTTTATATCACTCAAAGCTAAAGCAATATTCTTGATACAACTTAAAAAAAACTGAGTATTTATTCCAGGCTTCTGTAACTGCAAGTGATTCATTATTTTCAAGTTTATTTAAAAAATCATTAAAACTTCGTTTAATATAATTAATCTTAAAGGTGGAAATAATGCCTTGATCGAAAGATTAGATCAAGGAAGTTGTATTCGGTGGCAAATATAAAACTTTTATATTTGGATGTTCCAAATTGTGTGGATTACCAGGTACCTTATCTAAAAGTAAAAGTATTTTAAAAAGACATTTTTCCTTCATATAATTTTTGGCTTCTACAGCAAAACATTTGTGAAACCAGTCTTGAAAAACAGCAGTGTCACTTGTGCTTTTTTATTTGTCATCCAGTGAATGGGAAGATCATTAATAATTGTGTTATTAAGTATTAGTTCTTTGTATGTTGCCGAGTTAAGCTATTGTTTTTTAGAAAGAGTAATCACCAATAATGAAATGAAAAAGAAAGAACTGTGTAAAATGAGACTGTAAATGGAAAGCTTGTATAAAAAGACCATGTAAATGGGGGTGGGGGGGTGAGTATTTACTGCGTGTAAAAAACTCGCGTAAAAAATGTACCACGTAAATCAAGGGACAGGTGTATTTCAAAAAGGAATGAGTTTGTCATCTAAATTCTAAAGGGCCTAGTTTGTAGAAATTGCAAATTTAAATATCTTTGTAGTCCTAATTTCCAGTGTAGAATTTGGGCTATCCTTGTGTACTTTTCTTCTAAAAGCTCAAAAAGCCATTAATAGTGGAAAGATAAAACCGAGAACCCAACGCAAATTTCTGTGCATCTTTGGAACATAGATACTCCAACCAGACAAATGTATTATTTTCCAAGCCCTCTTGTGTTTATATAAAATTACTAAATGAAAGAGAAATAATGCCTTGGAGTGTTAAAAGATTTAAAATCTGAGATCGCTGTTAATTATGGATGAACTTTTCTTTGTCAGGACCAAAATGTCTTTGACTCCAAGAAGAAGGTGAAATTAACCAATGCAGAAGGGGTAGAGTTTAAGCTTTCCAAGAAACAACTGCAAGCTATAGAATTTAACAAAGCTTTACTTGCTATGTACACAAACCAGGTAGGTAACAGCTCTGATTCCTCTGGCTAAACCTTTATTTATATTTTTTGTTTATATTTTATCTTAACCCATGTGTTTTTCATAATGTCTTATATAATAGTTTATTGGTTAAACAAGTAATTTTTCAATTCTTTGTAAAGGTGTGCAGTTGGTGGCTTTTAAAAAAATACTGTTCACACCTATAAAACATGATATAATTTTCTCATTACCTTATTTCTAATCTTTCTGAATTAAAGTAAAAATCATCAAAGATGCTGATCATGATTAGAGATTTAAGATCAGTCTTTCATATTAGTTTATCCATAATCACATCAAGTTATAAATGTTAAGGGGGTCTATTCTAACCCTAACATGAATTAATTCTAATTAAATTATGATTGTATACTCTTCTAGAGCAGACTCAGTAGGAGAGTGAGAAGCAGTAACAGTTTTATTATTTAGAACTGAGTCAAGTTATTCTTAAATACTTCAGCAAGAAATACCTATACATTTAGTTGTTTTGACGCAAAAAGTAGTACTTGATTTATTTTTTTTTAAACAAAATTCTGGAATTTAAGCATCCATATGAATGTTTAGAACTCACCCTTTCCTAAGTGCTTATAGAACTCATAGCTTAAATTCAGTGAATGGAAATCTTTTTCTTATATGAATAAGTTAAGAATAGATACTGTAAACCACTTCTTTCTCTTATACAAATAAGTTATTCTTATACGAATAAGTTAAGAATAGATACTGTAAACCACTTCTTTCTCCCTAGGCAGTTTTTTACTTATCGTTTTGTTTCAACTGATTTCCTTCCCTCTCCCCTACTCTTTTCTTTTTGGTCACTCTGTTTAATTTCATAAACTAGCTTATTTTTGGGGGGTGGGGGGGTATATTGTCTTTCAGGCAGAACAATGCCGAAAAATATCTGCCAGTTTACAGTCCCAAAGTCCTGAGCATCTCTTGCCTGTGTTGATCCAAGCTGCCCAGCTCTGCCGTGAAAAGCAGCACACAAAAGCAATAGAGCTGCTTCAGGTAAAGGAATTACTTGAATTCTTAATGAGGTGTCAGGCTGTTGCAGTCTTGTTTCATTTTCGTTATGCTATAATAATGTATGAGCTTATAAATTTCATGAGAAAACTGATAGTTAATATATCACTAGACAAATTCCAGAGTATCACTTTAGTTAATTCTTTGTTTTATATAAGTTTGCATTAGTATATATTTGCCATAAACCCTAAAGAATGCTTTTCATTTGTAGATTCATTTGATGTGAGTTAAGAATTTGTTTTAGGCTTAAAATACCAGAACATGCATAACTCCTTTTTCAATAATGTATTCTTCAGTAAGTTTCAGTCCAAACCCCCAAATAATTATAGAGACCTTGACTTAATTTTTATCAGCCTGTTAGATTATGTTTGAATTTCCTGAGGGTAAATCAGACAGGGCAAAATTAGGATCATCCTCAGGGGCATCCTTAGCAGGGACCCTCATTTGAGTAGCTTTCTTTTTAAAAAAAAAAATTTATGCAGTAATCTTTATTATTATTTCTCTATTAGTGGCTTCCTGGAAACTTGACATTATTGCACTTTTTTTCTGGAGCATAATTTTAAAGCATAGTGGGTGGTGGATAAAATCTTTTCAAAGTAAAATTTTGACCCCAAACCAGAAATTTAATATTTTAAAACTATTTAAATTTTTATGTAGCTAGGATAACTAATTGGAATGTATGCAATTAGTTGTACAAATTAAATGTGATCTTTTTTTCCCCAATTAAAAATTTTAGGAATTTTCAGATCAGCATCCAGAAAATGCAGCTGAAATTAAGCTGACCATGGCACAGCTAAAAATTTCCCAAGGTATTAATGATTATTCTGTCATGATTAAAATGTTATTTTAATGGAAACATATGGTTGGAATAATTCTGAAGTAGTCGTAGACTGATTTTAAAATTTTTGCATAATGGCGAAGCATAATTATTGCTATTTAAACATGAAGCTTGAGTGAACTCCAACAGATTTAGTAATGAGTTACTTGGTCTTTTCTTGGGTTATTCTAAATTGTAAGAACGATTCTCAATTTATACCTTGAAAGTCTATAGGAGCAAAGGATTCCTTCCTCTGTTCCAGAAGACCATACTTACTCAAATTTCCTGGACACGTTGTGTATAGAAATTCTTATATCTGTCACTTGGTAGTATTACATGAAATACTTTGCATTCTAATTTTCAGAATTTCCTAGCCCTTTATCCTTTATTTGTACTTTACAACCCATATGTTTCAGGGAGAGAGGCAAAGAAATTTAATAAGAACTGACATTTCTGAATCTTACAGAAAATAGCTAGTGTTTTGTCCATGATTTTGAACTAACCGTGAATGATTATCTAGACTTGTGTTATCCATATTTGGTAGTCACTATCCGCATGTAGCTATTTTAAGTTAAAATTAAAATTTACAATTCAGTTCCTCAGTTGCGCTAGCCAGTATTTCAGAAGCTTTCTAGCCACATTTGGCTAATTGGACAGCATAGATGTTTCCATCACGATAGTTCCATCAGACCTGCATTCTCAGTGCGAGTGATAATTGATTTGGTTGGCGGGTGATGTTAAAAAAAATCTTTGATATTATGGTGGCTAACATGAAATTTTCATGGATAGAGGGGAGGGGAGTTGGCAATTAGGAAAAAAATATATCTAAAAAGACTCTTTAATAGGGTAGTAATGAAAACAAGGTTGAGAAACCCTGCTGGTCTTCCTGTTACCTCATTGTCACATTTACTTACTTTCCTCCTTTGTTTCTTTTTCTTTTTCCCACCCTTCATTTTTCTTTTTCTTGCTCTTCTCTTTATCTTTATTCCTCGTTTGATTTTCATTTTATTTTTGCAAGGATTATCACAATAAAATTACTGAGAAAGAGCCTGTCATGGGTTTTGTTTGTTTTGTTGTTTCGTTTTTAAAGATTTTGGAAGGTTTAGTTTTTTAGGTTTGCAGTGAGTGGAAAATAAGAAGTTTAACACAGTAGGATATTTTTCATTGTACTCATATCTACAGTAACGTATTTCAGAGCCTTTAGGGAAGGATTCCACCTTTAAATTACAATCTGAAAAAGGAGAAATGGAACTTATTAGATTGGGAGTTGAGAATGACTTTTCTAGTCATCTGTCATTAACTTTCTTTGTGGATGTAAGCAAAGCTTATTGTTTGTTTAGTCAGTTTTCTTATCTGTAAAATGAATAAAGTACATTTTCCCCAAGATCCCAAAGCTTGAGTGTTTCGAGATGTTACGAAATACGACATTAAGTTTCTTGTCTTTTTTTCCTATAACATGCTTTCTTCATTGTGATGCTGATTTTGTTTTTAATCTCTTAAGGTAATATTTCCAAAGCATGTCTAATATTGAGAAGCATAGAGGAGTTAAAGCATAAACCAGGCATGGTGAGTTTATATCTAAAATATCATAAGACTGAAAAAGTAATGGAATTAATAGTCCATTGGTATGTTTGATGTTACTTTGTATTCACTTTAAATTCTGCTTATTTTTTTAATATATTTATAATATAGGAGTAATAGTTAATAACAGTTACTTTCTGGTATAAATTTAATTCATTTTGTGCTCTGCTTTGCATTGGTTTAATCAGATGTACCAGGCACTACTTAGGCCTTATATTACTCTAAACGCCAACCTTAAATAACCTAAGACCCATATAGGGAATTTTCTTAGCCTAAATTATCATGTCCTTGGTGTTGTTTCTTTGTGTTAAAATAAGTTAGTAATAGTGCTCAACAAATTCTCTGATTATTCAAGCATCACAAGTTTAGATTAATATAGCTGTGAAAGCATCTATGTTAAAGTAAGGACAAATTCTATAGTGATGGTATGTGTGTTTATTGAACAGGGTCTGTTTTCTTCATGTCTGCATTCTCAAACACAGCTGGTTTACAGTTGGCACTTAATAAGGGTATAATAGTATTATGATAGTGCTTTCTTTTAAAGATTTATATTTTAAAGACTGGCTTACAATTACTTTATGATAGAATCAAATATAATATATCGCTGAAAATAAAATTTCTAATATTTAATATCTGGCTTTCTGTTATCTTTCAAGAAATTTATCCATTTCACTTAGGTTATTGGATTTATTGGCATAAAAGTTGTTCAGATATTCCTGTAGAACCTTTTGTTTCTGATATTGGTTATTCATGTCTTTTTTTTTTTTTTCCGATCAGTCTGGCCAGAGGTTTATCAGTTCTACCGATTTTTCTCAAAGATCCAGCTTTCTGTTTCTGTTTCCTTTCTGTCCTCATTACCTATTGTCCTTACTCCTATCACTCCACTTCAACCACCTGAGTCTCTTTACTGTCACTCAAACACAGTGGGCAAGCTTTTCAACGGCTTTATGTAGCTCAGGTCACATGTGACTAACTCATGGGAGTTTAGCCATGCTAGTGTGTATATCTGTTTCATGCACTTGAATGTCCAGCAATGTCTGATTATATAAACTAATTTTCTAAACATGTATTATCAATTTCTGCACTTACTGTGTTGTGGATTGGTAACCATTTGTTAACTGGCATTGCTTTAAAGGAAAGGTATAGTTTATAGATAACTAACTTTGTATTTGGAAAACACTCATTATTTATGATACTTCTAGTTATTATGCTCCATAATATATCAATTTTTATGATGAATTAGGTACTGGCGGAAAGCTTACCTTTTATTTGCAGTTTCTTCAGTGTTTTCCATTTTCAAAAAGCTTATTCTGGGAAAAGAGGAATTTTATTTACTAATTTATACCTTTGGCTGGGTAGGTATCTGCATTAGTGACCATGTACAGCCATGAGGAAGATATCGATAGTGCCATTGAAGTCTTCACACAAGCTATCCAGTGGTATCAGAGCCATCAGGTAAAATGAAGTAAAATATTATTAGGGCAAGTTTTTACATGAAAATAAAAAGCCGCACTGTTAAACTCAAAATTTAGGAGAATTAAAACAATTAAACTCACTATTTAAAAGATGGAATGCTATTAGACTGTCATATTCAATTTTTTAAGTATACCAAATCTAAATAATTGAAAGTAAGAAATGGCTGCAAAATGGAAAAAAAATCACTGTTATGTTTTCTGAATCTCCTTCCTTTGTGTGTATACCTGTGTTTGTGTGTATAATCTCAATAAATAATGTTAATAGCACAGGACTGCATATGAGAAAATTCATCTTTAGTGGCTAGAGAGCCCATGGATGGTAGTAATTGGTAGAACAGTAGTATATTTTGACCCTTGAACAACATGGGTTTGAACTGCACAGGTCTATTTATATATGGATTTTTTTTTTAATAAATACTATAAATGTATTCTCTTATGATTGACAACATTTTTTCTCTAACTTTATGTAAAAATACAGTGTATAATACATATGACATACAAAAATATGTGTTAATCATATGTTTATATTATGGTTAAGACTACTTGTCAACAGTAAGCTATTAGGTTTTTGGAGAGTCAAAAGTTATATGTGGATTTTCAACTGTAGGGATGGTGGTCATTGCCCCCCAACTCCTATGTTGTTCAGGGGTCAGCTATACACGGAATAATTGTATGTCATGTCTCCGTTTAATAGGAACATCTTCATTTTTTCCAGCAATGGACCTCTGCATAGGCAATATCCAAAATATACATGCGCACAGATGGCATATGTGTTGTTAATAGTATTGGCAGTGGAGAGATATCTGTGTTCTGGGAAGTATTAAGTTAATGTTGGAGAACTATGGTGACATGTGTTTAAAATTTGATTATGGAGGTTATTTTTAGTTGTGGACAACCTGATTAGAGCTGTATTGTGTTCCCAGTTTCTAAATTGGTCATCACTTGTACTAATTTGCCTACTCCTCCTGTTTATGCGTCCAAATTTGTTTTTGTTGTTTTATGCATTCTGTAAAATTTAAGATGTGAATTTAATTGATAGGTCCATTGTAAAGGTCTAATAAATATAACTTCATTGAATTGCTTGCTAGATATACCTTAAAACTATTTTTTTTTCTCTTTTTATTGGAACTAGCCCAAATCTCCTGCTCATTTTTCCTTGATAAGAGAAGCTGCAAACTTCAAACTCAAATATGGGCGGAAGAAGGAGGCAATTAGTGACCTAGAACAGCTATGGAAGTAAGCTCTGAAAGGTGGAGATGTAGAAACCCCAATTTTCTTGCTGTTATTTGATACAAGGGAGTTATTTTGCTTGTTTATGTTATTTTAACAAGTTTTATAAACTGTTTAGTAACTTTCTTATTTCTTCTTTTAGACAAAATCCAAAAGATATTCACACCTTGGCGCAGCTTATTTCTGCTTACTCACTTGTAGATCCTGAGAAAGCAAAAGCGTATCCTTTTCATTGTTCCAGATAGCTCCCAAATAGCATACTAGATCTCATCCAGTACCTCTTTTGACCAGGACTTTTTTGATGTTGTAAATTTTAACAAAATAAACAAAACTTCCTTTTAACTAGTAAAAACAAATATGTGAATTTATTAGTCAGTATGACTGAAAATTAGAGCAATAGATCCAACATGGGATTCAGCTTGATCCATAAGCAAAATAAAGTCCTCATGGTACAGCTTATATCTCTCCAGCAACAAAAAGAAAGGAAGCATATTTTATCTGGGTAGCTGTACAAGATTCTGAAATGTCATTCTGATTGAACTGTCTTAGGTCATATGCCCATCTCAATTATGATAAGAGCATTTGGTGCCCAGCTTGGCTGAGTTTGGATCTTGTGTGCTACTCCAATATGGATGTATTCCCAAAACCGAGGTGGGGTGGTGTATGCTAAACACCCATAGGTCAAAACCTTTGCAGTGAGCAAGTTGATGTTTTATAAGCTTGATAATTGTTTTGGAATGGAGTTTTTATTAAGCCACCACCTAGAAGTATGATCACTGAGTTAAGGAATAGATGAGTAGATTATGACTCCTTTCTCAGGCTTTCTTTTCATGGTATATGATATATAATTGGCCTTATGACCTCTGATATGTTGTTTTGTAGAAGATTTAAGAACTTTTTTGCATCTAAAAAGACAGTGTTTTTTTCTATCGGCATAGATATATTGGGAGAGTTATTCATATGTATATTGTATTCCTGAACTTCAATTTTATTCCAGTCTTAGTAAACACTTGCCCTCATCAGATAGCATGTCTCTAAAAGTAGATGTCGAGGCTCTTGAAAATTCTCCTGGTGCTACGTACATTCGGAAGAAGGGTGGAAAAGTTGCTGGAGATAGTCAACCAAAGGAGCAAGGGTAATGTTTTTCATTGTAACATTCACTAATTCTGATTTTAAATTATGTAAGGAATAAAAATATATTCTTACAAAAACTGCATGTGAATAACATTTAAGTCCCCTTCGTTTCTTTTCCCTTCTTTTTGCTGTACCCAGCTCTTAGTCCTTGTTTCCTCCCTCCTCCCTGTCCAAGAATTAATTTCTGGCATTAATTTAGTATGTATCCTTCCAGATATTTGTGTTTACACAGAGAGATGATTTAGAATTGTTTTCCTTAGGTTGGATTATTTTGTTTTTTATAAAAGTGGGATTATATTGTACTGACTGTTTTCAAACTCGCTTTCTTTCATTTAATAAGTCTCAGATTTTTCCATATTCTACATGTAGACATATTTTATTCTTTTTTGCATAGTATTCCAGAGGCTGGATGTGCCCTGCTTTATTAATCTGTAAGTTATTGGTATATTTAGTACATCATTTAGTAATTCTAAACCAAAGTTCAGATGAGCTTTATTTTGCTAATTTGGAGGAAAGATTAGCCAGTTTCATTAACTTGTAAGAAGTCAAATTTTGATTCTTTCCATGTTCCCCTACATTGTCATCTCTGAAACAGCAGAAGCCTACAGAAAAATATTTAAGATTCTGTTTAACTCAGAATGAATAGAGAATGGAAGAGATATAACACTTCCTCAGTTTAGTGGCTTTTTTAATTTTTCACTATTATATCTTTTTTAAATGCTTTTTGAAATCTATTTTTTTTTCTAATTTTAAAACAATATCAACAAGTATATGATTGACTTCATTATGAACTCCATGTTTGGTAGAAAAAGCATTATCATCCTCTTAATAGATTGTAATTCATTTCCCATCTGCCCTGAGAATACTTGGTGGTGGCACTTGTGGCTGCAGCATTCACTCCAAGGTAACTCACGGGTTACAGTCCTAACCCTATCCCTAAAGTTTGCCACAAAATATCTTGCTTTTATTTTCACATTGTCCTAATATATTGATAGTCTTTGGAAACGTGATATTGTTCTATTTAAAGCATTCTGTTTTCAATAGTGGTATTTCCATTTACAAAATATAGTAATTCTCGATCGCAGAAAATGTCGAATCCTAGAAAACATAGCATTCCTATTCGTGATGTTAAATTAACATTGGCAGTGAGCCTCACTTTTTTTTTCCTAAACGGGAAAAGGGTTAAAAACTTAAATAAGGAGTTGGGAGTCTCAGAGATAGACATTTTTCCAAATTATATTCATCAGATGATTCTGATTTCAAACTTTTAAAAAGAACCCCCAAAATGAAGTAAATTCAAGCTAGATCATAAGGAGATTTTCAAATAATGCCTATTTAAATATTTTCAGTATTTTTTTCTCTCTTCCAAAACAAGGTTAGGTAATTAGTAAGAATATGCCATCTGTTTCTAATCCGATAATCTTTTCTTTTCCCTTAAGGCAATTACTAAGGTGTATATTGACCTTTAAGCTTTTAAATTTCAACATATTATTTTCATTAGACATTATTAATGTCTTTTATGATGTTTTGGATACAAAGATTTAGTTTATTTTGAAGATGTACTATGTTGACACAATATAAATCATGGTCCTTGCCCTCAAGTCTAGCAGAAGGAAATATATGCTATGATTGTGCAGGCCATACTGGACTACACCAGAGGGAATAGTCTTTCCTGGAGACGGAGGTTAGGAAAGGCTTCATGGAGGAGGTGATTGGGTTGATTCTTGAAGAAGAGGATGAGGTAGGCAAAGTTTGAGCAAAGCAAAGAAGTAAGAAATGGCAGAGAATCTTTGAGAAATTATAGGTATGGCCTTGGAGTATGGATTTGTAGGGAGACAATTTAGAAGAGTATTACATAGTCTGGGTGAGAGAGAAAGCTCTAAAGTAAGACACTGTATGTTGCATTTCTCTTTCTTCAGGGTACCCCAAACTTTCACAATTGAATGACTTGTTAGAATGAATTTTTGACAGAAATTGTTGCTCTCTCATCTTGTTAGTTCACTGTTTCATAGTCCCATAGAGATATATCACATATGCATATGTACAAAGATATTTTTATGTCTTCTTTTTACTGTAGCTGTCAGAGTATTTAACAGTTATTTTGAAGTGTTTTCTTGATTTTGTCTGTATGCTCTTTTTAGTGCCTTTGGGGGTGGGGTCAATGTACTTAATATTTTATTTACTAAAAAATTCAATAAACTCATAAGGTTCCATACTTGAAAATAAGAAAGTGCAGAGTGAAAAGTCTTCCTCCCACCCCTGTCTGCCTTCCTCCCTCCCAAGGCCAGAACCAATGTCACTTGTGTTGCATCCTCCAGGAGATACTCTTTGTATGTGGTAAACCTACAAATGTTCTACTGGCAGAGTTTAATTATCTGTTCTCTAGTTTTGCCAAACATAAGGGAACTTACCACAGTACTTATAGATTTTCATGCATGTGCAAATTTCTTTTTACATGCACTTAATATGTGCCAGTGTAAATGGTATCTGTTTTCTGAAAATAATTGTAACCTTACCCCTCTTTTCTAAACCCCCTTCCAAAAACTACGGTGTATGAAGCTTGATTAAATTTAACCTGAATTAAGTATCCCAACTAGTTTATTAACTTTGGTGAGCTGGTGCCAAATATTAAACACCTTTATGATAAAGTACTCAGTTTGCTCTTTTGCACATGCTTAATGCTCTGTGTTTTATCACACTGATGCTAATGATTTTTCTTCTCTTTGTAGGCAGGGAGATTTGAAAAAGAAGAAGAAGAAAAAGAAAGGTATAGCTTTTTCTTTTAATCTTTGGATTTCTTTCTATAAGATAAAAGCTCGAGTTTAGCCTTATAGAGAAGTCTTCAGATATAAATACACTGTTCTTTCTTCTTGTATCTTTGAACACTTGAGTTTTGTTTTGACTGTGGCTAACATTTAATTTTATTACTTTAAAGAGTGCAACTCTGGAGTTTGCCTGAATTCATATTGTTGTTCTACTAACGTTGTTCTTTCTCTGTGACTGTGAACAGGTTACTAACATACCTAAGTTTTTCATCTATAGGGTGAAATATGGAGTATATACCTGATAGGATTAAACAAGATACTACATGTAATGCTCTTAGAACACTGCCTGGTGCACAGTAGGCTCTTACGCATTAGAGTGGTTTGGGCTACAGGTTCCATAGGACTCCATCAGACTGACTTAAGAAAATTTACTGTTTATGAAACTGGCAATGGAGGAAGGTTAGCATCAAGGTTGGTTGATCCAGTAGTTGTATCTGTTTGCTTTGCTGTACACAAAACTTAATCCCATTAGAATCTTAGGATGTTTGTTGGAAAGAGGACCACATACTTGTCATTTACATCCATCAGGACGAAGAGGGCCTCTCTGCATTTGGCAAATCTTTCCCGTTAATCTCATTGGGCCAACAGAGGTCAATGTCTGTTCCTGAGCCATTAACCATGAGAATGCTATACATTGATTGGCGTAAACTGTCTTAATCTGTGGCAGGAGTAGGTGGAATTGCCATGCTTGTCTTCAACTAAGCAAAGCTTATGCTTGGAGCCACCTATCTGTTTCTGAGTCTTTGGGAAATCTGTGGTCCAAATCAGGTTGCTTCTTGATTTTTTACACTGCCATTTTAGGATCCAGCTTTCTCAAGTCTGCTAAGTTTATTACTACTTCTCCATCTGTTTTCCAGCTTCCATAATTTTATTGATAATATCTTTTCTCCTATTCTTCTAATGTGTTTATTGTCATTTTAGTGGAGTTTGGGGACAGTGCAGAAGCTAATGTTTGCATTCAGTCCTCTATCTTTAACTAGAAATCTTATTCTTCACTTTTGGCACAGGACTTGGAAATTGGTAAAAACTCAAGTATTTGTTTTGTGTTGTTTTATGTATTAGTAATACTTCATAAGAACAGGTGATAACTATAGGTAGCAATAATTTACAATTTCACTTTTTTCTATTTTTTTTGTGATTGCCAAATGAGCAATTTTTAAAACTTAGAAATGATTTATATACATATGCTTATTCTAAAAACAAAGTAAAATAAAATAAAAACAAAACAAAGGTGATAGACTTCTATAATTATAGAATGGCATAGAGAGTGGAAAATTCCCTACCCCATATTCATATTCCCAGAGGTAATTACTTTTTTGTATATAGAACATACATATACATTTACGTGCTCAGGTAGTAAAAGTTTTTACAAAGCTGATATGAGCATATCAGGATAATTTCTTTTAATCTTCTGTTTTAGACTGTATTGTGCAGACATTTTTTCCAGATTATTAAATATAGTTGTACTTGACTTTTTAACTAGTTGTGTAGCTTGCTATAGTGGGGTTATACTATATTTAATCATTCTTTTATTAATAGGCATTTAAGTTAGTTTGCTATTTTAAAAAATATCACAAAATATTCTTAGACACATAACTTTGAGGCTTATAGTTTCTGCAAGGTAAATTTCTAAAAGTATAAATTTTGACTGGTATTGCTAAGTTACTCTCTATAAAGACTATACCAGTAAACACTTCTGCCAGTGGTATTTGAGTGTTTCCTATTATCTCACCAACACTGATATTGTTACTGCTTTTCATATTTGTTAGTTTGATAGAATTTTTTACCCTTTTCATTTTTATTCAGTGAAGCTGAGCATCTTTTCATATGTGTGTTGACTTATTTCTCCTGGCTGACCATTTTTACAGCTATGCACACTTTTTTTTATGTGATTTACCTATTGATTATCAAGAACTTGTTCTATATTAAGAATATTACCATTACCCAATGTTACCATAAAAAAATTGAACAAAACAAAAAAAGAGAATATTAATCCACTGTTGTATAGTATGCATTTTTTTTGTTGCATATTTCTGTTAAAAATGTACCTTTTACCAAGTGAAAATTTATTTTTTTTATGTAGACATATCTGCAAAATCTTTTCCTTTGTGGCTTCTGAATACTGTGTCATGCTTAGAAATAAGGCATGCGAGATTATACAAATAATCACCCGTCAGATTATACAAATAAAACTTTATCAGATAAATTTTAGTTTTAATGTTATTTATTCTCAGGCTTGGACATATTATTTAAACAAGTGTGTTGAAAACATTATGAACGGAGCTCTCATTTCTTCATCAATTGTTACACAGGAAAACTGCCTAAGAATTATGACCCCAAAGTGACCCCAGATCCAGAAAGATGGCTACCAATGCGTGAACGTTCTTACTACCGGGGAAGAAAGAAGGGTAAAAAGAAGGATCAGATTGGAAAGGGGACCCAGGGAGCAACTGCAGGAGCTTCATCTGAACTGTAAGTTACTGCTTCCCAATTGAGGTCACTCAGAGCGTAGGTTGGTTCTTTCTGAGATTGCCTGAGGGTCATGTGTGAGAATTTTTAAAAATATTTTTTAAGTATAAGAAGTACAGTCAGATATCTTTGATGTTTTGCAGTATTCTGTTGTAAAGGAAGAAAAAGTGATACTCCTGATGTGATTGTATTGTAAATACTAGGATTGTAAGATTGTATCATAAATAATTAGGATCTCACATCTTCAAAAGGAAACTAAATACACTGAGTCATTCAGTGTACTAAATATCTAGATAAAGACATAAATAAATAATGTGACTAGTAAGAAGTATTAGAAATGTTACTTATATAAGTTATTTCTACATGGTAGGATTATAGGTCATTTAAATTTTTTTTCTTTTTTAAGCATTCTAAAACTGGCATGAACTGTGTATTACTTATTCTTTAATTATAAAGCAGTAAACATTTTATTCAAAGGGAAAATGAATAGAGAGTTAGGGAACCCACCTTAAAAGAAATAGAATGTGTCGGGAAGATAGTTCGGAGTGGAAAGTGAAATCCATGTATGTACATTTTTATAGCCTTTTTCTTTGTTGAATATATGAATGACCAACACTTTCCTGATCTCACAATTTCAGGGATGCCAGTAAAACTGTGAGCAGCCCACCCACCTCCCCAAGACCTGGCAGTGCAGCAACAGCATCTGCGTCTACAAGTAATATCATACCCCCAAGACACCAGAAACCTGCAGGGGCTCCAGCAACAAAAAAGAAACAGCAACAGAAAAAGAAGAAAGGTGGAAAAGGTGGCTGGTGATTAGAACATTCTTGTTGCAGGCTATTTTTAAATTAGTCTTAGTGACACTAGGAACATAATGGTAACACAGCAAGAAGCGCAGAGCTGCTCCCTCTCTCATCCCCACATTTTCATAAAGTTATTTTTCTTGTGCATCAAACAGGAAGACATCTTCCTCAAATTCTGCGTGGTGTAACTTGGCCTATTTGTACCACCTAGCTTTGCGCAGATGATGAGGACTCAAAATAACTGGGCATTTACCCACTTTGATATCTATTGCATCCTTTTTCTTTGTGTGCTGGTGTTTTTGTTTTGTTTTTGTTTCACAAACAAAGCATGTTATCTAAGATTTCCTAGGATATAAACAGAAACTACTTCTGTTTTAACTAGAGTCCAAAGATGCTTGTTCCTCTCAAGTCCCAGTTTAAATTATGTCTTAGGAGGCCTTGGGAGACTAAAAGTGGAATCTTCTGAGCATTCCAAATATCTGCTTAGAAATATCATGTGATAAAAAGGGACCTATTAATGCACTGGTATTCTTCACTTCATTACATGTGTGGCCACAAGAAAACTAAAGTAAATGTCCTGATTAATTTTTATCATAAATTCTTGGTCATGTGATACTGGAATATGCAATATTATATATATAGTAATAAAAATTATGTTTGTATGTATATACATACATATATATAAATTAGGACTCCTTTGTGCCCCTATATCATTTTCAGATTATGATAACATTATGCTGATTTAGCACGATTAAAGAACTCAAGGAAACATCAATGTTGTAAGAAGCTGACTCTTATACCCATTGTTTTACGGTCAAATGGGATCGGACTGTCTCAATCAGATTTAATGGTCCCTATCAAGAGCATGACCATTGACTTCCTATGTAGAGAGGAAATCAAAACCAGAGTTCAGTAGCAGGCAGTATTAAAACAGTATTGTTTGGCCCAATTAATAAATACTCAGATGGCTCCTCTTTCTAGTTAGGGGTACAACTCTTCATTACCCTTCCCAAAGTGATGGAGTATTCTACAGTCTGTGGTGTCAGTGTTGCTCTGGTCTCCTTGCTTGCAAACTACTTTCCCACTGAACAGTTGTGACACAGAACAGTTGTGACAGATGCCCACCCTTGTTAGTACTCATTTTATGCTACCCAAAATAGCATTGAATTTAGATTTAAGAGTTATTTCCTTATGATCATATTACTCCATCCTTGTTAATAAAGTACTGCTGTGTTTGACTCTGAACGTATCTACTAAAACTTCTTCAAAGAGGTTTTTAAAAGACTTTCCTCCTTTACAAGAGTAAGAAATATGCTGCCTTTCTCTTTGGCATAATCAGAATCTGTGGTGGCATCTAAACAAGAGACACTCTTATATGTGAGCAATTTATTATGGCATAATACTTCTTGAACTCTTAGAATGGTCTTTTGGTAAGAGCAACATATTTATTGCTTCTGAATATATACCCCATTACAGGAATAATTGTTAGTAAATTTATTTAGGATTTTATTAAATTTCCATGGTGAAGGATAATCATTTTTTAGGTTTAAGCTACAGAATCTTGGTGATAGTTATCAATCATTGAAAATTTTGACCCATAGGCACAAAGTGAAATTCACATTTCTCTATTTAGTCATTATAATTGTCAGTCATTGTTATTACCAGTCATTACTAAGCAACTGAAACATCAGTTCAAATAAATTGTCAAATAAGTATAAACATCTACATTCTTTCTAGTAATTATCCTTTCAGACAAGTCTTTAACCAGTGACATATACACTTTGTATATATGTGTGTGTGTACATTTATAAAAAACCAATATGGATATATCCATTCACTGTGGCACATTTTAAAAATAAAATATTGTAACAGTGAGTATGGACTAAGGTGTTTTGGTTGTTGGCATTTTATAGAGGACTTCCTGGATAGTATATCTGAGAATTTTTTTAAATAATCTAAAAAATAATCTCCTGCCTCTCCCAGCAAAGCCACAAAACAATGAAATTGAGAACCTAGTTTTAACTTCACTGAAAATTCATTATGTTGAGATGTGTATGTAAATAAATTGAGCAGACATTTTTTAAAGTTATTAAGCACAGCATTTTCAAAATTGGTTGGAAATTGCTAACCTTAACAACTTGCATCACTCAAGCTTTCTGGATCCTGCCATTCATTCACTGTTCCTTACAAAACTATTTCAAACAGATTTGATGAAAGAAAGTCAGTTTATTGTAGTAAGATTATGTTAGATTGTAAAATATACTATGGTCCAATTTAACAAAATAGGAGAACCATCCATATACTTCTCCACCAGTTTAAACAACCTTACACAACTTTTGAAAAGCCCCAAAGGTTTCCTATTTGGCTACATACTGGATCACTGAGGCAACTAGACTATTTTTAGTTGTTTTTTTTAAATACCCAGCTTTACTAGTATCCATGATCTTGACAAGCTACTAATTTACTCTATGGAGATTTTTTTTTTTTTTTAACCAAAATACGACAGGAATTTAAAATAGAGGGACTTTTTCGTTCCCCTAAGCATCTTGGACAGCAACCTCTAGACAATACTAGTTGAGTTGGCACGAAGAGTGTAAAGATACCAAACTTCACTTTACAGGCTTACTAACTGAGGAAAAAGCAAGGAGTCCTCTGGGGATGCTCAGGACTCTGGCTCAAGGGTTCTCCTGGTCGGAGACAGGTGAGCTGGGTGGGCTCGGGGATGATGCGGGAGAGGTGGAACACACATCTGGGTCTGCAGAAAGTCCGTTCTGAGATATCCTGCCTAGCTCGAGAAAGTTGCGCCACAGTGCGCCCTCCCGAGGATATGGCACCTGGGAACGCTTCTTCACGGATGATCTGCCCTGCTGGTGTTTCCCAAATCCTGCTGCCAGGTCTGCCTTTGGCTGGGCTTGACCTTTTCTCTAGCTCCCCCGCCTTCACCTCTCCAATCCACGTCCTGCTTTTAGGTTCCCCCAAACTGCAGCATGCAGCTCCCCCCCTCCCCCAGCGAGCGAGCGAGCGAGCGTGAGATGACGGCGGCAGCCCACGCGCCCTCGGACTGGCTGCGGCCGCGGTGACTGTAGGTGTCGTCTATGCCACATGGGGCTACGTCTCAGTCTTGTGCCACATGCGGGAGCCACACCTGCCGGGACTCAGGGCCAAGGCTCCAGCGCGCGGGCGCGCAGGAGAAGCGAAGGAAACAGGGGCGTGAAGATGGAAAGGGAGAAAACGAAGAAGAAAGAAAAGGGAAAGGAGCCAGAGAAAGAAAAAAATTGGGAAAAGGGAAAGGAAGAGAAAGAGAAGAAGAAGGAGGTGGAGAAAGAAAAAATTAAGGAAAAAGAAAAGGAGAAAGGGAGGGTGGAGAAAAGTAAGAATAAAGAGGAAAAGAGGAAAGAGCGGGAGACAGAGAAAGAAAAGGAACAATTAAAGGGAAAAGAAGAGAAAGAGGAGGACAACAACAGCCTCTTGGCAAAGCCTCTGCTGGAGCCGCGGGTAAGAGACCGGTGCTGCAGACCCCCCACCCCCGCAAGGCCATTGTCGAGTTCAGGCCCGAGCGCTGGCTCTGTTACGTCTGGGGCCCCGACCCACGCAGGAGGGAATTGGGTTTCGTTTGGGGGCTTTCTCGGGATAGAAGGAGACGTGCCAAGCTTTGAACAACCCTTCTCTAAGCCCTTCTCCCTGGACCCCTGCCCACCTTCACCCTAACCCTGACCCTGTGTCCCAACCCTCATTGGGTCTTATCTTCAAGAAGGGATCTCAGTTGGTCTTCACCCAGACGCTGAGAACCGCCCTTCTCCCGCCCCATCCCTCTGTCCAGCACTCAGCACAAGCTCACCGTCCATAAGAGGGAAACCCACCCCAAACCATCGCTGCACACAGACTCTTTCTCCAAGTTTGCTCTGTTGAATAAGTTATTTTCCAGAATGTGTTGGGTTCCTGAATTTGTGCAGAATGTTTTTTAGGGCTGTCTGGGCCTTTTCTATGGGCGTTGTGGCTACTGCTTCCATTATTTTCAGACCACCACTGTCTAGAAGGGACTGTCACAAACGTTTACTGAAATGTCTCAGAAGCCAGGCATTGTAGTCACAAAAGGTCAAATACCTGTAGGTTCCACTTATATGAGGTACCTAGAATAGTCAAAAATCATAGGGATAGAGTAGAATGGTGGTAACCAGAGCCTGGGGGAAGGGAGAATGGGAAGTTAGTATTTAATGAGTACAGAGTTTCAGTTTTACGTGATGGAAAGAGTTCTGGAGATGGATGGTGATGATGGTTGCACAACATAATGAATGGGTGTATTTAATACTGCTGAGCTGTATGCTTAAAAAGGATTAAGATGGTAAATTTTATGTTATGTGTATTTAACCACAATTTTAAAATTGGGGAGTGGTAAGGGGAAGAGAGAAAAGCCAGACATTATTTGGATCAGCTTAGTGAGCTCTGTGCTCCTGAAGTTCCTGGGCTCAGAGCTGCTTCCTTGTTCTACACAATGTGAATTACTAACATACATTTGATCTCTGGTAAAACAGACTACATAGATCCATATACAGTTAAAGGACTAACTTTTGACAAGAAACAGTTGTGTTCAGAATCACATTCTGTGTCTGTTTACAATAATCTCAGCTTTCCTTTAGAGATTATAAACATGAAGGACCGTGTATTTTAGACTAAAAAAAAAATACAAAAAATGTAAAGCAGCAATACCTGCTGAATTTCTAATAAGGTAGACTTGAGGGACAGTGATGCAGTTGGAAAGGGAGTAGGGAACTGTTTTTACTCACAATATTTCACAGGATCTAAGATCCCATTATTTTTAGTACTTCTTAGGAAAAAAAAAAATGCTTCCAACCAAAATAAGACATACCATGGATTGTAGAATGCTTATTTCAGATATGTTAAAATGTGAAAAAAATTATTTTGAAATTGATGGAATATTAGGGTAGCCGGAGTCTGGCCATTGATGGAAATAATGAGGGGGACACAATCCACACTCTGCAGCCATTACTTGGTGCCACCATTGCTTTAAAGCATGAAGTTTTAAAGCATCCAAATAAGTCTCCTTTATATATCAAGCCACTCTTTCTTACCTTCACACTCTCAGAATAACATCATAATATTTAGGTGCAGTTAGGAATGGGGAAGAAAGTGGGGATGGAGATAGAAAACATCTATGCAAATAACATTTGCTTTTAAAAGCCATCAAGAATTCACTCCAAAAACAAACATGTACTTTTCCAATTTCTGTTATTTACCATACTCTCTACACAAATCTCTATTAGACCAGAACTTCAAACACCTCACTTTCACATAAATCTCATTTAAAAAGAGAGAGAAGTGGGGCAAGCATTCTCGTGCTGTTTAGGATCACTTTTTATCAGAAACTCAGTTTAATAACAATGTTTCGTGTTCAAGCAAAAATGTTTAAGATTATTGTTATTTTAAAACCAGTGCCACTGAAGACATTTCCTAGGGTTTTATGTGAATGAGAAACTTTTGTAGGCTGTTTGGGAAGTAGAATTGAGTTACTGTGAGCAGTCTGGCTGTATTGTTGCTCATTTATTACTGTTTACCATTGATGTTTGTACCCTAAAAGCCACTTTTCTCAGCACTCTGAACTTTCTGTCTTCATACCAGCTTGCCCTTGTTGTCCCTCAGTCATTTGTCATAAAAATTTATAAGGCTGGTATGTTGGTTATGTGTTTCTTTCTTAAGTTTACATCTAGTTCAAAAGATTTTAACTTCAGGTTTTAAAATAAATACTCATTTGTAAATGGAACTGATTTAACAATTTCTATAATCTTAGCCTTTTCATTTAATTGTGATACTTATATTAAGACATGTAAGAGGAAAACTTGCCTTAAGAGCTTTTAATCTAGTGAGCCAATTGGGAAGACAAGAGAGATTGAAAATACGAGGTTTTAGATGCTTACATGCTGAGTAACAGTCAATACGTGGACCATGAAGGTCTGAAGATCCCAAACAACAAACTGAATTCTTGTGCAAAAGCTCAAGAAGCGAAGTAAAGTCTGAAAATTGGCCCTGTGATCTCTGGCACTTCCTATAAATTCTGATACATATGAAGTATTTATTTGATAAATTGATCAGGAGTTGAGGATTGAGAGGGGATGTACGATTAATTTCATATAACTAATGGCTGATTATAAAATACAAACTGGTACAGTTTGTTCTAGACCTCTTAAGTGTTTTGTGAAATTTTATTCTGGTTAACAATTCCACAAAGATACTGGGTCCTACCTCAGGCAGGCACACTGTCAGGAACCAGGTAAACAAGGCCCTGATACCATAGGTTTATTAATTTATCTTTTGTTTCACAGGAAAAAAATAAGCAGATCCTAGTGCTGGGCCTGGATGGAGCAGGAAAGACCAGTGTTCTCCACTCTCTAGCTTTAAACAGAGTCCAGCACAGTGAGGCACCTACTCAAGGTTTCAATGCGGTGTGCATCAACACCGAAGGCAGCCAGATGGAGTTCCTGGAGAGTAAGCCTTCTTTCTCATTAATTACAGGATAGCCTCATTTTGTTAATCCTTAAACCAGACATAATGTTCTCAACATTGGGTCCTTGTGAAAAGTAACACTAGATTAGATTTTCCTAGATATTTAGAATGAATGTGTAGTTTGATATTAGGCTGTACAATGGGGGAAATCACGTTCTGCTCTTTTTATTTTCTCCTTTTTGCAGTGGTGGCAATAAAGGGAAGTTGAGAGGAATGCTTTATACCTCCTCCTATAATAATAGCCTCCCTCTTCCCTTACTGCCCATAATAAACATGCAGTCTAAGTAAATACAGGGTGCTTCCTTCTCTGCAAGTGCAGCTATAGACAAACACCAAACTTCTTCTTGTAACCAAAGGGCAGCCCAGAAGTCCCTACTCTTTAGAAATTCTGGAGTCACCATCTCTCTAATATTGCTGTTTCCCAAAGTTGCATAAGATCCTCTTGTCTTTTTGTTATATTTTTGTTCTTGGATGATTTCATTCATCTTCTTGGTGTTAAATACCATCTTCATGCTACTGACTCCCAAATTTATCCATCCAGCCCAAACATAACCAAATGTTGCCTCACATCTCCATCCAGTTGTCTAATTGGTCTTTCAAATGAACATGGTCAAAACAAAATGCTTGATTTATCTCCATATCTGTTTCTTTCCCTATACTCTACTTGTCAGTGCCCATCAAATTGCTCAAGCCAGAAAACTGAGAGTCACCATTAATTCCTCTTTCTGTAACCCAACCTCTAGTCCCCAAGAGAGACACTAAATTTTTCTACCCCTAGAACAAATCTTGAATTTAACAGTTACATCTTTTCCCACTACCCCTATTCAACTTGGCACCTCCATTGTCTCTGAGATTACTGCAATCATCTTTTTAATTTTGTTTTCATCCAGTTAGGAGTAGAAAACAGTGGGCAGAGATATTGGTAAGCCTGTAGGCAAATCTTTAAGGCAAAAGCATTATTATGTTTTTTTATATAATATTTTAATTTTTCAATTACAGTTAACATACATATTACTTTCAGGTATACAAAGTGGTGATTAGACGTTTATATAACTTACAGTGATCACCCTGATAAATCTAGTACCCATGTGACACCATAGTTATTACAATATTATTGACTATATTCCTTATGCTGTACTTTACATCCCCATGACTATTTTATAACTGCCAATCTGTATTTCTTAATTCCTTCACCACTTTTTTCACACATCCTCCCAACCGCCCTCCCATTTGGCAACAATCAAAATGTTCTCTATATCTATGAGTGAGTTTGTTTTGTTCATTTATTTTGTTCTTTAGATTCCACATATAAGTGAAATCATATGGCAGTTGTCTTTTTCTCTATCTGACTCCACTCAGCACAATACTGTCCATTTATGTTGCTGCAGATGGCAAGGTTTTATGATTTTTATGGCTGAGTAATATTCTATTGTATATATACCACCTCTTCTTTATCCATTCATTCATTGATGGACACCCAAGTTGCCTCTATATCTTGGCTATTGTAAATAATGCTGCAATGAATATATGGATGTACATATCCCTTCAAAGTCGTGTTTTGGGTTTCTTCAGATAAATACCTACGTGGGATTACTGGGTCCTTCTTTGTCTCTTATTATAGCCTTTGTTTTAAAGTCTGTTTGTCTGATATAAGCATTACTACCCCAGGTTTCTTTTTCCTTTACATTTTTATAGAATGTCTCTTTCGATCCTTTATTTTTAGTCCGTATGTGCATTTTAATTTCAAGTGAGTCTCTTATAGGCAGCATATGTAAAGGTCTTCTTATCTATTCAGCCACCCTATGTACTTTGGTTGGAGCATTTCATCCATTTACATATAAAGTAATTTTTGATAGATATGTAATTATTGCCATTTTATTATTCATATTTTTTCTTCTTCTTAAAGAAGTCCCTTTAACCTTTTTTGTAATACTGGTTTGGTAGTGACTAACTCCTTTACCTTTTTTTTGTCTGGTAAGTTCTTTATCTGTTCTTCAATTCTAAATGATAGCTTTGCTGGATAGAGTAATTTTGGTTGTAGGTCCTTGCTTTTCATCACTTTGAATATTTCATGCCAATCCCTTCTAGCCTGCTAAGTTTTAGTTGAGAAACTAGCTGACAGTCTTATGAGAGGGAGCTCCCTTGTAGACACTAACTGCTTTTCTCTTGCTGCTTTTAAGATTTTCTCTTTGTCTTTAACCTTTGGCATTTTAATTATGATATGTCTTGGTGTGGGCCTGTTTGGGTTTGTCTTGTTTGGGACTCTCTGTGCTTCCTGGGCTTGTATGTCTATTTGCTTTTCCAGGTTAGGGAAATTTTTCCATCATTATTTCTTCAAATAGGTTTTTAATTTCTTGTTCTCTCTCACCCCCTTCTGGTACCCCTATGATGCAAATGTTGGTATCATTAATGATATCTCAAAGGCCCCTTAAACTGTCCTCATTTATTTTGTTGTTGTTGTTGCTGTCCTGATTGGGTGTTTTCTGCTACCTTATCTTCTAAATCACTGATTCGAACAATTCATCTAATCTGCTGTTGATTCCCTCTAATGTATTCTTTATTTCAGTTATTGTATTTTTCATTTCTGACTGATTCTTTTTTATGTTTTCTACCTCTTTCTTGAAGTTCTCGCTGAGATTATTGAACACCCTTATAACCAGTGTTTTGAACTCTGCATCTGGTAGATTGCTTATCTCCATTTTCTTGAGTTCTTTTTCTGGGGCTTTGTTCTGTTCTTTCATTTGGGACATATTTCTTTGTCTCTCCATTATAGCTGCCTTCCTATTTGTTTCTTTGTATTAGGTAGATCTGCTATGTCTCCTGGTCTTGGTAGAATGGCCTTATGTGGTAGGTGTCCTGTGCAGCCCAGTGGCATAGTCTCCCTGGTCACTTGTGCCAGGTGTTGCAAGTGTGGGTTGTGTTTGCCCTCTTGTTGTAGTTGAGCCTTGGTTGTTTTTTGTACATCGATGGGAGGGACTGACCTTCAGGCTGATTGGAGCTATTGTGCCCAGGAGCTGTTGTGCAGGGGCTGACCTTATAGAACAGGATTCACTTTAGCAGGGCTCTAGTGCCTGCCCAGTCTGCCCTTTAGGTGTGTCATCTGAGGTGGCAACCTGGTGGTGCTCCAGCAAAGTCCAAATCTGACCACTGAGTATGCTGACCCTGTAAGGGGCTCTGCCACAGGACAAGTTCAGCTACTACCTGTGCCCTGACCAGGTCCACCTGCCATGAGCCACAAATCGATCCACAGATATCTTTCACCTGCACTGGTCTTGGAGGTGCTGGGAGGGTCTAAACTGCAAACTGAGGCTGGCTGTAACTAGTGCCAGGCTTAACGGTGCTTAGCAAGAGGTACAAGCATGCCAAGGACAGATGCTGCTTTTGGGGGGTTTGAAAACTTTTGAGAGATTTTTAGGAAAGCCCGCAACATGAGCCAAGGTAGTCCACTTGTATGGAAAACCCACTAGAAGTAGCTTGGGTGGGCCCACAAGTTGGGTGGAGCAAGGTCTCATGAAATCACCAGGGCAGGGCAACCAGTGTTAGCCAGGTTGATGGAGACTCAGATATGGTGGCTACCTACGTTTGCATATGGGGAGCAGGGAGGGCTCAACAAAGTAATAGTGGATGGTACCAGTACTTCTCTCTGGGAGAAAGCTGCCCCTCTATCCCTCACCCTGAAGCCAGACAATTTAGTTCCTTCCCATATGTCGCTAAAGCCTTTCAAGCTGCTGCCCCAGTGCTGGAGCTCAGAGCAAGTGAGTCCATTAGCAGTAAGTCCATGTATGGGCCCTTTATGAGGAATGACTGGAACTCCCACAGCCCTTTATCTCACTCAGGCACGATCTCCTCTGGTTTTCACAGCCAGAAGTTGTGTAGGGCGGGGACTCCTCGCTTCTCAGAGGGGACCTCTGCAACTGCGATATCCCTCCCAATTTTTAACCCACACATGGGTTTAGGCATATCTGTCTCTCCTACCAGTCTGAAGGTGGTTTCTTCTGTATGGTCTTAGTTATAGGACTTCTCTTAAGCTAGACCTCAGGCATTTCTCAATGATAGTTGTTCTATAGTTTAGTTGTGATTTTGATGTGGTTGTGAGAAGAGGCAAGAGCAGCTTCTTCCTACTCTATCATCTTGACTGGAAATCTCAAAAGCATATTATGAATAGAGGTTTCAACTTACACTGAAGCTGTAGAAGAAATAATTATTTTGACCAAATAAACAGCTAGGAAAATAGTCTTAATATATAAAAAGTAAAAAGGAAGTAAAGAAGGATCAAACTAGGGGAAAAATCTAAAATGGTGGACAGATCTACCATTAGAGTGAGGAATTTCATCATATCTTTGTCAATTATTAATAGGATTAAGGAGGAAAAATCTGCAAAGGCACACAAAATTTGAACATAATCAACAAGTTTGATCTAACGGACAATATAAAATTGTCTAATTAGACATTTCAGCTATATCCAGAAGACAAAATACACATTCTTCTTACTCATGGGACATTACCAAAATTGACCACTTACTGAGCCATACAGCAAGTCTTAACAAATATTTCAAAGAATATGCATCATACAAAGCATGTTCTCTGACTACATTGCAGTTAAAAGTTAATAACTAAAAAATAAAAATCTCTACACAAGTAAAATGCCACAGTGTTACAAAAAAATGGGAAGCAACCCAAATATTTATTCTTATTTAAACCAAATATGTTTAAACCATTTGACTTACTCAGATTATACAATATTCTTTTAGAAAATTAAAAATTAAATACTTCAAAGAATGACTAGCCTCAGCTTTATACAAAGGTAAAACAAAGGAAAGGCAAATATAGACCATTTCTTGTTAGTACGTTAAATCTTTTTGTTAAGTTTCTAATACAGCAATCTAAAAACTTTTTTTGTAAAGGGCCAGATAATAATAATTCAGGCTTTGTGATCTACATGGCTTCTGTTGCAACTACACAACTCTGCCTTTTGTAGTGTGAAAGTAACCATAGACAATATGGAAACAAATCCACATGTCTATTCTGATAAAACTTTATTTGTACACACTGAAATCCAAATGTGATAAAATGTTCATATGTCATGAAATGTTCTTTTCCCCCAAAATATTTAAAAATTTAAAATTCACTGTTTGCTTGTGGGCTGTACAAAAATAGGCAGTGTGCCCGATTTAAACTGTGGGTCATAGTTTGCTAACTCCTCTCATAGGAGAAAAATAAAAATAAAATTCATTGTATATATAATATTGTCATTAACCAAAAAGGTTTTTCTGGGAAGAATCAGTAGAATGAAATAATCCAAAGACACTTTTTTTCTGAGGCAAGTATTCCTGAATACCCACGGGATCACATTAACTCTCAGTGCAATATTAAGAAGAGAAATTAGTTCTGGGAATTTGGCAAAGGAAAAAAATAGTGCAAGTGAGGCAAGCCGATGAATTCAGTTCATTTAAAACTTATTTTAGAGAAATATGTGTTTTAATCCCCCGTCCCTGAATTATTTTAGTAGCCTATTTCTATTTTTTGAGCTATAGCTGATAGACATGCATTGGCTGCCATGGCCGCTGTGTGTAACAGATCAGGAAGTTGTAATACTTAGTATTTGATGCTAACTCCTCATGTTCCAGAATGTATGAATTACTTGTGGAGAATAAATATTTCTACCAACGCTTTCCCCATCTCTTTGGTTGTTCTCAAGTGGTGCACTCTAACACAATGGTATTAGAACACCTGTCTAATATTCAGAAATGATCTAAATATGCCTTTTCTGCCCTTGTTGGTGAATGCTGCTATGATTTTTTTGTCTTCTTTCTCTACTATTCTCTGTAGTTGGTGGCAGTGAACCTTTCCGTTCCTATTGGGATATGTACCTGTCCAAGGGGTTGCTGCTGATCTTTGTGGTGGATTCAGCAGATCATGGCAGATTACCTGAAGCCAAGAAGCATCTTCATCAACTGATTGAAACAAACCCAATCATCCCTCTGGTTGTGTTTGCAAACAAGCAGGTAAAAATCTTTGCAAATAGAAATTGTGCCCAATAGTTTATTATTAATACCAGAAATACAAAACACCTACTTCTATTAGCTGGGTATTAAACAATATGCCATATATTCAATTTATACTTATTAGATCCACTGGATTATATACTACTTGAGAATAGAGACTAGGATTTGTCTTTGTCTTCCTTGTAATACCTAGCATACTGCCTTGGGCATAGTACTCCAACAAATATGTGTTAAATTTGATTCAGTAAATATTTACTGATAGTTGATTTTGATAAAATATTTGTGTCTACCATATATATAGAAGTTTTAGATCAGTTAGACCGACCTGAATTTATTTCATACATATGCATTAAAAATATTAAATACCCATGGAGAAATTTGAACCCTGTGTAGTGTTAGTAGGAATGTAAAATGGTCTAGCTGCTATAGAAAACAGTATGGCAGTTCCTTAAAAAGTTTAAAATATACTTCCCATATGATCCAGCAGTTCCACCTCTGACTTTATACCCAAAAGAATTGAAAGCAGATATTTGCATACTTGTGTTCATAGCAGAATTATCCCTGATGTACTTTTATCATTACAAGGAACCCCTCCTTTCATCCAAAACTCTCCTCCTGTTTATCTCTCCTCCAAATCCATCAGGGAATTTATTAACTTGAAACACTGTCAACATGTTACTGGATCCATTAACATGGTTACAAAAGTCACTGTAAGCTATAGGACTAAATGAATTCAGGAGTAAGACAGGCAATAAATTGGGATGACTGACATCCAGAGAGTAATTAACTCCAGACAGATGCCATATACAGTACATCAGGAAAAGCCTCACAGGCTCCCGGTGATGGAATCTGATAGGTTCATATTGTTACAAGAAAAAAATAACGTGATGTTGGATTATGTCCAAAGATTTAAATATGATCCCCTATAGCTTAGGAATAACACTATGAAACAATAAAACGCCAAATGCAGTTTTAGGAGTGAAAGTGCTAAAACTTTTGCAAAGGACTTAAAAAGTATAGCTAAATCTGTGTGTATTTAGGAAAGAGAATATCAGAGATCATTTATAAAAATAATTCCTGATGTTAGAAAGTCAAAGAAGTATGTTTTGACCTTGCCATTTGGACCTCAAGAAGGTTATGACTTTGCCATGCAGCATAAGCACAAGCTTTCTGTCTCCTCATTTTAATATCTTTTCTCTCTGCCTCTCCTAATGGATTTCCCTCCTTTTAGCCTTCTCCCTCTCTTATCTTGTCTTCTTTGTTTCCACCCCCTCTTCTCTCTTGGCTCACTTCTTATACCACTTTATTTTCTAAGTCCTACTCCCTCTCTGTCTCTCTCCATTCCCCAAAATTAGATTCAGAATTTTTTATTCAGTAGAAATTATGGTCACACACACACATACAAACAAAAACTCAAGAGTGGCAAATGCTATAATCAATAAAACATATGGCAAAAATCCAATTAATGATTTAACTTTCTATTGTTAAAGGTAAACTAAGAACAATTAATCATATTGAATATAATTCTAGGGAAATAAAAAAGAAAATGGAAAAAAATTAGAAACAGATTGACTGCATTGTTTAGAAAATTGATTGAGGTGTTATACTGCCTTAACTTCATTCCAAAAACTGCACTTTTGGTGATAACTCATAAATACAGGTATAATTTTGATAAAAAATTTATATTCAAAAAATCATAAGGGTCACAATACTAAGGTCACAATAGCCTCCATATTTAAATAAAGGTGAGGTCATTGAGAGCAGTAAATGAGAGTAACAAATGTATCTATTCAAAAGGACTACAAAATAAGCAGTTTTTTTTTCATTCTTGGTGAAGGATCTTGGAGCAGCCTATCACATTACAGATATCCATGAAGCTTTGGCATTATCTGAGGTGGGAAATGACAGGAAGATGTTCTTGTTTGGAACCCAAGTGACTGAGAATGGCTCAGAGATACCCTCCGCCATGCAAGATGCCAAAGACCTGATTGCACACCTGGCTGCAGATATGCAGTGATAAGACCCAGACCCCACTTTTCAACTCATGATCCAAATGTCACCAGGGAGTGTTGGAAGGCAGGTTTGAAGCCAAAGGTTCCCACTTTCAAATAAAAAATAAGCCATTTTTTTATTTTCTCAATGCACAGCACATATACAAAGATAGTGTTAATTGGTTAAGAACACTATTTAGATTTTGAACTTTAAAAATATTGGTAAAACGATGTATCTGGGGGAATTTAGAGTTTTAATCAAAAAAATTAAAGTGAACATTAGCAAGCATTTATCCCATTTGTAGTTTTTCAATGACATGACATTTATATTAAAATATTTTAATAAATATTTTTTCAAATAAAAATCCATGTGTCTTTCCTGTAAGTATATTTGTTTAACACTGTAAAGAAAGAAATATTAGGATAAGACAATGGGAAAAAAGTAAGTACTTTTAAATCCACATAGAAATATAAAATGTAACACCATTCAGAAAGATTTAATAAAGGCTTCTCTTTTAGGAGCCTGTTACACTAGATGAAGAACATTGTGGAAATTTGTTTTTTAAATTCTTGACATTTTTCTTTTATATATAAACTTTCTTCACTAGAAATATTTTGTAAAAGTGATAACTGTTTACCTATAGACATGATATAAATCCAACTTTTAACCTAGTATCTTGTTGATTAAAAAAAAAAGATTTCTAGTTTCCAGTCCAGCATGTGGGAAGCTTGGAAGCTAGCTACCACTGTTTTAACAAGTGAAAAGCTGAACAGATAGAAAAATCAACAACTCTTCTAGGATCCATTGAAAGGTGATGACACAGGGCAAACCGCTGCCTCCTGTACTAGAGAGACTACCAAAGGAATACAGAGAACAATTTACTGCAACAGAGACTCATGATGGGATACCACCCCCAGGAACCAGTGCCAGGGTAGGAAAACAAGAACTATAATTGACAACTTGGAGGCTCAGTGTGGACAACTCTGAGAGTTAAAAACTTCAGAGGGACCCATTCACAGGGAGGACCCCAGAATTTTTGAGATTTACCTCTGGGAGCTTAACCAAATTCCCACAGTAAATATCAGAGAAAAATCCTCTGGTGCTTCCAAGATTGAGGAAAAGGAACCATTTTTAAATATGCCAAAGCATTTTTTTTAACAAGGCCTGCCCTGTGGCGAAAAACATTGTATCAATAGAGGAACAAAAATAAGAATTACATTAAACTTCTCAGAAACCATAGAAGCAAGAAGAAAGTGGAGTGAAATATTTAGTGTTGAGAGAGTAAAAATCACCAACTTAGAATTCTGTTCCCTGTGAAATTATCCTTAAAAAGTAAAGGAGAAAGACTTCCTCATATTAACAAAATTGAAAGAATTTATTGCCAGTAGACCTGTCTTGCAAGAATGTTGAAAGAAGTTCTTTAGAGAAAAGGAAATGATATAGGTCAGAAATTCAGATTTTCATAAAGGAAGAAAAATAATTGAAAAAGGTATAAGTGAAGGTAAAATTAAAACTTTTAATTTTTTATTGCTCTAACAGATATCAGTTTGATCAAAATAACAGTATATTCAATTATGTATGTTTATATATATATATTTACATATACATATGTATAAATGAAATGAATGACAGTAATGATACAAAGGATGGGAGGAAGGATTAGGATAATTTTGTTGTTGAAAAGTACTAGCACTACCTGTGAAGCAGTATAGTGTTATTTGAAAGTGGACTTGGGTTGGTTGTAAATGTATATTGCAAACTCTAGGACAACCACTAAAAGAAGTAAACAATAACTGATACACTAAGACATAAGAGAAAATGGAATCATGTAAAATGCTCAATCAAAACCACAAGGCAGAAAAAAAATAGAAGACAAAAATAGAAACAAAGAACAGACCAAAAAATAGAAAACAGTAACAGATATGGTAGCTACTAATCCAACTACATTAATAATTACTTTGAAAACACCCCTCCAAGATAAAATACTTAGGTATAAATAAATGTAACAAAATATGGAGCTTTATGTAAGGAAAACTACAAAACTGATGAAAGATATCAATGAAGAACAAAGTAAATGGAGAGATAGTCCACATTTATGGTAGGAAGACTCAACATTGTCAACTTGATTTATAGATTCAATGTAATCCCAATCAAAATTCCATTAAGTTATTTTATGGGTATTGACAAATTGAATCTCAAGTTTATACAGAAAGGCGAAAGCCCCACAATATTGAAGGAGAAGAATAAAGTTAGAGGACTAACATTACCCAACTTCAATACTTACTCTACAGTTACAGTAATTAAGATAATGTAGTATTGGTGAAGAATAGACAAATAGATCAATGGAACAGAATAGAGCTCCCCAAAATAGACCTCATAAATATAGGCAACTGATCTTGACGAATGAACAAAGAAAATACAATGGAGCAAAGATAGTCTTTTCAACAAATGGTAATGGAACAACTGGACATCCATATGTGGAAAAAAAAATCTAAACACAGACTTCACAACATTTCACACATACACAAAAATTACTCAAAATGGATCACAAGTACAAACTCAAAGCCATGGTCCATGAAAGAAAGCATCAATAAGCTAGACTTCATTAAAATCAAAACTTTCTGCTCTGTTATTCAAAATGTACAAAGCACTCAACACTCAATAATAAAAATACAAATAACCTGATTTAAAAATACATCTTAACATACATCTCACCAAAGAAGATATACAGATGGAAAACAAGCATATGAAAAAATGCTCCACATCATATGCCATCATGGAAATGCAAATTAAAACAATAGGTGGAGCACAGAGGACTTTTGAGACAGTGGAACTACTTTGTACGGTACTATAACGGTGGATACATGTCATTATACATTTTCCATACCCATGGATTGCACAATACTAAATGTAAGCCCTAATGTTAACTATGAACTTTGGGTGATTGTGATGTGTCATTATAGGTTCATTGACTGCAACAAAAGTATAATTCTTGTGGGGGCTGTTGATAATGAGGAAGGCTGTGCATAAGTGGGAATATATGGGAAACCTCTGTATGTTCTGCTAATTTTGCTGTGAACCTAAAACTGCTCTTAAACATTCTATTAAAAAGACAGAAACCACTTGTTGAGGGAGAAAAAAACAGATTTTGAAAAAGGATTTATTCTTCAAATTTTCCTTTTAAAATTGAATCTCTGGCAAGTGACGTTAGAAGCATGGCGGAGTGAGAGATGTTCCCAGATCTCTCCCCTTGAAATGACAATAAGCTGAAACTAAACAAAAAAGATCACCCAACCTGCACACAAGCATGTCTGAGAGAGGGATCTGCAGATAAGAACTATCAGAGGTCACAACCACAAGAGTTGGGAGGTAGACTGGGAGAAACTAAGAAGCTGACTCTCTCAGCTGGAGCTCCTTACAGGAGGAGGGGAAGGCGAGAAGGTGAGATGGGATCCCTGAACAACCTTGCCTGAGATAGCCGTGAGCTCCATGCAGCAGCAGTGCCCAGGGATCAGGGTAAAAAGCAGAGAAATGGGAACAGCAGAGAAGTGGGAACAATAGAGAAACAACAGTGATTATTACTAGCTGAGATTGCAAAACGGAGGTTGAGCTGCAATCCCCCTTCCTCCAACCCAGAGGGCACCTGCTGCCATGTCCTCCAAGACTGAACACTGCAGAGCCCTAGGAGAATCTCAACAAATGCTACCGAATCTGTTGCTAACACTGACAGAGACTGAGACTGAGGGTGGCGAGCATGATTAAACATCTATAAGGAAAAAAAACAGCATTATTAAGGCTTCATATAAAGCAGGGATGCAAGAGGCTTAGATGCCACCTACTAGAAACTGACAGAAAAATGGCTTCTTAGCAACAGGTGAAAGAGAGACCTTTATATAATAAATCTGGGGGTGGGGGTGGGAGAGAAAAAAGTAGAATACACTTTCATTAATGTCCAGGCCAAGAAATAGTCCATTAAACACCATGAACAACCAAGGTGACATGTCAGCTTAGAAAAAAAAGAAAAATCTCCAGAAAATAACCTTAAAGACATACATATATGAAACTTAAATGACAGAGAATTCAGGATGATACTTCTGAAAAAAATGAGATCTAAAAAAATTCATATCAACAATTCCAGGAATTGAAAAAAGAACTAGATCAGCAGAATGAGTTTTTTAGCAAAGAGAGTGAAATCCTTAAAAAGAACCAAATAGAACTTCTAGAGATGAAGAACACACTAAAAGAGATGAAGAATAAAAAGCAAGCTTGGGAAATAGAATTGACCAAATAGAGGAAATGATCAATGATATCAAAGATAGAAACTTATAAATAAATCAGAAGGAAGAAGAGAGAAAGCGAAGAACAAAAAATAATGAAAGAGAAATTCAAGAACTAGCTGATACCATCAGGAGAGGAAACATAAGAATAATGGGCATTCTCAAAGAGGAGGAAAAGGAGCAGGGATTAGAAAGCATTTTCAGACAAATAATGAGAATTTCCTAAATCTAAGGGATGAGCTGGAGCTTGGAATTCAAGAAGTCAACAGAACACCCAATTATATCAACCCAAAAAGGCTTTCTCAAGACACGTTATATTAAAATTATCAAAAGTCAACAACAAAGACAGATTTCTCAGGGGAGCCAGGGAAGACTGTACCCTACAAAGGAAAACCCATTAGATTATCATTGGACTTCTCAGCACAAACCTTACAAGCCAGAAAGGAGTGGAATCAAATATTCAAACTATTAAATGAAAGGAACTACCAGCCAAGAATAATATATCTCCTTTGGATATGGGAAAAATAAAGGCCTTTCCAGACATATAAATATTGAGGAAATTCTCCATTATGAGGCTTGAATTACAGGAAATACTAAAAAGGGATCAGCTCACCTAACACAAAATGACAAAAAAATAAAATACATAACTAGGAGTAAGGCGACTGGCAGGCAGAAAGAAGCAGAGTAGTGCAACCCTTATTAAGAAAAGGGCATTATAAGCTTAAACAATAAGAAGAGATTTGCTATTTTAAGATAGTAATTAATGTTCAGCATATATAGGGAAAAACTGAGACAACAATAACAGAAAAGGGGAGGATTAAAAGATCCAAATTCACAAAGGGGATTGGAGATAAGGCACATGCAGTAGAAAATAGATGACTGTATACATTTATATAACTATTCTTTACATATTCATAATGGTAACTACATGACAAAGATTCAGAAACTGAAATATAGAACATAAAACAAGAAGAACCAGAGGAAAAATCCGCAAAACCCAACCAAAATAAAAAAGCAGACACACAAGGATGGAATCAATGGAAACACTGAGCTATCAGAAAACAAAAGATAAAAGGGCTTTAGGAAAACCTCATATTTCAATAACCATCCAAAATGTAAATAGACTGAACACACCAATAAAAAAGCAAGAGTTGCAGAATGGATCAACAAACAAAACCCAACCATATGCTGCCAAAAGGAGACACATCTCAGTTTCAAAGACAAATATAAACACAAAGTGAAAGAGTGGACAATGATCTTTCAAGCAAATGGTATTCAGAGAAAAGTGGGAGTAGTGGTATTAATATCGGATGAAATAGACTTCAAAATAAAAAAAGGTAAAGAAAGATACTGAAGGATACTTCATAAAGATAAAGGGAATCGTATACCAGGAAACATAACACTTATTAATATCTATGCTCCCAATCAGGGAACTCCGAAATGTATAAAGCAATTTCTAACAGAACTAAAGGGAGAAACAGACTGAAACACTATCATAGTTGGGGACCTAAATACCCCACTGTCGGATATGGACAGATCATCCAAACAGAAAATCAATAAGAAAATAACATCCTTAAATGACACATTGGACTAACTGGACAGAATTGACATTTACAGAGTTCTTCATCCCAAAACAGCTGATTATGCATTCTTCACATGGAACATTCTCAGGGATTGACTAAATACTGGGACACAGAGATAACCTCAACAAATATAAGTGGGTCGAAATCATGCCAACCATATTTTATGATCACAATGCTTTGAAACTAGAGATCAACTACAGAAAGAAATCAGGAAGAAACACAAATACATGGAGATTAAACAACATTCTACTGAAGAATAACTGGGTCAGGAGAAATTAAAAAAAAGATCAAGAGATACAAAAAAACAAATGATAATGATAGTACAACACATCAAAACTTTTGGGACACAGGAAAAGCGGTAATAAGAGGAAAGTTCATATCGTTACAGGCCTATCTCCAAAAACAAGAAGGAGTCCAAATAAACAACCTAATACTTCTCTTAAAAAACTAGAAAAGGAAGAACAAATGAAGCCTAAAGTCAGCAGAAGGAAAGAAATAATCAAAATTAGACAGAATTAAATAAAACTGAAAACAAAAAAAAAAAAAACGATAGAAAAAATAAATGCAACAAAGAGCTGGTTCTTTGAAAAAGTTAATAAAATTGACAAACTCTGGCTATACTCACTAAAGAAAAAAGAGAAAGGACACAAATAAACAAAATTAGGGATGAAAGAGGGGAAATTATGACAGACACCACAGAAATACAAAGGATCATACAAAAATACTATGAAAAAGTATATAACACAAAATTTAATAACCTAGAAGAAATGGACAAGTACTTAAAAAGATACTAACTTTCTAGACTGAATCAAGGAGAATTGGAAAATCTAAATAGATCTATCAGCCGTATGGAAATTGAAACAATCATTAAAAACCCACCAAAAAGTAAAAGTCCAAGACCAGATAGCTTCACCATTGAATTCTACCAAATATTCAAAGAAGATTTAATACCTATTTTCAAACTCTCCCAAAAAATCGAAGAGGAGGCAATACTTCCCAACTCATTTTATGAAACCAATATTACCCTGACATTAAACCTGGTAACGATAACACAAAGAAAGAAAACTACAGACCAATATCTCTCATGAATACAGATGTTAAAATCCTAAAGAAGATGCTGCCAAACTGAATACAGCAACATATTAAAAAGATTATACACCACAATCAAGTGGGCTTCATCCCAGAGGCACATGGATGGTTTAACATATGCAAATCAATTAATGTGATACACCACATAAACAAATAAAAAAAATAAGAATCATATGATCATATCAACAGATGCAGAAAAAACTTTTGACAAGATACAGCATTTATTTGTGATCAAAACACTTAACAAAATCAGTATAGAAGGAAAATTTATTAACAAATAAAGGCCATCTATGACAAACCTTCAGCCAACATTATACTTAACAGTGAAAAACTAAAAACCTTCCCTCTTTGATCAGGAACAAGGCAAGACTGTCCACTATCTCCACTGTTATTCAATATAGCACTGGAGGTCCTAGCAAGTGCAATCAGACAAGAGAAAGATATAAAAGGAATCCAAATAGGAAACAAAGAAGTCAAATTTTCACTATTTGCGGATGACATGATTCTCTATATAGAAAACCCTAAAGACTCCACAAGAACACTACTAGAAACAATAAACCAATATGGTAAAGTCTCTGGATACAAAATCAATGTTCAGAAGTCCGTAGCGTTCCTATACTCCAATAATGAAGCATCAGGAAAAGAAGTGGAAAAAATAATTCCTTTTGCAATTGCAACAAAAAGAATAAAATATCTAGAAATAAATCTAACAAAACATGTGAAGGACCTATATAATGAATACTACAAGACCCTATTAAAATAATTCAAAGAAAATACAAAGAAATGGAAGGATTGGAAGAATCAACATAGTTAAAATGACCATATTACCTAAAGCATTATACAGATGTAATGCAATCCCCATCAAAATCTCATCAGCATTTTTTAAAGAAATAGAACAAAAAATCTTCAGATTTGTATGGAAGCACAAAAGACCCTGAATTACCAAAGCCATCCTGAGAAAAATGAATGAGGCTTGGAGGCATCACTCTGCTTGACTTCAAATTATACTAAAAGCAACAATAATCAAAATGGCATGGTATTGGCAGAAAAATAGACACACAGACCAGTGGAACAGAATCAAAAGTAAACCCCTGCTTATAAGGGCAAAAATTTCAACATAAGAGCCAAAAACTTACAGTGGAGAAAGAGAAGCCTCTTCAATGAATAGTGCTGGGAAAACTGGAAAGCCACCTGCAAAAGAATGAAACTAGACTGTTGTCTATCACCACACACCAAAATTAACTCAAAATAGATTAAAGACCCGAATATAAGACCTGAAACAAAAAATGCAAAGAAGAAAACAATGGAATTAAACTCGTGGACCTTGGACTTAAAGAGGATTTTATGAATTTGACCTCAAAGGCAAGGGGAGTAAAAGTAAAAATAAATGAATGGGACTACATCAAACTAAAAAGCTCTGTACAGCAAAATAAACTATCAACAAGGCAAAGAGAGAACCATCTGAATGGGAAAATACATTTGCAAACAACACCTCTGCTAAGGGCCTAATATCCAAAATGTACAAAGAACTTATACGACTCAATAACAATAAAAAACAAACAATCCAATTTAAAAATGGGCAGAGGTACTAGACTTATTGGGGTGGTCACTATGTTGTATACCTGAAACTAATATTATATGTCAACTGTAACTGAAAAATAAAAAATTATTTTAAAAAAATGAGCAGAGAATCTGAACAGACACATCTCCCAAGAAGACATACAAATGGCCAACAAACATATGAAAAGGTGCTCATTATCACTATTAGGAAAATGCAAATCAAAACCACAATGACATACCATTGCACACCTGTTAGAATACCTATAATCAACAGGACAAGTAATAACAAATGTTGGAGAGGATGCGGAGAAATAGGAACACTCATACACTGCTGGTGGGACTGAAAATTGGTACAGCCACTATGGAAAACAGTATGGAGGTTTCTCAAAAAAACTAAGATTTGATCTACCATATGATCCAGCAATCCCTCTACTGGGTATTTACCCCAAAGACTTGAAAACCCATATCCAAAAAGATATTTGCACACCAATGTTCATAGCAGCATTATTTACAGTGGCCAAGACAGGGAAGCAACCGAAGTGCCCTACGATAGATGATTGGCTAAAGAAGCTGTGGTACATACATACAATGGAATATTACTCAGCCATAAGAAGAGATGAAATACTGCCATTTGCGACAACATGGATGGACTTCAAGATAATCATGCTGAGTGAAATAATAAGCCAGACAGAAAAAGTTGAAAACCACATGATATCACTTATATGTGGAATTTAAACCTAAAAGCAACAAATGAGCAGGACAAACAAACAGAGACTCATGGACATGGACAATAGACTAGTGGTTACCAGAGGGGAGAGGAGGGAGGTAGATGGGGTAAAAGGGGTCAAATATGTGGTGACAGAAGGAAATCTGACTATGGGCAGTGAACACACAATGCAATATATATATGTCTTACTGTTGAATTGTACACCTGAAATTTACTGGATTTTGTTAACCAGTGTCACCATAATAAAAACATACAAACAAGCGAACAAACAAACAAGTGTTGCTCTCCCACAAAGAATTGAATCTGGCTTTGCAAGACTATTGTGCCTATAATTAAAAAAAAAAAAAAAAAAAAAGAACTGAAGAATTAGAAGATTCTGGTGCAAATTTTCCAGTGACACTGCAGTTTTTAACTTTAAAGATACAGCTAATGAGGATGTGAAAAACATTCATTCTCAAACCCTTTGTTGAGTAATATGACATATCTTTGGAGGACAATTTGGCAAAGTCTATGAAAAAATAATTTTAATCTATTTTAAACTTTACTTACAAATAATTTTTTAAACAAATTTAAAACATTTACTACGATCCCACAAGCCAATTTCTAAGAATCTAATGTGCAAAAATATTTACACAAACATGGAAAGACAAATACAAAAAGATATTCTTAGAAATAATGTACTAAATTTTCATCGATAGAGATATAATTTTATAAATTATTAGAGTAACTCCATTAAATATAATGGCATGGGGCTAATTAAAAAATGAGAAAGAAATATGTTGACCTGAAAATATGCTGTTAAGTTTAAAAGTAACTAACACATCTCATGCTCCCTTTTACTACAGCACCTCTGCAAAATACATAATAGTCTCTTTCATTTAAAATGTCATACATGTGTGCATATATATATGTACATATATTAATTGTATATGTATATAATCTGCAGGTACACTAGTTTTAATGGTGACGATTTCTGGAACAATGGCATTGGCATTTGGCTTGAGGAAATGGTGTGGGGGGCAGGCAGCTTTTACTTATCATTGTATCATCTTTGGTATTGTTTGAATTTTTAACAATAAATGGTTTTAACCTTTGAAAAAATAAGAAATAAAATAAAATTTAGAATCTCTGGAAAAATGAAAAGCCAAATTTGGTGAGGACAGCCCCTACCCAATGTTAGCACATAGCCTTCTCTATCAAACTTTGGGCTGAAATAGAACATAATTGAAATTAGGTATCTGCAAAATAATAATTGCTCTCAGAGAGATGAGATGTTAGAGTGTATGCCTTTAAAGTCACTTGCTTTCTCACAGTCAGAGCTGCAGGATAATTTTTAACAGTATCATATCACAACAGACACTTGGGTGTCTAATAACAGGCCTTCTTTTTTTTGTCTGGCCTTTGGAGGCTGGATCACACAATAATCCAGGATTGTCAGAAACCCTAGGATTGCCACTAACTGCCCCCTGGACAAATCACTTAAGCATCTCATGTCTTACTCGGGCTTCACTTTGGAAAAGGGCTAAATCACATACAGACAGCTTTCAGCCCTGAACTCTGATTCTATGAGATATATTTTTATTATGTTTTCTGGGGTGGTGGGGAGAGTATATAGTTCCTGAATGCCTATTTCAAAGATGATGCCAAAAGCTTTCAGATAGGGAGTGATATCTCTGTTCTTCCCCATTTAGCCTTGTTTTTCTCACATTTTGATTTTAGATTTTGCATTTTGGCAAAAAATGTGTGGCTGGTGTTTTTACTTCAGCGAACAGCTATTGTTTATGTAGTGGTCACTGCTCGATGCAGAGGATGATTAAAGTAGACTTGAGATGCTCTCAGGCTGTCAGGGGAAGTACATGTCCCAGGAGTTTCTGACGGAAATGGCACTCAGCCAAGACAGATTAGAGTGTTGTCAAATAGGCTGTTTGGCTGGCAGTCTTCCCAACAGACCTCAGGGGGTGGCATTGATTACCTTGAAGAACTTACCAAAATCTAGCATCTGTTGCCAGCCTTCCAGGCTCAGGAACTAAGAGTAGATCTGTCTTTTCATTTACTCATTTAGTCAACATTTATTGAGCACCAATGTGTACCAGAAAATGTGTCAGAACTCTTTCAGTTAAAAATGGTGACAGTTCAAGTTAGGTGTGTATGTGCCAAAAAATGGGGATTTGGTGGAGGTGGCGCTCATCACACTGGGAAATCTGGGTATGGGTGAATTCATGGGTTCAAAGATAATAAAGCTTTCTCTACACCTCTTGGCCCTGCTAACCTCTACTTGGTTTCATCCTCAGATTCCCTTTGCAAGGAATTGCTGTCAGCACTAAGCATACAATATTCATATATAGCTCATTCCAGAATAAGATGTACCCTCTCTATTTAAAGCAACCATCCTGTAAATCTCATGGAGGGGTATTGATTGGTTCTCCCAGGGTCACATATTAATTCCTGAACCAATCCCTGTGGCCATTTTGCCCAGACCAGGGAGGGGACAGGAATAGCCCCCTCAAGCCATATGGAAAGAGTTCCCCACAGAAAGGAGGAGTTCAACTTTTAGAAGAAGAGGAAAGGGATGCTAGGCAGGAAAACAACAGAAATAATGACAGCAATCCAGAGTCATTCGCTGTGCTTGGCACTGGGCATACAACAGCCACCATGAGAGAGAATGTTGTTAAGGAGCTTTTATTACAGCTAGGAAGGCACACACAAAAATAAAAAAGCAGATGAAATCATTATAAATAGTGTAAAAGCAAGGATCTGAGACAGAAAATAATGGCAGGAACATTTTTTAAAAATTACTGTGTGATGGTAGACCTCTAAGCGGGTGGTGTTTAAGCTGAAAGAAAAGAGCAAGTATGTGAAATGGGGGAGAAGTGAACTCCAAGTATAGGAAGAAGTTGAAATGGGAATTTGTTTGACATGTTAAAGAGGGAGACTGGAATGTAGACAGCAAGGACAGCGCAGCCCACAGTAGACTGGAGAAAGGGGCAAGGACTAGGTCAGGTACTGGGCACCTTATGGTGCAAAACCTTGAATTTATTCTAAACAGTTTGGAGTGTCATGATTGGAGGTTGGCCAAGTCAGAACACCAGTTGAGAAGGCATAGCAGAGTCTAGAGAGATAATGGTGACATAGACTGGCATGGTGATGGGAGATGGAAAGAAATGGATGGATTAAAGACATATTTGAAGAGTGAACTTGAGTTGCTGATGCATTGGAGGTAGGGAGTTGGGATAAGGGAAAGAAAGAATCAAGACTGATTCCTAAATTTCTAAAGTCTTAAATTTCTCCTAGGGAAGACATAAGTTAGATTCATAAAGTTGGTGTATAAAATCAGAATGATGTGGACCAGAATTCATTCTGTGATCTTAATCTCTCCCAGTAAGCAGACTCCTTAAGAAGCTGGGTCCTGTCAGAGAGTTGCCTGGTGAACATGGCGCTGTTGATGTATAGTGGAATCGGGCCACACGTCTGTCTCAAGATGGCCTGGGGAACCAGGTGTAACATTTGCAGTCTGCTGGCTTTGGTTCCTCTCCCTTCTGCAGTTTTGAACATGCACAGTCACTAGGATATAAAGATATGTTTACAGAAGGGATATCCTTCTATATATCCATTGCGAACTGAAGCTCCTCTTCTGAATGATGTGTCCTTTGGATATTTGAAGGCATTTCATTTACTGATTTAGGGGCCATCCTGCCTCTCAAAGGTGAATTTATATAACTCTTCCACAATTGTTTACATGTTGAGTTAAAACTCTCTGAGGATAGCTTTATTTCTCCTTTACCCAACTTTTTGGGAGTACTTCTTGAATTTTCAATACAGTGCTGCACATGTTTATTTCAAAGTGTGTCTGAGGGAGCAGATTTCTGATTCACATATGTCACTTTCTCCTAGTTTCATTCCAGGAGGAATTCACAATCCAAAATGTGTCTCTTTTAACTTTTTGCACCTATGAGACATAGTATATCAAAGGAGTACTCAGTAACATGCCAAAGGTGTTCTTGGGTTTACATACACTTGGATAGATGGCTTATTCTAACATCTCTAGTCCCTTCTTTCGAAAATAAACACATCACTGAAACTCCACCACTTCTGTTGTCCTCTACCATGTCATCATGACCACGAAATTATCTGAAAGCATTCCTCAGAGACTGAGAGAGGTTCAGACCACTTACTTTTTTTTTTTTTTTAAGATCTCTTGGTATAGTAATGATTTTTTTTAAAGGGAGGAGGTTTGCCAAAAACAGGATTATAAAAATTCTGATGTATTGTACTTAAAAGATATCACATGTAACAAATTAATGTTATCGATGCATACACACAACAAATATATCACACTAAAATTTATGTTGTTCACAATTACAGGATTTATAAAAATAATGATTTATAATTCACTTCAGTAGACATTATGCCCTGTAATGAGACACAAGTTGTAGACTATATATTTTTTTAGTCCTTTCCACGTTTCTTTGTGACTATGTGTAGAACTTCATGTGGAGATAAAGTAAAAAAAATCTAAAATTGAGACTTTTTCTGAATGTTAAGCTTGGACCAAATGTCATTCTGGCGTCTCCCTACTCCCACAACCCTCATTCCTATTGCTGTCTCACTGAGGGCCTTAGAATATTGTCCATCTCAGCACCCGCTTCGAGCATGATTAGGGTACCATAGTCTATGGAGAGCCTGTGCCAGGGAACCTAACAGACCTGGCTCTGCTGTCTGAATGGTGCTGTAACTAGACTGGAAGCTAGTAGGTTCTACCCCAGGGCCTCGGCAACGGAGAACGCGTGAAACTACTAGCCCTTGACACTGGTCGGTAGCGTGCCCCCTGTCTTTGCGGACACGCCTCTCTGGCTCTTCCCACTTTGAGCTCTGGGGCGCTTGTGGGCCCCTCGCACGCATCGCGTCGCCTTGGCAACCAGAGACTGTGAAGAGAGGAGGCCAGGGAGGGGCTCATCCCTCTGGGGCTCCATCTCGTGGGGTGAGGGGCGGGCTGGGGCAGGGTGAAGGCTGTCTGTCCTCTCCATCCCCCTCCCATTGCGCAGAAGGCCAACAGCGCCCTGGCGGTCCACAGCCAGGGTGGGCGCCCTGCGAAGCCAGAGTTTCCTGGGCATTCATGGAGAGCCAAGAGTTTTCAGGTTCATCCGAGCTGTCCGATGGGCTTGATACGACAGAAACATCCACCCGCTCTGAAGCCCTCCTGACTCCCTTAGTACCCAGGATCCTCAACGTGCGCGACAAACCGTTGGAGCCCGAGAAGCCCGAGGAAGTAGACGACCAAGGCCAGCGAGAGATCCCTGAGCCCTACAAACACTATGAGCCTTGCAGACCCTCTAAACCCCACACACCTTATGTGCTCTGCGAACCCTATCAGTCTTACGAAATATCTGAGCTCCATACTTCCCATGGAGCTCGCAAGCTCCTCGCTCCCTGTGAGTGCCATGGATACCATGCTCCCCGTAAGCCCCACAAGCCCCACGAAGCCGAGCTGTTTCCCAGCGCTAAGGTGATGACCTCCCCATCTCTGGTGACCAGAATCCCGCCTTGGATTCCATTGTCTACCCTGAACGGTAGGTGATGGGACCCCTCCCGAGGCACTGAGCAACCACACCCTACCTAAAACTGGGGGTCTTAATGTGAAGGTTTGCATGCAAGAACCCACTTTGTTTTAAAAGAAGAGAACTCTTGTGCCATTTACTTGCTGCTTTGCAGTCACCTATCTTTGGACCTCAAGGGAGTCTGATGGGAAATTGAAACTAGTAATGAGAGAAACTTAATCTCTTCACTCTCTCCTCTTTCCACCGATGATCTCCTAGCTGACCTTGATTATCCATTGTCATTTCTTTTTGAAGCCCTTCTTAATTCTTCTCTACAGTTAGTCATTGCATTCCTCTGCATTGCCACTTTAAACATTACCTCTATTATAGTGCTTAAAATTTTGTATTTCATATTATCTTTCTCCACAACTAAAGGGAGGAATCTTTGAAAAAAGGATATTTTTGTCGGAGTTTGGCACAGGGTGGCCCTCGAGAAATGCTATTCTATTGTTAAAGTTGTAGTAACAACATATTAATTGAGCAAGCATTTGAAGAGTACATTTACTAAGTGCTTACTATATGCTCAGTCCTCACCAAGTTTATAGGGTAACAGGGCTGATGGGACTTAGATATGAATATCTTTTTCTCTAACCACACCAGCTCATCTCTGACCTCTCACTGATAACCCACCCCAAACAATTTTTGTCCACATTGGGCTTCCAATCCCTTGGCTGACCATTTTTTATCTCATGTTCTCCCGAATTCCTCTTTAACAGCCTAGATTCTATGGTCTATCATTTCCGTTTCCTCACGCACATCTTCTATCATTCCATTGACTCTTCGACTAACCACCATAATTCTCCTGGTAAAAGCTTAACCCTGTTTAAACCCAACCACCCACCTTCTGCCTACACCTGAGTAGCTGACTCCTGCTGTGCAAAATCACACAGTCATACTGATTGCTTTTATTTCAGATTCATGACCACAAATCTCAGTTGGTCACTTGTTGCTGCTTGGCAAGCCCACTTTATTCACCTAGTTACTTCCCAGTCTCTGAAAACATGACTAAATGCCTTCTTTACCTTCTTCAATCTTCATACCTTTGATCTCCAAACAGCTGAACATTTTGCCTCACACTTTATTGAGAAAATAGAAGCATTCAGTTATGAACTCCCTTATTTTCTTACAACTATTCTATTGCCTTATCTGCATCCATGGATTCTGTATTTTCTCATATTTCAGGGAAGAGTGGTGTCTCTTTCTATGAAAAGCAAAATCCTCCACTTGTGCTTTGGATTCCTCTCATCTCCTGAAGAAAATTGTTCCTGCAGTTATCCCTTCTCTTTTCTACAGCATCAATTTCTCTCTTTCTAATAAATTGGTACCATGAGGGTACACATATACTATAGAATCTTTCATCTTGAAATAACCCTTTACCCTATGGCTTCTTCAGAAATCTCCTCCCACCATCACCACTATTTTTATGTTCTCTTTCACTGCAGAACTTATACAAAAGTTGTCTATAAACAATAATTCCAATTTCTCATCTATTATTCCCTTCTCAACCCACCTAGTTAGGCTTTTTTTCCCCTCCACACCACTGAAATTGCTCTGGTTTACTGCCTTTTCATTACTAACCCTATTGTCAGGAATGCAGATTTCACTATCCATATGCGTGATCAACTTGACTTCTTGACCTCCTTACTTTGAATGATCTTGTGATTCACCTCACCTTAGGCACCCACCATCCCAGCCTTTGATAATGTCTATTGCTGTAACATTTCTAAAATCTTGATTTCAAGCACACTAATCTCTAACCATGACCTATCTTTCCAGCTCACTCACTCTTCCTTGTATGCCATCAATTCTTCAGCCTCAATGGGACCTCCAACCCATTTTCCTATGTATCACTACCTTCTGTCCTTCTGTCTCTTCTCACTCACTATAGTCCATGGCCCACCAATGGAATCATTCCCTTGCAAATATTCTCAACTCCCTTGATTCTCCACCATTCTTCCCTAGTTAAATCCAATTCTGTCTGCACTTGAAAAACAGATGATAACAAGAAAAAAACAAACAACTATGCTGAGCTTTAAATTCATGACCTTGAACTTCAAGTGGACTCTCAGTGCTGCTTGGCAATCATACTGCATTTCCTTAGTCAACTCATTTTCTAATATAGAAGCTACCAAACTCCAGCATCCATTCTTATATACTTTACCTTTTCTCCTGTTAATAATGGACAAACTGTCCTTGTTCCTATTAAGGGCTGTTCTTTCAATCTGTATGTTAGATCCCACCCCATCTAATCTTAAGCTCTTTGCTCTTAAAATTAGCCCTCTCTCTCCTGCATCATTTTATTCCACTCTGGAGCATTGCAGCAATAACTTTTATATTAAAACAAACAAACAAACAAACAAACAAACAAACAAACAAACGAAAAACAAAAAATCTTTTCTTAACCCCATGGACCCCTCCAGATACCACTCCTATTTCTCCGTTCCTCTTTAGAGAAAAATTCCTCAAAATAGTCATCTATAAAACAGTATCTCCATATCCTTTCTTCCCATTCTCTTGAGAACCTACTGAAGCTTTCATCTCCCCCACTTAGCTGAAGTTGCTCTTGTTGAGGTCACAATGACCTCTGCCTTGCCAAATTCAGTGGTTAATTCTTCATCCTCATCTTATTCATTTGACTCACTCCTTTCTTGGAAGTCTTTCTTTACTTGACTTTTGGGATACCACTGCCTTTATTGTCATCTTACCTCGTCGACAGTTCCTTACTCAGTTTTCTTTTCTAGATCCTACTTCTTCCCCCAGCCTCTAAGCTGAGTGATGGCTCAGTTCTCTCAGATTCTTTAGAACTTTCCTTGTTCCTTGAGTGATGTCATCAATTCCATGGCTTTAATGTTATGCTGGTAACTTCCCAAATTATCTATAGCCTCAACTTCCCCCTTAAGCTCCAGAGTTTTACAACCAACTATCTATTTAACATCCCTATTTAAATATCTAGTTAGCATGTAAAATTTAATGTGTCCATAGGCGAACTCTTTTCAGCACCTAAACTTGTTTTTCCACCAATGTTCCCCATTTCAGCAAATGTCATCCACCATTTATTCATCGAACTGATCAGGTCGAAAGCCTTGAAGTCATTTTGATGCTTGTTTTCCTCCACTGCCTCCAGGCCACTAACAAACTCTAATTTTGAAATATATTATGATGATGGATATTTCTTAACCTCTAAACCTTCCTCATCTTTGTAAGCTACTATCATCTTTTGCTTGGTCCGCTTGCAATAGCTTCTAGTTTTTCCCCTCACCCCTTCCTCATTTATATAGTCACAGGAATTTCTTAGAACATAAAGTGCAGCTCTCCTGCTCTCGACTCTCCATAAGGGGTTCTCATCTCATGTAGTTTGTAATCTAAAGTATTTTGCAGGCCTACAAGGCCCCACACGATCTGGCCCTTGTCTGTCTCCCCAGCTTCATCTGTCCCGCTGTCACTGCTCTCCAGTCATGTGGGTCTCTCTGTGCTTACCTCACAATCATTTTACTTTTTTTTCCTCTGCCAAGACACTCTTTCCTCAAGTATTTGTCATCTCCTTATAAAGGCATACTACATCCCTCTGTCAAAAAGAACATTCTTGGGCCTGCTCATTTTCTTTAAAGTACTTGTCTAACTGACTGTATTACATATCTATTTTTACTGTTTACATTAAGCTCTCAGAGAGCAGTAACTTTGCCTTCACTGTTACATCCTCAGGGCCTTAAGCAGTGCCTGGAACAAGTCAAGACTTAAGAATTATTGTTGAAAAAAAGAAAACTACAGACCAATATCTCTCATGAACACTCATGAGAACTCTCATGCAAAAATCCTAACTAAGATACTAGCGAACTGAATACAGCAACATATTAAAAAGATTATACCCCATGATGAAGTGGGTTTCATCCCAGGGGCACAGGGATAGTTCAACATACATAAATCAATTAATGTAATATGCCATATAAACAAATAAAAAAATAAGAATCATATGATCATATCAACAGATGCAGAAAAAACTTTTGACAAGATAAAGCATCCATTTATGATCAAAACACTTAACAAAATCAATATAGAAGGAAAGTACCTTAACATAATAAAGGCCATCAGTGACAAGCCCTCAGCCAACGTTATACTTAACGGTGAAAAACTAAAAATCTTCCCTCTAAGATTAGGAACAAGGCAAGGCTGTCCACTATTGCCATTGTTATTCAATATAACACTGGAGGTTCTGGAAAGTGCAATCAGACAAGAGAAAGATATAAAAGAAATCCAATTAGGAAACAAAGAAGTCAAATTTTCACTATTTGCGGATGACATGATTCTCTATATAGAAAACCCTAAAGACTCCACAAGAACACTACTAGAAACAATAAGCAAATATGGTAAAGTCTCTGGATACAAAATCAATGTTCAGAAGTCCGTAGCGTTCCTATACTCAAATAATGAAGCATCAGGAAAAGAAGTGGAAAAAATAATTCCTTTTGCAATTGCAACAAAAAGAAAATACCTAGGAATAAATTTAACAAAACATGTGAAGGACCTATATAATGAATACTGCAAGACCCTATTAAAATAACTCAAAGAAAATACAAAGAAATGGAAGGATTGGAAGAATCAACACAGTTAAAATGACCATATTACCTAAAGCATTATACAGATTTAATGCAATCCCCATCAAATCTCATCAGCATTTTTTAAAGAAATAGAACAAAAAAATCTTCAGATTTGTATGAAAGCACAAAAGACCCCAAATTGCCAAAACCATCCTGAGGCTGGAGGCATCACTCTGCCTGACTTCAAATTATACTACAAAGTGACAGTAATTGAAACGGCATGGTATTGGCAGCAAAACAGACACACGGACCAGTGGAACAGAAGCGAGAGTCCAGAAGCAAACCCATATTTATACAGGCAAATAATTTTTGATAAAAATACCGAAAACATACAATGGAGAAAGGAAAGCCTCTTCAATAAATGGTGGTGTGAAAACTGGAAAGCCACTTGCAAAAGAATGAAAACTAGACTGTTGTCTATCACCACACACCAAAATTAACTCAAAATGGATTAAGGACCTGAATATAAGACCTGAAACAATAAAATGCATAGAAGAAACAGGAACTAAACTCAAGGACCTTGAACTCAAAGAGGATTTGATAAATTTGACTTCAAAGGCAAGGGAAGTAAAAGTAAATGAATGGACTACATCAAATTAGAAAGCTTCTGTTCAGCAAAAGAAATTGTCAACAAGGTAAAGAGAGAACCATCTGAATGGGAAAATATATTTGCAAGCAAAGCCTCCGATATGGGTCTAATATCCAAAATATACAAAGAACTCATACAACTCAATAACAACAAAAAAACAAACAATCCAATCAAAAAATGGGCAGAGGACCTGAATAGACACTTTTCCCTAGAGGACATACAAATGGCCTACAAATATATGAAAAGATGCCCAACTTCTCTATCTATTAGGGAAATACAAATCAAATCCATAATGAGATACCATCTCACACCTGTTAGAATACCTATAATCAATAGGACAAGTAACAAATGTTGGAGAGGATGTGAAGACAAAGGAACCCTCATACACTGCTGGTGGGACTGCAAATTGGTACAGCCACTATAGAAAACAGTATGAAGGTTTCTCAAAAAACTAAGATTTGATTTACCATATGATCCAATAATCCTTCTACTGGGTATTTACCCCAAAGACTTGAAAACCCATATCCAAAAAGATATTTGCACACCAATGTTCATAGCAGCATTATTCACAGTGGCCAGGACATGGAAGCAACTGAAATGTCCTATGATAGATGATGAGCTAAAGAAGCTGTGGTACATATGTACAATGGAATATTACTCAGCCACAGCATATAAAGTAAAGTAGACTGGGGTATCATAGAGGGCATTCACTTCATTTTTCTGAGTTAAATGGCAGTACCGACCTCTTTTTTAAAAGAAAAGAAACGCTAAAAAAAAAAAAAATTTGACTCAAAGTACTCATTAGAGCTACTTACCTAAAATATTTAGTATCAAGTATACAGAACCCAGAGTATTTAATCTAGATTTAAAAGGGATTAGGGAAGTGATTTAAAAGAAACAAGATCTCAGGCAAGCGTAGGAGTATGGAGGGAAATCATATTGAGTGAAATTTCAAAAAAAAATTTAAAAACTTTCTGTAATTTGTAAGACATTTGCATGATTAAAGACCCAAAACAATATTAAAGACTACAAAGAAATGTCTCACTTATTACCCTGTCCCCTCTCTTGCCTTTTACAGGTAACCACTTTATTAGTTTCTATGTGTCTATATATAAGTACAAAAAAATACTGTACAAGATTGTGTGTGTTCCCCCTTTTTTACTCAAAGGGTAGTACATGCTATACTTTTCTTCACTCTTTTCACTTGACAGGATATCTTTCCATATAAACACATACAGAGTTTCCTCATTTAAGAAAAAAACAGGTTTCTGGGGAAAAATAGCATAGATGATAGAGGCTTTGTTTATCCCTCTTGCAGCCAAATCAAAGTTGTAACAGAAACACAGAGCAAACAGCAAGCGAAGTTGCCTGGGATACTAGATGAATAGAAGCACTACAGCTAGGGAGAGAAATAATTAATCAAATTGTAATGGTAGAAGGTAGGAGGAGGTGAAGACACGAGGCTGCCTGGTCCCCAGGGACTGAGTGGGACAGAGGCTACAGTAGCAGCAACCAGCAACTGCAGATGCCTCTTAAAGGGGCCATATTCATGAGCGGACATTCGTGGTGACAGACCTGCTCACTCTGAGCACCAGTGCAGGGTGAGCTCCATGGGGCGGGGGTGGGGGGGAGGAGGTGGGGAGGAGCACCAGGGACTTACAGAGGACACTGAATTGTTGGAGTGAGAGCAGGAAGTGAGGATCTCTCCTGGACAGAGGTGCCGGCAGTATCCCTTGTTCCTCTGTTGAACCTTTCCCCCTCCTAGTGTGCGGACTCAGCGCCGCCATAGTGGAGACGCCATCAAACTGGATAACAGAGGTTGCTCCACCCAGAGGATTCACTGAAACTTCATTTCCCTCAACTCACGGCCTCACCCAAGCCACATCCAGGTGTATCCTTGGTGAGTTGTGCTACTTGCTGAGCAGCTCCAAGACTCACACTGGTGACAGCTGGCTTCTGCTTCTGGCATGGACCCTTGAGGCAACTATAAGCACAGCATCTGTGGATTGCTTGCTGAATCTTAACAGGTGGCCCTGGAGGGGTAGAGGCTGGGGCTAAACTTGGCCTGCAGCTGAACCCCTCTTAGGACTGTGCCACTGGACACCTACTTCACAAATCCACACTAATAAGATGGGAAGACTTAGGAGCTTTGCTTAATACATAAAAACAAATACAGAAAGGTAGCCAAAATGGGAAGACAAAGAAGCAGAAACTATAAGAGAACAGAATGGAGATCCACAAATAATGGAGTCAAGCAATCTAACAGATGCACAGTTCAAAACACTGATTATAAAGATGCTCAATGAACTTAGAGGAAGAGTAGATGAACGCAGTGAGAACTTTAACAAGGAGATAAAAAAAAAAAAGGAGAATGGAAATTATAAAAGGGAACCAGTCAGAAATGAAGAACATGTTATCTGAGATGAAGTGTATATTAGAAGGAATTAACAGAGTAGATAAAGAAGAGGACCAACCACTAATATAGAGGATGGGGAAACCAAGAACACTCAATCATAATGGCAAGAAAAAAGAAGCCAAGACAATAATAACAATTTAAAGAGCCTACCTGACACAATTAAATGTGAAAATATCCATGTTATAGGGGTACTTGAAGGAAGACAAAAAGTTGAAGAGCTATTTGAAGAAATAAGGATGGAAAACTTTCCTAACCTGGTGCAGGAAATAGACATACAACCCCAGGAAGCTCAGAGAGTCCCCCCAAAAAGGAACCCAAAGAGGTCCACGCCAAGACAAATGCCAAATTCCAAAGTTGAAATACAAATAGAGAATCTTAAAGGTAGCAAGAGAAAAGCAGTTACCTACAAGTGAGCACCCATAAGACTGGCAGCTGATTTCTGAAAAGGAACTATGCAGGACAGAAGGGCTTGGCACAAAATATTCAACATGATGAAAACTCGGGATCTACAACCAAGAATACTTTATCCAGCAAAGCTATCATTTAGTTGAAGGACAGATAAAGAAATCCCAGAGAAAAATAAACTAAAGAAATTTATCAACACCAAGCCAGTATTACTGGAAATGTTGGATGGACTTCTTTAAGAAGAAAACAACAAGTATCAAAAACAGGCTTAAGGAATGGTAATAACTACATTCTTATCCAAGTACCTCAAATGGAAAAGAATTAAATTTACCAACCAAAGGATAGAATGGCTGAATGAATAAGAAAACAAGACCCCTACATATGATGCTTACAAGAGACTCATTTCATATTAAAAGACATACACAAGCTAAAAGGAAGGGGATGGAAAAAAATATTGTCTTGATAGACCTAGAAGGTATTGTGCTGAATGAAATAAGTCAGATAGAGAAAGACAAATATCACATGATTTCTCATATATGTGGAATCTAAAGAAGAAAATAACAATAACAAAAATTGAAATAAACTCATAGATACAGAGAATATTTTGAGGGCTACCAGATGGGACGGGGTTGAGGGAATAGAGATTAAGAAGGGATTAAGAAGTACAAATGGATAGTTACAAAATAGACATGGAGATATAAAGTATAGCATAAGGAAAATAGTTAATGTTGCAATAAACATGTAAGGGAGAAGACGGGTACTAGATTTAGTAGTGTGATCACTTCGTGAGTTATACAGATCTCTAATCACTATGCTGTAAACTGAAATGAAGATATTATTGTATGCCAACTATAATTGAAAAGAACTCATTGAATTGTAAAATACAAAACAAAACAAACAAAAAACCCCAGCTACCTCACGTTCCATTACATGATTGTGCCACTACTGATTTAATACCTCTTGTTTGTTTCCAGGGTGTTGCTATTAAGAGCAATGCTGTAATGGATAAACCTGAACATCATGTAATTTAGTACATGTACAAGTACTTCTGTAGAATAAATTTCCAGAAGTGGGATTACTAGAGTGTAAATATGTGTGTAACTTCAATTTAGCAAAATTGCCCCCCATTGGAGTTAATTTTGTACGCCTACTAGCAATAAAAGTTTCCACTTCTCCATAGCTTCACTATTGGAGTGTGTGGCCAAACTTTTGCCTTTTGGAAATTTAATAGATGAAAAACTAATAACATGTTAATTAAGTTTTAATGTGTATTTGTTATTATGTGAGCAATATTAAGCATAATATTTGATATATATTTGTTCATACCCTTTGCCTATTTTCCTTTTGAATTGCTAGGGTTTTTTTTCCTATTTACAAGGGGATTACCCCTTTGAGACATGATGACATATTGTTTCAGTTTGTTGGTCATCTGTTTTTGCTTATCTTTCTTTGTTTTGCCATAAAATATTTTATAGTAAAATTTATCAATCATTTCTTTTATGGTTTCTATATTGAATAATCATTAGAGGTTTTTCAATTTCTAAGTTATGAAGGAATTCACCCTTGTGCTTTCCTTCATAGTATTTAAAAAAAAACTTTTAAATCTTTGATCCATTTGGAATTTATCCTGGTATATGGTGTGAGGTACGAATCCAAATTTCTTAGTGACCACTCAGATACCAGTGCCATTTTCATACAGATGAAATTGGTGAAAATGAACATGAAAAATAGATTTGAAATTAGAAAAAAAGTCACGAAAGTGCAGACTTTGGGGTGTGAGAGGAGGGACAGCTTAATAGTTAGCTTGAAATGTGATGGTTTTGAGCTTTAATTTGCATAGAAGTCCCAGTTTTTTATTTGTTTGTTTTTTGTTGTTGTTTAACAACATGGAAAGGCTTGCCCTCTTTCTGCCTCTGCATTCTCACCAGCAAGCAAACACCTTCCCCATGCTCTCCCATCTTTTGTCCACATGACCACCTCCCCACCTCCCACCCCAGTGCTAGGGAGCTGTGCCTATGAGAGGAATAAGGAAGAATAAATCAGATCAGATCATATAGCTTAATATATTGCATCAAAGAACACCCTAATGTTAATTTACATAGTCATACACAGTATAAAACTGAACTGCTTTAAGACTTGTCTTCAAAACAATAGTGCACCTAAAACAATGCCCCCTACATCTGTTCTGAGAGGTGTTCCCTGCCATTTCCTTGTAGGTCATCGGTACCCCATTTTGTATAATCAAAGACTAGAAGCTGAGCAGCTCAAACGTGGACTCCTTAGGAGGCAGGGTAGAGGGTAAGATGGAGAATAGTTATACTTTGATATATCATGTTACAAAATGCTTTACTTCTACATGCAATGGGATTCCCATTGTAGGAGTTACCACCTTCGGGGACAAACAGCTTTTCAATAGTGCTTTCTCCCAGCAGATGGCAGCCTTCTCCATTACATGGCTTGGAGCATAGGCCGGATTATTCCATTTGTTAGATGAAGAAGGCAACATGAACGACATGGTTTATGTGCTATAGAATAAAATACAAGCATTTAAAGGGCATGATAGAACCATACGTTCTGATTATCTCTTAGCGGGAGATACTGTTAATCATTTTACTCAAAATCCTTTAGAGCTTCTTGCTGTTGACCTACTAAATATTTAAGCTTCTCTAATCATCTCAAAAATATATTTTTTACAGTTGGTTAGTTTAAAGAGGCCTTGAACAAGGGCCACTTGTTGCATTTTGGATTTATGTGTCTTCTGTTATTCTTCATCACAACCCTTCTCTCTCTTTTTAAAACACCACTTATTTGTTAGAAAAATTGAGTGAAAGATTCCATATTCTGAATTTGATTTGTTTTTGTGATGTCCTTAACTTGTTCTTCGAGCGCCCCTACTTCTTCCAAACAACATAGATTAAGAGGCTTGCTTAGATTTAGAGTAAATTGTTTTGTGCAAGAATTTTTCATGGGTGATGCTGTATACTTCCTCTTACATTACGATTTGAGGCACATGGTGCCTAGCTCTCTCATTTACGGTGGTCCTAAAATTAGTGAGTGTGTTCAGATGAGGTCAGTTTGATCCCTCTATTATAAAATTTCCCATTCACCTTTCACTGACCCCCTTTACCCTATTTATCTCCCCCCTCCTCCCCCACCCCACTAGTAACCACTACTCTATAGTCCTCTGGTAACCACTAGTCTATAGTCCATGTCCACGAGTCTCTGTTTGTTTGTCCTGCTCATTTGTTGCTTTTAGGTTTAAATCCCACATATAAGTGATATCACATGATTTTTTGACTTTTTCTGTCTGGCTTATTTCGCTTAGCATGATTATCTCGAGGTCCATCCAGGTTGTTGCAAATGGCAGTATTTATCTCTTCTTACGACTGAGTAATATTCCATTGTATGTATGTACCACAGCTTCTTTAGCCAATCATCTATCGTAGGGCACTTCGGTTGCTTCCCTGTCTTGGCCACTGTAAATAATGCTGCTATGAACATTGGTGTGCAAATATCTTTATAGATATGAGTTTTCAAGTCTTTGGGGTAAATACCCAGTAGAGGGATTGCTGGATCATATGGTAGATTAAATCTTAGTTTTTTGAGGAACCTCCATACTGTTTTCCATAGTGGCTGTACCAATTTGCAGTCCCACCAGCAGTGTATGAGGGTTCCTATTTCTCCGCATCCTCTCCAACATTTGTTATTGCTTGTCCTGTTGAGTATAACTATTCTAACAGGTGTGAGATAGTATCTCATTGTGGATTTGATTTGCATTTCCCTAATAGTTAGTGATGTTGAGCATCTTTTCATATATTTGTAGGCCATTTGTATGTCCTCTACAGAAAAGTGTTCAGGTTCCCAAGAAAAATTACTAAACCCGTTAAAAATTTCTTCACCTCTCCCTTCTTTTTAAATACTTATTTTTGTAGGGAGAGCTCAATAATGATTCCATTCTAGCATTTACTGAAGTTGTTTCAGGCTAATACATTTTCCGTGACCGGTTCTTTGTTGGGAAAATCAAGTAATTGAGAAAGTACTTCACAAGATTAGTTCCTGTAAGAACTTGCATATAAGATAAACTCTTTTCTGAGAAATAATTTTTGGGAAAAATTATGCCTTGTATTTAGTCAAGTATGGTACTTTAATGGAAACTTTCTTATTTTTCTTAATTTAACTTGGTTTTATGAAACATATGTATCAAGAGTAAAGTTTGAAGAAGGAAAAAAAGTAAGAAAATAGGATTCTCTTCATCTTTCTATTATCAAGTCTTATAATTTATTTTATGTCTGTATAACACTAGTGTGACTTCACAAGAGAAATTTCTTTCAGATTTGAATATTAGGAAAAGTTGATGGTTTTGCTTTCAATAATAGAATGCTCAGATACACCTGTACTGGGCTTTATTATGCATTCTTTCTTTGTTTCATTTTATTTTCCTTTCCTTCTCATGCCACTATTTTTTCTACTCTGTCCTTGAATTTTCTATGTTAAAACATAATATTCTATTGTAGTGTATGTGTTTATGTAAGCAGACTCAAATCTTTTTTAGAAGTGAGGGGAGGGCATAAGTGCATAAATAAACTAATGAAAATACATGTGAGTGCATGTTGACAATTAAGTTCTCATTTCACTAATTTTCATAGTTGGAACCCTTAATAATAGATGCTTCTTTAACAATTACTTAAACAAATGTTTTTTATTCAACAACTTTAAGCATAGTCTTAATTCTTGAATTTTTAGAATTAATAATAGCTACAATTTGTTGTATATGTATATACTATTTTTGAGCACTATACAGTGTGCTTTACATGTATCATCTTATTTAATGTTCACACAACAACCTTTTGAGGTAAGAACATGAGAAAACTAAGGAACAGATAGTGGAAGTAAATTTGCCCAAGATCAAAGGTTAGAGCCAGGAGTTGGTTCCAGGCAGTCTGATTCCAGAGCCAGAGGTCTTAACCCATGAAACGATAACCTGCTAGTTCCCAAACTTGTCTGCTTCAAAAAATACTAGTGCCCGTGTCCCACCCCCAGAGATTGTGATTTGATTGGTCTGGGGTTTGGCCTGGGACCTGTAATTTTTAAAAGATCCCCAGGTGATTCTAATGTGCCGGCAAGTTTGAAGAGCATTGTTAGTTAACAACACTTGGGACATAAGCTAATAATGGCCACCTGAGAGCAATGCCACAGCTGAAAATAAAATATATGTTTCTAAAATAAATGATGAAAGTTCTACCTATAGCATGAAAGGGCGATAGGAAAGAGTGTTATTCATTCATATTATCAATATTTGGAGAGGTTTTCTCCAAAAGGATTAATTCAGTATTATACTGGCTCTCTGACCAGTAAAGCTGGAAACCACTCTTGGTATAATAATACATGAAAAGTCTACAGAACAAGGGCTGTGTGTCTCATGGGTGACAACATGACTGGGTACAAGGGGCGTTTTCATATGCTACTCTCCCCTTTTCCTTAGGCTTGAGTCAGTTTGCCTTAAAAAGTACAGTAATAGAAAATATCTGAATTCAAAAATTCCATTTTTTTTTTAAGTTTATAGCCTATCTCCCACCAGGCTGTAAACTCCTTGAGAAGAGAAACCACCTCTTACTAATTTTTGTTCTCTCAGTACTGGCACCATGTTGTACATAGTAGAAGCCCAGTCGGTACTTGATTGCTGTGTTGCCTGCAGTGCTCTACTGAAGCCTTTGATATACTGAAGTTGTAACTAAAAATTCTAACTAACAACCACTCATATACTACCTGCATCTACTATATGCAAGGTGCTGTACATATATGTCACTAATCTTTACAAAGATCTATCTATTATCCTCTTATCTGAGAAGGGGAAACTGAATCTCAGAGAAGTTAAGTAATTTGCGCAAGATTGTACAGCTGAGTAACAAAACTGGGGTTTGAGCCATGTCTGTTTGATGCCAGAGGACACCCCCTTTCCTTTACCCAAACACTCCAGAGGGTAAAAAATGTTATTTCAGAACTCTCAGATGTGCTTAAAAACTCCCAAAAGGAACTATCTGGAACAATCTGTCATTATGAGGCCTGTTATAACGGGCATTTGAATAAGTTGACCTGTATGATCTACATGTTCCTACATTAAAAAACAAAAACCAAAAAACCCCTTCCAAACATAAATTTTAATTTCTTAATCACTTCTGTTTGAGACATTTCAGATGTATCTAGTTTTCTAGTGTTAAAGATGAACATTTTTATGCATAAATCTTTGCTGACACTTGGAATTATTTCTTTAGGGTACATTTTTAGAAGTAGAATTAGATTAAGGAATATAAGCATTGCAGTCTCAAACTGCCAAATTATTTTTCATAAAGTGTACTAATTTAGATTTCTACCAACAGTATATAGGAGTACTTGTTGCCCTTCCAGCATCATCTTTTGCAAAATTTTTTTGCTAATTTGATATTTACAAAATATCTCATTTTTATTTGCCTTGTTTTGATTACAAGCAAGTTTGAACATTTTCTTATAATTATTAGCCTTTTATATGTCTTCAAATATGAATTCAGTTACTATCCTTTGTTCATTTAACTTTTGACACCTTAGTGTTTTTCTTATTTATATTTTTATACTTTTTAAATATTAAGATTATTAAACCTTTATGATATGTGTTGCCAAATATTTTTACAAATTTTTATGTTTTCTTCAAGTTTTACTTTTTGACACATAGAAGTCTTAAGTTTTAAATACTTTAATCCATTTATATTTTCATCTATATCTTTAACTCTTATTAAAGATATTGAAATTCAGTGATTAAGTAGGTATTCTTTTATTTTTGCTCTAATTCAGTTTTTTTTGAAAATTTTTTATTTATCTCCTTAATTTACCTGTGTGGTTTATTTTGGTACGAGGTGTGACATATTTGATTTAATTTTGCCATTCCCCTAAGTAATTATTTTTCCTAACTCCTTTCTCCATTGATTTGTGATGCTAACTTTATCATGACTTTGCATCTGATTAAATCTAATTTTTGCTTTTACTTTCTTTTTGCAGATCCTGGTCCTTGTGTGTTTATAAGGAAATGGTAAGACTATAGCTGTAGTACTATTTTTCCAGACTTTAACTGATGAGCCAACCTAGTTGGATGGGGCAGATACAATCTGGGGCATTTGAAGTGAAAGCTTATCTTGGGGGTTTTGAGAAGATGCCTGTGCTTTCCCTTTGCCATAAGTTCCTTTTCTAATGGCAATTCCTGTGCAAAAAGGGAAAAAGAGAAAGAAAGTGATTAAGAAGTGAGAAGGGGGAGAAGATGGAGATGTAGAAGAACTCTCCTAATATTCATTCTGTGTTTTACTTGTTTGCCTAGGTGTTACATACTAGGTCTGAACTTTTAAGGGACTTGAGATTCTGTTTGGCGATCTCATGTCATAGATTTTGTGAAGCCCAGGGTCAATGTATCCCAAACCCCCTTGCCTCTAATTCAAGTACAATAGCTAATGAAATTTCAAGACAATGCCCTGTATAAAAAAAAAGTGTGTGTGTGCGTGTATATACATACAATATACAAAATAATGCCTTCTGAAAATAGATGCTTACTCTTGGTTTGGCTAAGATACAGTTAAAAGAGTTTACAGAATAGAATCATTAAAGAGAGATACCACGAGTTTGTATCATTGGTTCACATAGATGAGAAATAAACAATATCAGATTTTATTTTTATACACTATTTTAATAAGTATGTTAAAACCATTTATATTTATTATTATGATTTAACATTTATATTTATTCTTATTATTTAAACTTATTTTGCATTTTCTATGTATTACAGTTTCTAGTTTTTTCTCACTTCTTTCAAGCACTAAATACTGCTATTTTATTTTTATGTAATGCGCTGCAGTTAAAAAATTTTTTTTTTCTCACAAGGATCCTGAGAAGTTGGTAGTACAAATATAATCAACTGGATTTCACTGAGAAAAAATAAACTTCAGAGAAATTGTCATTTTTTCAAGGTTGCATGCCAGCTGAGTAGAAGAGCTGGTAGAACTTAAATTTACTGAGTATTACCTTGAGTGTCCACTTTAAATACCACATTACTTCAAATAAATGCATCCTGAGTGAGCAAACTCTCCTATGGCTAAATAGACAGTGCAATAGTTTATACCTAGAAAAAGATAGAGAGGAGGGTGTTTTTTGTTTTTGTTTTTGTTTTTAAATTTTTTATCATTGTAGTTGTAATATTTCTGGCTTTTGATTGTTAATTTGGTTTGAGTCTATGAGGAAACTGTGCTATCTCCATTATCTATTCCTGTCCCCACACTTTAAAACATTCTTTTTAAATAAATGTGCTGTGCCTGATTGTTAAAAAAAAATTATGAATATAAGCAAAATAGTTAAATGTAAAAGAGTATTTGACTAAAAGAGAGAATTATTTTAATTACCCCATCAATTCAGACCTGAAATCATTTCCATGATTGTCATTATATAAATATTTATTTATTGCTCACATTGAAGAAAGATTTCAAAAACTTTCTTAGCTATTGATAAACTATAGGCAAATAATTATCACTGAAAACAGGAATGGCAATGTAATCCTCATTTTTAAAAATCTGCTTTCAAGAGTTAATATCCTTCAACCACATTCTTTTTTTTAGGCATAGGCTCATGACTAGACATTGTGAGGTAATGAAATACCCAAGAGAAAAGGGAAACCTGTATTAAGATGCACAGATGTAGGTTGGAGATGTAGCTATGGTGTCATAATGCACGATAGGTGAACAAAAGGGAAAGGTGTTAGATCTTCCTACAGAATTAGCAAATGTTAATAAAATTACTTCTAACTGAAATAGCAACCCACTTTAAGTATATATAGGAATAAACAAGGAAACTTTCAATGGTCTTGTATAAAACCATATATTAAAAAAAAAAAAAGCATTTTTGGCTGTTGAAGTAAGGGTCACAAGAAAAATTTTGGCTTGGAGGTGATGATGGAAGCCACAGACTAACTTACTTGAAAAGATTAATATATAATAAGATATTTTGTCTGCAACTATGGCTTTCTTTCTTCCCTGGAAACTTGGCTCAGGCATCTCAGCAGAGTTCATGCAGTACCCGCATGGTGAAGCCACTCTTCTATTGAATAAGGATGTAGTTTTTTTTTTTTCTGGCAATGGACAGTATCTTTAATGTTTCTAGATATTAACAGGCATGGCTCAGGGGTTTCATCCTGTCTGTTACGTAGCAGATCTCAAATATTTCACCACCAAAGAATCTTTTGGTTATTTCTACTCATTACCACAATCTCAGGTCTTGAAAGATTTTCTTTGGTTGTCGTTCATAAAACAACCACATTTGTTAATTTGTTTTAAAATTAAGGACATATATGATTACTAATCAGAGTCTCCTGTTAGCATGATGGAATATATAGAAATATATACTTCAGAAACAATTTTGGTATTTTGAGGAGCCTCTACAGCCTTACTGTGGGTGGTATAGAATTCCATTTGACTTTTTGAAATGTTCTAAAGGTTGTGGACTCCCATTGTTATCTTCATAGATCCTTTAAGGATTTGGGAACTCCAGGCTGGGAACTCTTGAAATAAGCAGCAGAGTCCTGAGGAACAAAATGCAGATAGTTTAGTTGCAATTGAAAAGAAGGGAGTTAGAAGAATCAGAGTATATGGGGAGAAAAGGATATGGAGGTGATTATCATATTTACTACTTTATTTATTTAAATTAGTTTCAAGTATACAGTACATTGGTTAGACAGCTATATAGTTTATAAAACTATCCCCCCAATTGCTCCCTCCCTCCCTGACACTCCACCTAGCCAACATATTAATACTAACTACATTCCCTATGCTGTGCTCCCCATACCTGTGACCATCCATCAGCTACTAATTTGTACTTCTTTAACCCTTCACCCCATTCTCCCAGTCCCTGAACTCCCCCTTCCCTCTGTCTGTCACTAATTGTCCACTATATTTGTGAGCCTGTTTTCATTAGTTCTTTTTATTAGAGTCCATATATAAGTGAAATCATATATTGTTTATCTGTCTCTGACTTAAATACCTTCTAGGTCCATCAAAGCAATATTTTTTTATCACTTTCCTTTTAGTCTGTGTGTTTCTTTTAATATGAAGTGAGTCTCTTGTAGGCAGTTTGTAGAGGTCTTGTTTTCTTATCCATTCATACACTCTATCTTTTAGTTGGAGCACTTAATTCTTTTCCATTTGAGGTACTTATTGATAGGAATGTAGTTGTCACCATTCTTTATTCCTATTTTTGATACATGTTTTTTCCTCTTAAAGAAGTCCCTCCAACATTTCCTGTAATACTGGCTTGGTGGTAATAAATTCCTTTAGCTTATTTTTGTCTGGGAAGCTCTTTATCTGTCTTTCAATTCTAAATGATAGCCTTGCTGGATAAAATATTCTTGGTTGTAGATCCTGGGCCTTCATCACGTCAAATATTTTTTGCCAAGCTCTCTGTCCTGAAATCAGAAATCAGCTGCCAGTCTTACATGTGCTCCCTTGTAGGTAACTATCTGCTTTTCTCTTGCTGCTTTTTAAGATTCTCTCTTTGTATTTAACCTTTGGCATTTTAATTATGATGTGTCTTGGTGTGGGCCTCTTTGGATCCCTGGTTTTTTGGGTTCTCTGAGCTTCCTGGGGATGTATGTCTATTTCCTGCACCAAGTTAGGGAAGTTTTCCATCATTATTTCTTCAAATAGCTGTTCGACATTTTGTTTTCCTTCAGGTACGCCAATCGGATGGATATTTTGACCTTTAATAGTGTCCTATATGCTCTTTAAATTATTTTTATAGTCTTGGCATCTCATCTCTTGCCATTCTGATTAAATGTCTTTGGCTTTCTCATCCTCTAGCTAGGTCATTTGATCCTTTTCTTTATTAATTTTATTTCTTTGTTTATTCCATTTAATATACTTCCTTTCTCAGAAAATGTGTTCTTCATTTCAGACTGGTTTCCTTTTATAATTTCTATTTCTATTTTTATGTTTTTTTAAATCTCTTTGTTGAAGTTCTCTACATTTCCCAAAAGTTCATTGAGCATCTTTATAACCAGTGTTTTGAACTCTACATCTGTTAGATTGCTTGACTTCATTATTTCTAGATCTCTGTTCTGTTCTTTCATATGGTTTCTGCTTCTTTATCTTTCCATTTTGGCTGCCTTTCCATGTCTGTTTCTATGTACTAAGTAAAGCTCCTAAGTCTCCTGGTCTTATTAGTGTGGATTTGTGAAGTAGGTGTCCAGTGGCACGGAGGGGTTCAGCTGCAGGCCAAGTTTAGCCCCAGCCTCTGCCCCTCCAGGGCCACCTGTTAAGATTCAGCAAGCAATCCACAGATGCTGTGCTTATAGCTACCTCAAAAGGCCACACCAGAAACCAAGGCCAGCTGCCTTCAGTGTGAGTCTAGGTGCTGCTCAGCAAGGAGCACCTGACTCATTGAGGACACGCCTGGATGTGGCTTGGGTGGGACCGCGATTTGGAGGAGGCAGGGTTTCAGGGAATCCTCTGGGTGGAGCGACCTCTGTTATCCAGTTTGATGATGTTATGACTATGGCAGCGCTGTGTCCCTGCACTGGGAGCAGGGAGGGCTCAACAGTGAACAATGGATACTGCCAGCACTCCTGTACAGAGCCTCGGCCCTCACTCTGACAATGTCTCCCTGTAAGTCCCTGCTGTAACCTGCGTGCAGCCGATTGGGCACTGGTGCTCAAAGCAAGCAGGTCCTTCATGCAAAAATCCATTTGCGGACAGGGCCCCTTTAAGAAACATCTGCCGCTGCCGCATCCTCTCACTCAGCTGCTGGACACCCGGCAGTCTTGCGTTCTTGCCTCGTTCTACCTTCTGCTGTTACAGGGTGATTTCCTGGACTTCTCCTTAGTTGTATGGCTTGTTCATCTAGATCCCAGGTGATTTTTCCTTGCTGCTGCTCCTTGTTTCTGTCACAACTTTGATTTGGTTGCTAGAGGAATGAACAGAGCCTCTATCATCTACACCAATTTTTTTCCTCTCCAATGATCTTTTTTTCCTTACTACTTTAAAACTTGTATTTTATTTAGCAACCTCCTCCAGCACTAAAACAATTTAAACAATATTGAATGTATCACCTCATCTGGTTTACTGATAGTTCCATTATTTTCCCTTATAAGACACTTAAATTAAGTTTATATTTTAAATAAATACTAATTAAACTCAGTTGGCAATTAGTGAGCATTTACTGCATACAAGCTATTATAGTAGGTGCTGCAGGTGAGAAAGGATAAAGAGCTAACATTATTGAGTACCCACTCCATGGGTTAGAATGTGCTAGGTACACAACTCTTATAATTGGATAATTATTTTCCTTTATAGATGAAGTTAAACACACTGACCTCTTGTTATTTTTCAAACATATAGGCATGCTTCTGCCCGAGGACCTTTAAACTTGCTATTACTATTGGAATGGGATAATCTTTCCCTGGAAATTTTGTATACCTAGTCATTTTTCAAATATAAACTGATCAGTAATGCCTTCTTTGACCACAATACTTAAAATTTCAACCACTCTCCACCACATGCTCCTTAGCCCCTTTACTTGCTTTATTTTCCTCTATAGCTCTTATTGCCATCTAATATACTTTGTATTTACTTCATTTATTTAGTTTATTATCTTTCTTATTTTAAATAATTTTTTATTTTTCAGTTATAGTCGATATACAATATTATATTAGTTTCAATTGTGCAACATGGTAATTAGACATTTATATAATTTATGACATGATCATCCCAATAAATCTAGTACCTGACACCATACATAGTTATTGCAACATTATCAACTATATTTCTTATGTTATACTTTACATTTCCATGACTATTTTGTAACTACCAATTTGTACTTCTTAATCCCTTCCCCCCTTCACACATCCTCCCCAAACCCCTTCCTTTTAGCAACCATTAAAATGTTTCTGTTTTGTTTGTTCATTTGTTTTGTTTTTTAGATTCCACATATAAGTGAAATCATATGGTATTCAAAAAGACACAGGTATCTACATGTTCACTGCAGCATTATTTACAATAGCCAAGATATGAAAGCAACCTAAGTGTCCATCAATAGATGAATGGATAAAGAAGTGATACATGTATACAATGGAATATTACTCAGATATAAAAATAATTCTTTAAAAAAAATGAGATCTTGACATCTGCAACAAAATGGATGGACAAAGAGGATATTATGCTGAGTAAAATGACTTAGAGAAAGACAAAAACCATATGATTTCATTTATTGTCTTTCTGTCCTGACATAAAGGCTAGGGTTTTTATCTGTTTTATTCACCAGTGTACTCTCAGCCCTAGAACACTTGGTACATAGTAAGTGCTCAATGACTATTTGGTGAACAAATGAACTAAAACTCAGAGAATTAAGTAACTTTCCCAGAGATAAGAAAATGACACTCCATTTTAAAATAATAAACCCCAGAATCTCCAATATTAGTATTGAAATAGTAATCTCTTAGATTAAAATAATTGTTAGATTAAGTGTTTTATGTCCCCGAGGTTGATTGCTGCCACCACCACACTGGCCTCAGAGGAACTGCTCCACTGTTAATACTGTTGCCTGGTTGCATGCATGCAAAATCTTTACTTGCATTACTCCCTTAGTACAGCTAAGGCAAGGGGCAAGTAAGTCATGACTAAAGGCTGAGGAACAATGCAAGTGAAATAAACAGAGAGGAACATGAAATAGATAATCTGATTGAAGAATTTTAACTTGATCTTCAGGATGGATAACCTAGTTTTGTGAATGTGCAATTAATGAGGATTCCTATTAATTCAAACTTGCCTCCTCTCACTTTCTGAAAGGAGCTTCATGATGCATCAATAGCCATTTAACTAGGAAGGCCGCATCTTCACATAAGAGTTTGCATGTACTGTTGTCAGGTCTGAATCCAACCTGACACCAGGGGCTTGTTCTAACATAGTGAGTTTAGACACTATTAAAGAGCTCAGGTAAGTGTGAGAGAGAATCCTTTTCCCACTCACCTCCCTTTTTGTACATAGAAGCACTTCCCTTGAGTAATTCTGGCCTCCTGCCTTATCCCTTAATTAGATTCCCTGAGGTGGGTAAGATGGAGTTTGGAGAGAGAACTGGCTCCTTCTGGGTCCTCTCTCTTTGAAACCTATCTACAGTGAATGATCTTAGTGATCTGCTTTCTGTCAGATAGCAAACTTAACTTCTATGGGGGTGAGGGGAGGCTTGCAGCTCTGGGGGACAAATTCAGTTCAGAGATGTTAGGGATCCACACTACTCTCTTCAACATAGTTTTATCAGTAATAAAGCATTTTTATTCTATTTGTCTTATTCTATTTGTCTGACTCCTGTGCCAGGTTTTTAGTTAGTTCCCAATTGTGGTAGGCAAAAAAAACATTGTTATTTATTGGGACCTTTAAACTCCAAGTAAGTACATAATTATATGAATTACAGTAATGTAGGTGGTGTGTTAATCTGCACAGGATAGGCAACACTACAGTAACAAACAAGCTACAAAACTCTCAGTGACTTGACTCAATAAAAGCCTATTTCTCCCTCATGTCACAGTCCAGTGTTAGTTGGCTGGCCCTCCTCTATCTTATAGCATGCCATCTAGAATATGTGGCTTCCAGGGTCACTGCAATAGGGCAAAAGAGAAGTGGAGGAGGAACACTAGCTCTTAAGTGTATTGCCCTGGAAATGATACCCAATACTTCTGCTGAAGTTAGACATAAACAGACACGTGGCTCCAAATAACTACAAGAGAAGCTGGGAAATGTAGAGGAACACATGGATGGTTTGGGGAACATAAACTGCCTCTTTTATAAGTGGATTTAGAACAATCAAGAAAGGTCCAAGGGACCAGAAAGGGGTGAGTGGTACTGAAATTATATCTTGCCTATATCATAGTTTTCCCAAAGCCAGACATTCTGTCTGAAATTAATCTATACAATCTCTTCAGAATCCAATCAACCCATTTACAAATTATCTTAATATGAGAATTGAGGGTTTTTCCCATTAATAAGTGTGCATTTTACTTGGAGTTTTCTGGAGACAATATGCTCTTGGTTTTATTGCATATTTATTGTCTTTGTTTCAATAGGTTCTACATTATTAATGATTTGAGGAGTGAGAATTTTTGGCCCACAATATTTCTGAATACTTTGAGTTTTTCAGCACTATTCAAGTCACATCAAATAGGGCATTTTTTTCTCTCCCTTCAGATGGGATTTGTTTGAGTAGGAGTCATCTAATGTAACCATATATGTTAAGAGTACTCTGAATTAATCAGCTGGTATTTGTTAGTTCTTTTTCTAGGAAGAGAATCCAAGATCTTTCTAGGCCTAAAAAACAATGGGGAACACCAGATAGGTAAGGCAATATTATATAGATTTGTTTGTGATGATGTATTACTTAAATAGGTAAGTATTAACCTTACCTGCCCATTAACCCTTTATCCTAGGCGTATCTACGTCTCTGCTCAACTGGATCCACTGAACCAATATTGTCACCTCAGTTGAGTCAACATATGGAAGCCAAACCCTAGGTCAGTGGTCCTCAAATTTGTCTGCACATTGAAATCACCTGGAGACCTTTAAAATTGACTGATGCTTGGGTCTCATCTCCAGAAATCTTGTCTTACTTGGTTGGGGTGCAGCCTAAGCTTTGGGACTGTTAAAAACTCCCAAGATGATTATCATAGGCAGACAGATTTGAGAACCTCCATCCCACAGTGTTACTTTACACTCCTTTGAAACCCTGATGTCTATCCTCAAGATGATTTCTTCTAATATCTGGCACGGCTGTCTCAACACTTCTGCTTAGAAGATACCTGTTCTCTGCATCTCTACCAGGCTAGACCCATTGTTCTTCTCCATTTGGCCACAGGAATCCTCTTATTCGTCTTTGTCTCCTAAGTAAAACCTGAATTGTTTTCACTTTATATGTCATTCTTTAGTTCCCATTTACTTTTATATGGACATACAATGAGGAAGGGAAAGAGTATATAGTGTGAAAAGGTAAGAATACATAGAGTGAAAGGCCTGCTGGAAGTTCCCAGCCTCTAATTCATAGGCTCACTTTTTAAATTGTACAGTTCTATGAGTTTTGAAAAATGCATAATGTTGTCTGTCTACCTTAGAGTCTTGTACAGAATAGTTTCATTGCTATAAAAATTACCTGTGCTACCTATCATTTCTTTCCTTCTCTCCCCTGTTCTCGAAACCCCTGGCAACCACTGATATTTTTACAGTATCATTTTGCCTTTTTCAGAATGTCATATGGTTGGAATTGTACAGTGTGTAACCTTTTCTGACTGGTTTCTTTCACTTAGTGATAGGCATTTACGGTTCCTCCATAGTTTTTCTTGGCTTAATAGCTTATTTTTTTTGAGTGCTGAATAATAGTCCATTGTTTGTTTATACCACAGTTTATTTATCCATTCATCAATCAAAGGACATGTTGGTTTCTTCCAGGTTTTGGCAGTTATGGATAAAGCTACTATAAATATTTGTGTGCAGGTTTCTGTGTAGATACATGTTTTCAATCTATTTAGGTAAATACTTAGGAGTGCAAATTGCTGGATCATAGGGTAAGAATATATTCACTTTGTAGCAAACTGTTAAACTGTATTCTAATGTGTCTGTACCATTTCTACCAGTAATTAATGAGAGTTCCTATTGCTCCATATCTTCACCAGCATTTTGTATTGTCAGCCTTTTGATTTTAGCTATTCTAATAGGTGTGTAATGGTATCGTTGTTTTAATTTGCAATTCCCTAATAGCATGATGCTAGCATATTTCATATGTTTATTTGCCATCTTTGTATCTTCTTTGGCAAAATGTCTGTTCAGATCCTTTGTCCACTTTTTGATTGGGTTATTTATTTTTTTATTGTTGAATTTTAAGTGTTCTTTGTATATTTTTAATACCAGTCCTTTACCAGATGTTATTGACTGAATATTTATGTCCCTTCAAAATTCATATTTTAAAATCTTGTACCCAGTGTGATGGCATTTGGAGGTGGGCCCTTTGGCAAGGATTAGATCATGAGGGTAGAGCCCATATCAATGAGATTAATGCCCTTGTAAAATGTTGGGGTAACCACGAGCAATGGAAATAACCAAGTATTGTGGCAGGCATGTTTTGGGCAGAAGCATAAAGTAATGTTGAAAGTAATTTGTAATTTAGAGACCCCAGAGAACTTCCTCACCACTTCTACCTTATGAGGGCACAAACTTCTATTTTAGCCTCTTATTCCCTCCAAAGTCATTCTCTCCTCTCTAATCTCTGCTTCACATCGCCATCAGGTGAGTCCCAGTTTTCACCATTTGTTCACTCATCAAACCATGATGGAGCACCTGCTGTGTATAGCACTAAACTATGCAAGGGGAACTCTCCAAAAGATTAAGACCTGATCTCTCTCCTGGAAGAATGTATAGGCTAAAGAGGCAGGTGCTTGTCAAAATTGTAGAGGGTCTTGTAAGCCACAGTGAAGAGTTGGGATTTTATTCTAAAATAAATGGAAACCTTTAAAGTGTCTTAAACAAGGGGATAACCTTGATCAGATTGGAGTTTAGAAAGATAACTCTGGCAGTGATGTGGAGAAAAGACTGTGGATGATGCGATCTGTACAAGGGAGATAGGAACAAGGGTGATGAGAAATTGACAGATTAGAGTCATATTTAGGAAGAGGAATCAGAAGAATGTAGAGGGTGGGGATATTAACTGACTGATTAATAAACATTTCTAATAGTGATTCTGGCTGATGCTTACAAAGTAGAGACAGAAAGATTATATACAAAAATGTAGATAAAATTAGGAAAAAAAAACAGCTGGGGCCTCTTAAAGAGATAAGCTCAGTTAGTTGGCATATTTTGTTATGTGCAAAGTAGGGTTACTGAGGTACTTTTCTCTGATTCCTTGGCCAGGCCTTCAAGACCTTCTTCTGCCATCCCCACCCATTCCAGCAATGTTACTTAATTACTCTCAACATGACTTTCCTCTTCTACCCAAACATGCCTTGCATAATACTTGGTTTTTCCCATTGCTCATGGTTACCCCAACATGGAATGGTCCTCATTTCTGGAAGCCTGTGCCTTCTACTTTCTTCCATGAAGCTGTTTCAGGATAATCTTGGACTGATTTCTCTTTTTCTCTTCACCCTCTGCACAGTAATCATACCTATTTCATAGAGCTGCTGAGACTAAATGTCAGTAAAGCACTTAGCCCAGTGCCTACTCTCAGTAAGTATTCCACAAATGATAGCTATTAACTTTACTCTGTTGCTATTCTATTTTCTGACCACCTGGTACAGTGCATTATCCAAAGTGAGAGCACAGTGTGGAGAGGTGACATGCCAATTTTAGGTTGACTTGACTATAAATTATAGTGTTAATTACATGATGGCAGAAACAGAACTTTCTAATAGGTTCATTTTTGGTCACTACATTTTAAGACAGTTAACTTGAGTAAGTAATTTATCTGCTTCTGATGCCTGGAAATTGTAAAATTCTGTAATAGAGATAGTTCTTAAACTAAAGTAAAATCATTATAGAAGCCATCAAGAGCCATTTCTAAGATGTCCATTAACTGAATTTTTGACCATTTTCTTCTTTCTGGTTTGTTACAGAAAACTGTTTTGGGGGAATCAAGATCCTATTTGCCCTATTTCCAGGAGTGCTTTGAATGCTCAGCTGACCAAAAGACTTGAGGACCTTGCCCAGCCCAAGGAAGTCTCCCACCAATACGTACCTAACAGGTTGATGTTGTGTGTTACTAGGTTACTTTATCAGGAGAATCTAGGGAAAATGAACACAGAACCAAGCCCTTTTATCTAAAAGCCAAAAATAGTCCTATAGTCAAAATTTATTGAGGATTAGGGATTCTATATCTGTTTCCAATCTGATACTACAGTACAACTCTTTCAGAGCAAGATCTAATATTTAGCTATTGCAGACTTGCTTTATATCTTATAAATGTTTGACTCATCAGGATTTCTGTTTTTTTAATAAAGCAAAGGTATTATGCAAGGTTATGTACCATATAACACTGTTGTGGATGAACTTATTTGTGCATGAAACTATGAATTTTGTATATCACCCATGGGCTTGATTACCGTGAGCTAATTAGGGCATTTAATGGTAAGGATAGTATTAAGGCGTTTGATGCCCACTGCCAATTTGCTTTTAGCACGTTTGTTAAATGACTTAGCTTTCTACAGGTTGGCTTTTGGAGAAAAGACTAGTGCAGGGGACAGGTGCAAGCAGTGAGGGAGACTAAAGAAAAAGGTAAAACTACTATTATTTATCTGAAGTTTCGTTTTTAGGATAATTGAGGTGGCCATTTCTCTATCTCAATATACAACTTTAGCCAAAAGTCAACACTTTTTCTGGAAGGGACCAGATGTAAAGTTGGCCACAAAATTTCTGTTGCAGCTACCCAGCTCTACTGTCATAGAGGGAAAGCTGCCACAGACATATGTAAACAGAGCATGTCTGTGTTCCAATAAAACTTTAGAATTTTGTGTTTATGTTCATGAGGGATATTAGTCTATAGTTTTTTGTAATATCTTTGTGGTAATGTCTTTGTTTCATGTAATGTCTTTGTTTATGGTAATTGATTAGTTGCTTATAGAATCAATTGGAAAATGTATAGAATTGATATTTATTTCTCCTTTAAATATTTAATGGAATCCACCATCAAATGAAATCATCTGGGGCTGGAGTTTTTTGGTGGGAGAGCTTTTAACTATAAATTTAATTTATTTAATAGACATAAGGCTGCTATAAATTTATCAATTACCACCTGTTAAGTGGAATACAGGGTACCATAAAGGAAAATAAAATAGAGAATTTTATTACTCACAGGTCCTAGAGGAAGTATTTGGCATGCCTCAAGGGGAGGTCAAGGCAGAGTTCAGACAGAGAGAGGAAGAACCTGGGGCATGGGGTTTTATTAGGATCCATAGGTAGAATGCTTTGGGATTTCCAGGCTAAGGCCGGATTGGTCAATTCAAACTAAAAGAATGGGATTTTGGTAATCTCCTCAGGGGTCTTATTTAAGGGGCACATAGGGGAAGGCATTGGGAATCAGGGGAGACTATTAGTCCAAGGGCTATTTAGTGAAGTCATATCAGGAACTTGCATTTACTTGTGATTTGGTGGGATGGTATCTAGGGCACATGCTTGTATGAGGGACTAGTGTCAGTTTATCACTGCAAGCTGCTTGGCCAAACAAAATGGTGATGAAGCAGCAATACCATGGAGTAGCTTAGCTAAACTCTCGACAAGGGCTATTCAGATTATTTCTTTCTGAATGGGTATTGGTAGTGTGTTTCTTTCAAAGAATTTATCCATTTCATCTAATTTAAAATTTTTTTTGCCATAAAGTTGTTCATATAGTCTCTTATTTTCCTTCTAATATCTGTCCAATTTCTAGTGATGATTCCCTCTTTCATTCATGTTATTGGTAAGTTGTGCCTTTTCTCTTTTTTCCTAATCATTCTGGCTAGAGGTTTATCAATTTTTGGTTTCATTGATTTTTTTTCTCTATGATTTTGCCATTTACTATTTCTTTGGTTTCTGCGCTGATCTTTATTATTTCCTTTCTTCTGATTACTTTGGACTTATTTGCTCTTCTTTTTATAGTTTTTTTAAGGTGGAAACTGAGAGTAACTGCTACTTTGATGGAATTGTGAGACTTGGGTATGTGGATAACTGTGGAAGGGGAGTAGAATCATATAAAGAAAGCAGCCATACATTCTTTTAATATGCAATATCTATGAACAAGAAAGATATGCACATGTGAAATTTAAAATTAATATACAAGTTGGTTAATAATAAAATCTTATTTAAATAATACTTTTTAATTAATAAAATGACTTATATGTCTCTTATCTAATCTTCATAACAACCATAAAATGTATTATTTTCTCCATCTCACTCATGTACTTCTAGGTGTTGGCAGCATAAGGCATAAGTATTATGGTCAGTACATATATTCACGGCATTCAATGCTTGCCATTCCCACCTGAAAGAATGCTAAGTAGCTGCGTTACGTCTCTAGTGTCCTCCCATCTTTCTTTTTCGCATCTCTCACCCACTGCCTGGGCCTCTACCCTTTGCCCTACTCTACAATACATCTTGCCTTTGTACTGCTCATTGGCTGCCTAATCACCCCTTCCTCCTACTCACACCTGCCCTCCTTACTTGGGTCTGATCACTCCAAAGTGCCCCATTGTTCAAAATCACCTCTTCTCTCTACCTCAAGTTCCTTAACTGAATTGTCATTTTTTGAAAGAGGCTAATCTCAGGTAAGTACAAGAGGTCCCCTGTCTGTTTGAGGTTGTCAGTGTAAATGGGTGAAGATGGCTGAGTCAGTTCAGTCAAGCAGTGAAGCCTGGGCTGGGCAGTCTCAAACCCCTTGAAAGCAGATGTGTGGTGTATTGACAGGCTTTAAGGCTGGGCATTCACAAGCAAGGGAGATACAGGCTTAAACACAGAACCAGGCTCATATTAGCAGCTAGCAGACAGAGGCCTGGGCAGATGGATGCAGATCCACATCCATGAACATTCTAAAGGAGCAAAGGTCCTTTGGAAAATAATAGAAGCGGAAGTGGGACTGCAATCTGATTTAACAGCAGGTCCAAAATAGTATCGCTTCCTTTTCCGCTGATGATATATTCTGATTAGGGAAAGACTGAGGGGCAGGAATGATAAGAAGAACAATATTATTATTTATCCTAAATAAAATCTTTGTTAACAAAACCCAACAATGATTAAATAATCTATATACCATGGTTAAGTAGAATTCATTCTTAAACTCAGAGTTCTTTTTACAAAGAAAAATATCAATGTAATACATTTTATTAACTAAAAATATAGTAAAAATATTTAAATAATCTATATAGGTGTTAAAGAAATTATTTGGTTTTAAAGCAGCAAATTTTTTTTCTTTTCATCAGTATATTTTTTGGTCTCTTTAGAAGATGCAGTTTATTTTTTACAAAAAATTGTTCATTTTGGAATAAAATATTAGAAACTAGCTGAAAACTTGATGACTGTAACCATTTCTAACTTCTTCCCATGTAGAACATAGCTCGGCAGTAAAGGGGTAAACTGTCATGCTGGCTCCCCTAGATCTGGGGGTCAGTGTTGGAAATTACTATGATAATTTGAATTTCTGACTATTTTACTCACTTTTTTTCTTCTTCTACAACTTGCAGGGCTCAATATTACTACAGCTGTGGTAGAGGTTCTGTAATTTGGGAGATCCCTTCTCCTGCACTGTTTAGAAAAATTTCCAAAAGGATCCAGATGCTGGCACAGCCCAACAGAGTCAAGAAAGAGCATATAATAAATAGGTAGAGTACCTTGAGATGCTCCATAAATTCCAATCTAATTTGGTAAAGTGTCACAATATTGTTGCTCTTATTTTAGTGCATGCAGTTCCATAAACTAAAAGTCCACTTGCATTTCAACAAATCAGGCTAAAAAATCACATTTTCAGCAATTGTAGGTAATTAAAAGATACCGCTAATAATGACATTTGACTCAAATTATGGTGAAGCTAAAAGTCACACTAAACATCATTGTTGGCCAATTAAAAGGAAATATGTAAATAAAACATGACAGGTTTTTGCAATTTATAGAACTTGATGTTCTTTTATGTCTCTGTGACTTTGCTCATCATCATCCTTTTGCTTCGAATGCTGAATTTCTCCTTGTCTTTAAAAGACAGCTTAGATAATATCTTCCACATAGGAGCCAAGATTATGATGTTGAAAAAAAGAATGAATTAGTGGAATATGTATAGTGTACAATTACAGGAAGGTGATAGTATTACTATACATTGCTTCAGTCAGAACACATTAAGTATATGTGTCCACTTATGGATGTTAGAGCTTAAGAAACTGATCATAAATTTGTGACTATTCAGAAGAAAATGAATGAGATGTTGAGGTTTCTTGAAACTATGTTATATGGAAAATAGTTAATAGAAAGGATACATGTAGCTTAGAGAAGAGACTAAAGAAGCTCATTGATAGCTGTCTTTAAATGTTTAAAGGGTCAACATCTGAAAGAGGAAGAGTGTATAGAAGTAAAATTACTTTATGTCAATTCTAGAACTAGAAGTAGAACCAGGAATTTACAGAGCAGTAGTTGTGTCAGCTAAATGTAAGAAAATCTTTCTGACTGGCTACCTATCCAGTAATGGAAATGTTTATCTAGAGAAATCAACTGCCATCTCCACCCTAATTCCTAAAAGCGTGCAAGCACAGGCTGGAATGATGACATATATGGATTTTAGTAAAGATTGCTACATTTAGAGAGAGGTTTAACTGGATAACTTAAGTCTTTTTCCATCATAGAATCCAGAAAAAGAGGCCCAATTCCTCCAATAAAATTTCTCCATTTGCTTATTTATCATTTTGTTTTTTAAAAATCTGCTAATTTAGTTAAAATATATACAGAAATTGGTATACACATACACATACATGCATGCATATTTATTTGTTTGTTTGTTTATTTATTTATTTATTGATCAGAGGAATACTTTGTCTGTCACCACTTTTTGAGACACCTGAGTTTGATGTTTCATATAAGTAAAACCCCTTTGAGTATTAAAACTTTCTGTATTTTTAAAAGTTTATGTTTCCTCTGATTTCCTAAGCTGATTCTTCTGCTACTGAAGAAATATGTAACCTTTGTTTACTAGATTGAATAGTTATTATGAACATTAACTACTACGTAAACCTTTAATACAAAAAACCTCTCAGGAACTGTATGATTATAAAGCAGTTTTTCCTGAGGAGAAGTGAACTTACCTCTGTGCTTTTGGATTATAAGATATTTGCTTCTCATAGTTTTTCTGTTGTTTCTACTTTTATTGGGGGAATAGTCTCAAATCAGCTTCTTTTCTGACCCTCTGTACACTGAAAACAGATAACCAAGCTTGTTAGAATTGGATGTGTGTGTGAGGTGAAGCAAGTGTTTAGTGAAGACATACAGGGATCACCAATAAACTACTACATGAGTTTGAATTTTGTGTTATATATTTTAGCTGATTCACTATAAGTTCTCAAGCATAGATTTAAACAGTTAGAAGAAAGAATCAACCAACTTAAAAATAGGTTAATTGAGGTAGTCAAGTCTAAAGAACAGAAAATGTTAAATAAAATGAACAAAGCCTCATAGACCTATGGGACACCATTAAGAATATTAATATATCCATAATGGGAATCTAATAAGAAGAGAAAGATAAAGGGGCAGAAGGGATATTTAAAGAAATAGTGGCTCAAAGCTTCCCAAAGATGAAAAACATTAATCCACACATCTAAGAAACTCAATAAATTCCAAGTGTGACAAAATCAAAGAGATCTATAACTCGACACATCCTAATCAAACTGTCCATAGCCAAAAAAAGAATCTTGAAAGAAACAAGAAAGAAGTGACCCATCACATACAAATGAACTACAATAAGATTAACAGGTGATTTCTAATCAGAAGCCATGGATGTCAGAAGGATGATATATTTAAAGCACTGAAAGAGAAAAAAACCTGTTAGCCAAGAATTTTCTATCTAACAAAACTATCCTTCAAAAATGAAGGAAAAATTAAGACATTCGCAGATAAATAAAAATAGAAAATTTAGTGCCAGCAGACTTGTTTACAGTAAATACTAAAGAGAGTCCTTCAGGCTAAAGTGAGAGTACACTAGACAGTAACTCAAACCTACATGAATAAATAGAGGGCATCAATAGAATTAACTACATAGGTAAATATAAAAGACAGCATAAATGCATTTTTCTGTTTGTAACTCTTTTATTCTCCTATCTGATTTAAAAGATAATTGCATAAAGCAACAATTACAAATCTGTGTTGATGGGCATACAATGTATTTTTTAAAAACAGCAAAAAAGAGAAGGAGGAGATGGAGTGGTATTAATTTGAACTAGATTGTTATAAGATGTACAAGGCAACAACTAAAAAAGTAATTTTTTAAATACAGGAAAAGAAAAATGGAATTAAAATGGTACACTAAATGGCACACTAAAAATATTTAATATTTTAGAGGAACAAAAAAGGAACAAAAAGATATAACACGTAAAAACAAATAGCAAAATGGCAGTATATAGATATAAGTTCTATGTTATCACTAAATACATTAAATGATAAATGAATTGAACATACCAATCAAAAGACAGGGATTGACAGAATGGGTGAAAAAACAAATACTCAGCAATATGCTATCAAGACACATACTCTACATTCAAAAAAACAGGCTAAAAGTAAAATGATGAAAAATTGTATACTATGTGAACCAACAAAAAAGAGTTAGAGTGGCTATATTCATATCAAACAACATAGACTTTAAGATAAACATTGGACAAAGGACATTTTATAATGATAAAATGGGCAATCCATTAGGGAAATATAACAATTATAAACATATATACACTTAACAACAGAGTCTCAAAATAGATGAAGCAAAACCCGATAGAATTGAAGAAATAGATAAGTAAACAATAATAACTGTACTCTTCAATACCCCACTTTCAGTAATGGGAGGAATAATAAGCAGAAGATTAACAGGGAAACAAAAGGCATGAACAACACTATAAACCAACTATATCTAACAGATGTTTGTAGAACATGCCACCCCAAAATAGCAGAATATATATTCTTATCAATTGGAACATTCTCTATGATAGATCATATATTAAGTCATAAAACAAGTCTCAATAAATTTTAAAAAAACTGAATTCATACAAAATTAGTTCTCTGACCACAGTAGAATAAAATTAGAAACCAGTAGCAGGAGAAAATTTGGAAACTTAAAAAATATGTGAAATATTCAATGTGAAACATTCCTAAACAATGGTCAAAGAAGAAATCATTTTGATATTAATAAAAATAAAAACAAAAACACAACATACCATAACTTATGATATGCAGCTAAAATAATGCTTAGTGGGAAGTTTTAGCTGTAAAAGACTACACAGAAAAGAAAGATCTTAAATTGTAACCTAATCTTCCATCTTAAGATATTGTAAATAGAAAAGCAAATTAATTTAAAACAGTCAAAAAGAAGGAAATAATAAAGATTAGAGTGGAAAGAAATGAAATAGAAATTAGAAAAATAAAAAATCAACAAAACCAAAAGTTGGTTTTTCAAAAAGAGTAATAAAACAAACTTTTAGCTAGACTGACCAAGACAAAAAGAAGATTCAAATGACTAAATTCAGGAAAAAAAGAGGGGACCTTTTTAAGGGTCATTTACAAAAGAAGGGTCATTGCTACTGACCTTATAGAGTTTTAAAAAAGGATTATTAGGATTACTATGAGCAATGGTATGACCAACGAATTAGGTAATGTAAATGAAATTTGATTCAATAATAAAATCTTAACAGGTCTATAACAAGTAAAGTAACTGAATTAATAACTTTAAAAAAGTTCCCATGAAAAGCTCAGGACCCAGATGTCTTTATTGATGAATTTTATGGTACATATAGAGAACTAACACCAATCCTCTAGACTCTTCCAAAATATAAGACACTTTTCAAACTCATTCTATGAGGTCTATTTTACAGTGATACCAAAACCAGAAAAGGCCATTACAAGACAAGAGAATGACAATACCTCTTAGGAATATGCATGCAACAATATATACCAAAAGACTACTAAACCAATTCTAAATATACAGGCAACAATCCACACCAAAATACTAGCAAACCAAATCCAATAACATATAAAAGTAATTATACACCATAAACAAGTTGGATTTATCCCAGGAATACAAGAATATATTCAGTTCAATATACTAAAATCAATGTAATACATCAAATTAATAGAATTAAAAAAACAAAATCCACATGATCATCTCAATAGACTCAGAAAAAAATATTTGACAAAATTCAACATGCTTTCATGATAAAAATGCTTAATAAACTAGGGATAAAAAGGAACTTTCTGAACTTGATAAAGAGGATCTACAAAACCCCTACAGCTAATATAATTAATGGTAAAAGATGAAATGCCTTCTCCCTAAGATCAAGGATAAACAAGGATGTCAGCTCTCACCACTTCTATTCAACCTATTGGAGATTCAAATCAGGGAAATTAGGCAAGAAAAGGAAAGAAAAGGCATTCAGGTTGGAAAGGAAAAAGTAAAACTATCTCTACCATAGATGACATGATTTTTTATGTAGACCATCTTAAGGAATCCACGTAAAAACTATTACAGGTTATAATAATGTTTTTTAAACTGCAAGTCTCAACCCTTCAGTTGATCATGAAATCAATTCTAGTTTTTATTTTAATGAAATCATATTAAATTAAAAAAATTAGAATATATTGCCTAGGGCAAGCATTGTTTCATGATAAGTTTGTTTCAGATACATACACGGATTTACATATGCTGTATCACAATATAAAATGTACTTCTTACTGTGGATCACAGTAAAAAATTTTTGAGGAAAACCAGCCTAGTGATTATGGGAAAAGATGTTCCTGAGATAGAAATAATATATATAATTGTTTGGACGTTAATTATAGCAATGAAAAATGCAGTTATTGTCCTCCAATGATTATAATATTTTATGTTCAATTTGCATATAGGTCATTCAGTGATCACTTAAAAAAAGATTCTCTTAAAATCTCTGATCCTTCTCCTCGGATACTACGACTCTCAATAGCCAAAAGCACAGATCCAAACTACCTTCCTCCAAAAAGCGTAAGTGGGTCTTTGTGAAAGGAACAGCTCCTGACTGACTTTGTAACATGTAATATGTTTGTAAATATAACATGCTTTTATAACACTTTTATTTACAGGTGTGTACTTTCCTTTTCTGTTTATTTTCTCCTCTCCTCAAATAAACTTTTCTGACTACCTCATCTGTGCCTCATGTATCAGTCAGGATTTGATAAGAGAAACAGAACCACTATGAGTAACACAAAATTAGAATGTAAGCTATTGTGGGAGCTGGAACAGCTATGGAAGGCTGTTATGGCACCTGGAACTTAGGTCTGGTTATAGATCTAGAAACAATGGAAGATAGTAGGGGTAGGTCAGCAGCTTCCCTGGAAGGTATTTACTTCAGGGGAAGCCATTACAGTTTCTTCAGGCAAGGGGAGTCTAACCTCCTCAGGCAGGGGAGAAAGTGCTGATTCTATTGGTAAGGAAGGCTCAGCAGTACTCAGTAATTTAAAGTACACAGCTTCATTGGGATCTGCACATCTTCCCCCATTCTTATTTTCAAGGACCCGTTTTTTCCTGATCATTGCCCTAATTTTAGTATAGGAGACTATATAAGTTTGAGAATTAAATTTGCATTGAAATTAATTTACCTACTTGTGGAATTAGATTTTAGTTTTGTTTTTAAGAATTTTCAGGCCTGTGGCCATAGAAAATAAGGTTTTTTAAGGGGTAAGTTATAAAAACTTTTTGGTCCCTTACCTACACCTTAAGGTGGGAATTTAAAGGTTTGAGCTAATCATTTCTTTCTTCAACTTCTCCGGTGTACTTTGAAACAACAAACCAACTCCGCTGTACTTCCTTATTTTACTAAAATGTTTTCTGTTGCTTGTCACCCAAAGTCTTGCTTTCTGTTTTGTATGCCATGAACTACTAGTGTCCTTTTTGAATTTTTTTAACCACTGGCAATAGGATCATTAATACCTTTAAATTTTATCAGCTCAGAAAACAAACTCCAGATAATCTAAAACCAATATAGTTCTGATCCGGTTATCTGTTGCTTCATACAAAACCACCCCCAGACTTAAGACATTAAATAACCATCATTTTATTATGCTCAAGGATTTTATGAGTCAGAAATCTGGGCAGAGTAAGCAGGGTTGTCTCTGCTTCATACTATCTGGGATCTCAGCTAGGGTATTTCAAATGGCACATGTCTGAAATGGTTGGGGGCTGGAATCATCTGAAGCTTCCTTTACACCTGTCTTAGTCACCTCAGGCTGCCATAACAAAATACCACAGGCAGTTCTAGAGGTTGTGAAATCCAAGATCAAAGTGCCAGCATATTCTCTTCTCGATGAGGGCCCTATTCCCAGTTGTAGCCAGTGACCATCTTGCTGGGTGCTCACATGATCTCTGCATGTGTGTATGCAGAGAGAGTTCTGATCTCTCTTTCTCTTCTTATACAAACACTAATCCCATTATGAGGGCTCTACCTTGATGGCCTTATCTAAACCTAATCACCTCCCACAGACTTCACCTTTAATACCATCACATTAGGGGTTAGGGCTTCAACATATGAATTTTGTGTGGGTGAGGGACATACACATTTAGTTCATGACAATACCTATTTGTGGTGTCTAGGCTGGGATGACTTGAAGGCTAGATTCATTTGGGAATATCTACAGGATCACCTTCATATGGCCTCTCCATGTGCCTTAGACCTCTCTCAGCATGGCAGCTGCATTCTGAGAAGGAATATCCTAAAATGGAGTTCCCAAGGAAGAGCATTCCAAAAGACCAGGTGGACACTACATGTTTTATATTTTTATGATTTGGCCTTGCAAGTCACATATCACTGCAGTCATAATCTGCTGTTTGATATAGTTATAAGTCTGGCCAGATTCAAGGGGACAGGGATACAAACTCTACCTTTCAAAGGGAGAAGTGGCAAGGAATTTATAGTCACTTAAGAAGAAAACTGCTACACCCAATGATGTGAGTCTTTTGGTATCCTTGAGTATAGTTTCTGTAGGCAGAAAAAACTGTGCAGAGGTATGCGCTTGCTTTAAATAATTAATAGTCTATTTAAAAATTTAAAATAAAAAATAACTTATTTTTTATTTTAGGCTTCAAATTTAAGTTCAGCTTGAAAGTTATTATTCTATTTATGATTCTAGCAGTTTTTAACAATGACTTTTAAGAGTCCTAAATAATGTTTGGTTTGATTTTCTAAACTTAATAAAATACCTTGAAATACTTTAAACTGTTTTTATAAATATATAAAGTTGATTTTTTAAAGTATTTTACTTCAACCATCAACATTAACAAGCAAAAACTTCTCAAATATTAGTTATTTAAAAACCGAATACATTAAACTTATAAATATGGTGAACCTGAAGTTTTTAAATGTGAGAATGACATAGGCTTAATATTTTAACTTAAGGTCATAATTCTGAATCGATTACTCAATTATACATTTTAAATTGCAGTTGTAAGTTTACCACTCTAATAGGTCCAATTCTCTTAAACATGTACATGCTTTTAATTTTAATAGTATATATGCTTTTTGTTTTAATAATAATTTAAAATTTACTGAAAGGTTGTAAAACTTAACATTTTTTACATTGGCTTTATCATTCTCTCTTCTCTGTGGTGCTCGCTTGTTTGTGTTTAATTTTTTTCTGAATCATTTATTATTTTTGAGAGTGTGTTACAGACATCATATACCCCTTTCCCTAAATCCTTCAGTATGTATTTCTTAAAAATGAATGCATTGTCTTATATAACTACAATACTGTTATCAAAATCAGGAAATTTAACATTCATATACTTTCCTCATGGTCCATGTTCAAATTTCATCAATTCTTGCACATATATATTTTTAAATTTTATTCTATTAGTTTCAAGTATCCAGTACATTGGTTAGACATTAATGGAGTTTATAAAATGATCCCCCTAATTGCTCTTTCTCTCCTCTGGCTCTCCACCTAGCTATTACATTAATGTTAACTGCATTCCCTATGCTATACTCCTCATTCCTGTGACCATCTATCACCTACTAATCTGTACTACTTTAACCCTTCACCCTTTCCTCCCAGCCCCCAACCCCTCTCCTCGCTGTCCGTTACCAGATTGTCCTCTATATTTGTTAGTCTGTTTTGGATTAGTTTCTTCTTTTTGTTCCTTAGATTACACATATAAGTGAAATTGCATGGTATTTATCTTTCTCTGTCTGACTTATTTCACTCAACATAATAGCCTCTAGGTCCATCCATGTCATTGCAAATGGTAGGATTTCGTTTTGTTAATGGCTGAGTGATATTCCATTGTATATACGAACCATAATTTCTTTATCCGATCGTCTCCTGATTGGCATTTAGGTTACTTCCATATCTTGGCTATTGTAAATTATGCTGCTGTGAAGACAGGAGTGCACTGATCTTTACGGATTATTGTTTTGGTTTTATTTGGATAAATACCCAGTAGTGCAACTGCTGGGTCAAAAAGCATATCTATTTTTAATTTTTTGAGAAACCTCCAGACTATTTTCCATAGTGGCTATACCAATTTGCAATCCCATCAACAGTGTATGAGAGTTCCCTTTTCTCCACATCCTCGTCAACACTTGTAGTTCTTTGATATGTTGATGATAGCCATTCTGATAGATGTCAGGTGATATTTCATTGTGGTTTTAATTTGCATTTCTCTGATGATTAATGACCTTGAGTATCTTTTCAAATGTCTATTGGCCATGTGTATTTCCTCTTTGGAGAAATATCTGTTCAGGTCTCTGCCCATTTTTTAATTGGATTGTTTGTTTGTTTTTTTGTTGTTGAGTTGTATTAGTTCTTTATATTTTTTGGATATTAACCTCTTATCAGTTGAATCGTAAGTGAATATCTTCTTCCATTCAGTCAGTTGTCTTTTCATTTTGTTGATGTTTTCCTTTGCTGTGCAAAAACTTTTTAGTTTGATGTAGTCTTATTTGTTTATTTTTTTCTTTTGTTTCCCTTCTTTGAGGAGATATATCCAAAAAGAAATTACTGTTAGCAATATCAGAGAGTTTACTGCCTATGTTTTCTTCTAGAAGTTTTATGGTTTCGGTTCTTACATTTAAGTCTTCAATCCATTTTGAGTCTATTCTCATATATAGTGTAAGAAAGGGTCCAGTTTCTTTTCTTTCTTTCTTTCTTTCTTTCTTTCTTTCTTTCTTTCTTTCTTTCTTTCTTTCTTTCTTTTTTTGCATATATCTATCCAATTTTCCCAGCACCATTTATTGAAGAAACTGTCTTTACCCCATTCTATATTCTTTCTTCTTTTGTCATATATTAAATGAGCATATAGGTATGGATTTATTTCTGGACTCTTTGATCTGTCCCATTGATTAATGTATCTGTTTTTATGCCAGTATCATGCTGTTTTGATTACTGTAAACTTGTACTATAGTTTGATACCAGGTAATGTGATACCTCCAACTTTGTTCTTTTTTTCTCAGAATTGCACATATACTTCTTCTTAACACAATTATTAATTCTATGATTTGATTATCTTAGCTTATTTTTTTACAGTTAATTCTGAATCTTCTCAGAATTTAAAAATAACACATGCCCACAAAGGGAGTCAAGTTACTATTACAGGTACCTGAGGTTACTTGCCACCAGAGACTTCAGATGAACTGTGGGAAGTCCTTTTACCTCCATGAATGTCATAAACACTCTCTTTCTATAGTTAACTTTGTCAGGTCTATAAAACTTAGAAAGCGGGTTGCTTCCATAGCTTACTTAATCTCTCCAGATGTCAGAAACTCCTACTCAGGCTATCAAACTGTTTGAATATTTAAAATCTTTGACTCTTGATAGATTTAAAATTTTCAGACTCTTATTTTATATCTAGCAGATACCTTTGGTATTACTCACATATACTCTGGATGCCTCACAGGATTTGTCTGATTTACTGTATGAATTTATGAGGTCATTTTACTAACATGTTCCTCCCCATATTCTCAATCTCTGATTATTTTCTGAGAATGAAAATTTTAGAAGTAAAATTACTGGATCAAGTATGCAAACATTTTGAGGTGATTCATACAAAATCCCACAATGTGTTCCAACAAAAGTGATTTTGATTTACATATTTACTTATATTATTTGGGCCTCCTTTTTCACTGTACCCTTGCCAACATTAGATATTATTTTCTTTAAATAATATTAATTTTGCAATAAAAATATCTCATTAATATTTTATGATTTATTTTTATTTTAAAAGTTAATTCCTTAATCTTTTTGAAGTATATTTTTATATAAAATAAGGGTAAGAATCTCCCCCACTATTGCCCAAGCCTCTAATTATTCACTGCCAGAATTATTATATACTACAATGTTATTTATACTAGGGTGATGGTTTTCAAAATTATAGCCTAGATATGGATAAGGTTCCTCAAAGCCTTTTCAGTATAATCTGCAAGTTCAAAATCATGCATGCGTAAAAGTTTCTTTGAATGTGCAAGATAGACCAATGGGTTTCAAAGTAATAGAGTACGAAAAGTCCCTTGACCTAGTTTCAGATTATACATTACAACTGATATTTAAGAAACTACCATATGTCAAGTTTTATTTGCAGTATCAAAGGAGAATATCCACAATTATCTGAGAGGGTATTAAATATGCATCTCTTTCCAACTATTGTATGATACTGGATTTTCTTCATATACTTCAACCAAAACAACTGTGCCCTCTTAAGCCAGATATTACAAAGACTTGCAAAAATGTAAAACATACTAATTTTCTCATTTTGGGGGGAAATATAGTTATTTGTCATAAAAGTATTTATAGTAACATGTAATTTTTTTTTAAAGATTAAATGATAAATTTTCTTAAACGTCTCAGTCTTTGGGAACCATCAGTTACTTTTAAAGACTTTAAAGGAGCTCTAGACCAAAAAAAAATTTGAGTTACTATATTAGATTATATTTTTGAATTCTCTATTTGGTTACATTGATCTATTCTTGTGCAAGTATCAGTTTGTTTAAAATATTGTAACATTAAAAATATTTTAGAATGGGGTAGGGTATGAACGCCCTCGTTTCTTTTCTTTTGGTCATAATTTTCTTTTTGTCCTTTCAGCCTTCTGTGTCCCTGCTTCGTTCCTTCTCACACATGCCTAATAGGTTAAGCTCCTCCTCTGATCATACTTCCTCTCTAAAGACTTGCTGGTTCTTTGATAGCTATGAAGAATGCCCCCCCACACATCAAATCTAGTTACAAATGCATTTACAAGCCTTAATCTCCCTGCATAACCAAAGATAACCTGCTCCATGCTTCCTTGCCTCTGTGCTCAGACTTTCCTTTCCATCTTCCTTTCTTCATCTTCCCTATCTTTCCTTTTCCTCTACTTGTCAAAATCTGATCTGTCCTTCAAGGTTAAATCTCATGTCTCTTTATCCCTGAATCTTCTTGGATTTTCCTGTTCTTTCTTTGAAATCTCTCAAAATTGTATTTATTCTCTTTTATGGGCATCAAATAATCTTAATGATTTGCCTATAGGTTTATGGTTTCTTTTAAGTTGAAAATTACTTTAAGAAAAAGGATTGTTTTTCTTTGTTGTGTCTTACATAATATAAATGATTAAGAAATGTTTATCTAATGAATTTGATTAATGAATGATTGTTTTATTTCCTTTTAAATTGTATGCCTTAATCGAAGGCAGTGGTTATCATATATTTCTTTGATTTTCCCAGAGCCTGATAGGAGACAAAGCTGTATTCATAAGACATACTTAAGATGCTTAATTAATCCTTCACAGTGTTTGTTGTACAGACAGATAGGGCTTTCAGTTTCAATCCCCGCTTGCCACTTACTAACTACATAAACTTAAATAAATTGCTGAACTTCATAGTACCTTGGTTTCTCCATTAGTGAAATGAAATAAAAATGATACCCAGGTGAAGAATAAATGAATGCATGTAAAAAACACTTACAGTGTTAGTATCATCATCATTTTAAAAAACACAAGAAAGAACTGGAAACATACCTTGTATATTATTTTTCTACCCATGATTAAAACTGTATTTTATTGTCAGTGAATGCTTACATCCCCCTCAAAGTCTTGTGGTAAATTTTGTTTGAATACAAGTAATATAAGTAGGAGACCATGTAATTTGAACATATTTCCACAATTAAGATAGTGAGGAGTGACATGGGGGACCAGTACGACATTATCTATGGGGATATAGTTCTGCCTTTCTTCTTCTTGGCTTTGTTTTTTTTTTTTTTTCTTACCTGTTAGAAGAGAGCCACTAAAATTAACTTTGAGCATGGGGATTTGTGATAATGTGTGCCCCAATTCCTAAAGGACAAAAATCGTTGAGAACAAAGCACAGCGCTGCCCCTTACAGTATTCTCATGTGGTAGGGCTCAGCTGTCCCCTCTTGGCTGAGTTTGTCACTCCGTAAATCAACATTATCATTTATCTCTTAGACAACATGCAACATTGCCATTTCCTCTCCACCTTTAGTTTAACAATAAGTTCCTGAAAAGTTGGGTTGGAATCCATACAACCTAGTTTGACAAAGAGGGAAATTGATCCTTTCAGCTATGATTGTGGGTTACCGCAAGATTTTCTCATTCTTTCTGCTGGATTTGCTGAAAAGTCTGGTCCAGAAGTCAGGCCATACTCTGGAACCTTCATGAAGATGGTGCTTATTATTTAAAACTTACACGTACTATTTTATTTTTCTCCTCTAGATTGAAAACAGGGTTTCAATTTCTGCCCAGACTGCTGTTATAGCTCCAAGAATTGTAGACCTTGCCCATCCAAGGCTCAAGATAGAGGGTCTGTGCTATCCAAGAGAAACGTGTGAAAAACCTATCCGTCCTGTAAGCTTGCACTGCCTTGGCATCCTTCAGCTCACTTTCTGGTTCTTCCTAGGGTGCTATTTTGCCCTTAGAGGGAATTAGCCAAAGTCACTGGAAAAGGGAATTTTGAAAGAGTGACCTCTGGCAGGAAGGAAGATCTACTTGCAAAGTATGGAAAGAAACTTGGGGATAGAGGGTGAAGAACATGAACTTTGGAGTCAGTAAAAGCTGGGTGCAAATCCCAGCTTTGCTACACTAGCTCTGTGGTGTTGTGACAAATTTCCTTAGCTTTATTCATTCAAGTATTTGAATGCCTAGTATGGGCCAGGCACCATGCCCAGGGAACAAGATAGAGGGAAATAAAAAGTAAATAGGTAAATAGGTAATATAATGTTATGCAGTGATAAATGTGATGAAGAAAATAAAATAGGAAATGTGTGACTATGCAAATAAGCTACTTTGCATATAGTAGTCAGGGAAAGCCTCTTTGAAGAAGGGATATTTGACCTGAAACCTGAATGATGAGATGAAGTCAGCTAAGTGAAGATCTGAGAAGAGAATATTTAGTAAAGGGAAGAGTACATGTCAAAGTCCTAAAGTTGGGATGATCTTGAAATTGGTTGGGGCAAAGTGAGCAAGGGAAATGTAAAGATAACAGTTCTCGCTAGGAGGATAAGGCACAGTGCTTAGCACAGAGCCTGGAACATTCAATGGCTTCCCTTGCTCTTCTTCCTTGACACTCCATATTTATAGTGGCAACTTGCTATATGTGAAAGTTGGATCGCACAGGAGCAAGAATGGAAGCAGAGAGACCAGTTAGGAGTCTATTGCAGTAAAGAAATGATTAGAAGTATAGCTAGCTGTAAAGAGAGGGAGATGTGGTGAAACTTGGAATATATTTGTGTGTCTTTTTGTTCCTACTGTAGATATCCCAAGCTGCCTTGTTTGCCAAGCCTAATCCTCGAATAGTAGCTCTAGCTAAGGCCAAACCTCTTCATCAAGATTATTTACCTGCCTATGATTCCTACCGGCCAGTATCTTATGCTGCTATCCATTCTGAAGCATCTCCCAGAATTCAAGAACTGGCTAATCCAAGTACAAGGTATGTCAATTTAAGGCTGAGATGGGACAGGAAAGGCTGGGGCTGGTATGGACAAAGAAAAGTTGACCTAATAAGGCTGGTGAAAAGAATTGTGGAAATATGAGAAATTTTCAAAAGCATCTTTCATACTTGCTACATTCATTATGACAAATCTATGGTCTACTATAAATATAAGGCTACAGTTAAAGGGTTAGTGGACATAGACCTAGGAGATAACTCTGTAAGTATGGATATGAGATTATTTATCTAGCATATGTTGTTAAGTGAAATAAGTTACAGAACAGAGCAGGTAATATGTTACAGTTAGTGCAAGAAAAAAATACATATGTGTCCTGTATATACTTGTATATGCTTATAATATCTCAGAAGAATATACAAGAAACTAGTAGCAATGGTTATTTGGCGGGGGGTGGAGGGAGGCTTGGAAACTGGGATAGGAGGAAGACTTACTTTCACTAAATAGGCTTTTGCATTTTTCAGTGTTTTTACATCATGTACATATATGACCTATTCCAAATAAATGAAAAAATACATTTAACGAAGAAGAATTTACCTCTAATTCCTGTTTGTTTTTAGAAGATTTTTTAACTTGCCTGAACCTCAATTAATTTTATTGCCTTCAAGGGGTAATACCTGATCCTCCTTTTTAAGCATCATCAAGAAAATTTGGAGACACTGAAAAAGTTGTAGAAGTCTTAAGTTCAAGGAACAGGAAATATGTTAGCTCTTACATAATGTAATATTTAAAAATTTTTATAAGGTGTTTTCCAAAAAAAAACTTCAACATCAAATGAAATAAAGATTATTCTTTGTTCATTAATAATTTTAGTATATGTGCTGATGAAGTAAGCACTGTCCATTAACAAAGGAAAGGGAAGAGTAAGATCAAGTGCCCAAGAGTCTATTCTAGTGGCAAAATTACTATTATTTGGCTGTAAAGGGCCAAGGGTGGAAATTTCAAAAATTTGGTTTCTTTAAGTCTACCACAAGACTATCTGGCTTGTTTTAACGCTGCCAAATTATTGAGAAATTTCCAGAACTTACTTTCTGTGGAAAGAGCAAAGGCTTTGGAATCTGATTGGTACGCGAATCTGGATTTGAACACAGATCATTTTTATAATGTCCCCGAGTCTTCATTTTATTATTTGTGTTATGGAGGTCATGATTCCTGTTTCATGAAGTGCTTATGAAAATCAAAATAGGATAATATCATTGTGTCTAACATATAGTGGATGCTTGAGAAATGTTATCCATTTTCTGTTCATCTTATTTCAAGTTGAAATCTTTTTTCCCATTTTCAGGGCTCCTGTACATGTTGTATACTATGATCCAGAGGTCTTCAATGTCAAGCCAGCTGCTTTGAAAGCACGATGTTCTCTGAGGATCCAGGAGTTGGCAGAACCTCTTAAGCGTTAAATACAGAAAACCATATCAGTCAAACTCTAGTTATGTATCTGGAAGATGTTAGATGACTTAGTTCCCTACTCTGGTACTGCCAGTTCCTATTCTCCCCAGAACATCAAAAACATACGAGACCCCCAGGGAACACCACTGTGACCTTCAGTTAACAATTGCTGCTGTTACCTGTAATCATGTGTTTAGCGGGTTTGGGGACTCCAGCATGCAATAAAAGAGAAAATGATAGCCTTCCTTATCCTTTCTAATAATCCCTGCAAGCATCTTGGCTGTCTCGTAGTTGTGACTGACTTGGAGAAACACTCTTCCCTATATTTGCGGGTTTTGCTTTTTTTGTCCCAGTGAGATCCATATTCTCCAGTAGTTGATTTCACCTTGGTCCCTTTTCTAATAAGCCCTGAGAATTGAAAACATTCTTTGTGTTACTTTTTCAACATCCCCTCATTCTCAAGAAATGACACTGAAATAGTGAGGCCTTTTTGGATGCATCTAAATGCTTTTTATAATATGTAAATAAAATTTAGGGAACAGGTTACCTTAAATAATCATACCTCCACCACTTTCCATTCCTTTGCCCACATTCAGTGTCATTTATCATGAATGACAGAAAAAGTAAGGCATTTGGTAAGAGCCATAATTCTCTGTCAAATTTCATCTGCCCAGAGTTTTTTTTTATTTAGTTTATTTTATTTTCTCCATGGTTTGATATTTTACAAATCAAACTATGTTTATGGCATACCTAGATTTACATGAAAATGAACTTATTTGAAAGCCAATTTTATAGGTGAATAAGCTCTATATGTAAGGCTTTTGTATTAAGGAGATAACTAGTGTTGTAGAGAGACAAATACCATATAGTAGTTTTTAACTTCAGTTTCAGAATCAGATAGACCTGGGTTTGTATCCCCTATGAATCATTTACCAGGTGTGTGATTTTGAATAAATTCCTTAACTCTTTGCGCTTCAGTATCTTTATATAAAGTGGGTTCCAACTGCATTATTGTATAGATGAAATAAGAACATTACCTAATAAAGTATGAATAGGAAAAAAATTATTTAGAAATTTAGCTGCAGAAAGATGGCAGAGTAAGAGATGTCTCCAGATCTCTCCCCTTGAAACAACAGTAAACTAAACATCTAAAACTCAACAAAAAAATGCCCAAACAGCTCTTATGTGCAGATCCCATCATGTCTGAGCATGGGATCTGCACATAAGAGCTACCACAGGTCAGAACCCTGGGTGTCAGGTGGTGGACTGAGAGAAACAAAGAAGCTGCCTCTCACAGTCTGCAGAGCTCCCTGTAGGAGGAGGGGTAGGGTGAAGGTGTGGCAAGTTTCCTGAACAGCCCTGCCTGGAGGCGTTATGAGCTCCACACGGCCGGTGGCAGAGTCCAGGCATCAGGACAGAAAGCAGAGAAGTGGGGATGGCAGAGAAACAACTGCTGATTTTTACTAGCCATGGTTGCAAAACCGAGGCTGAGCCCTAGCCCCCAACCCCCAACCCAGAGGGCACCTCCCGCATATCCTCTGAGAACGAACACCGCGGAACCCCAGGGGGTTCTGAGCAAACAATATCGAAACTGTTGCTAAAACTGACAGGGACGGAGACTGAGGGTAGCGAGAATGATTGAACACCTATAAGGGAAAAAAAGGCATTATTAAAGCTTTATATAAAGCAGGGATCCAAGAGGCTTAGATACCACCTACTGGAAACCGAAAGAGAAACATCTTCTTTGAAATAGGCTAAAGAGAAACCTTTATATAATAAATCTTCTTTCTGAGGAAAAAAAAAAAAAACAACAATACACTTCCATTAACTCCCAGGTGGAGAAATAGTCCATTAAACACCATAAACAACCAAAGTGACAAGGCAGCTCAGAAAGATAGAGAAACATCTCCAGAAAATAAGCTTACAGACATAAAAATATGCAACTTAAATGACAGAGAATTCAAGATGGTACTTCTGAAAAAAAGCAGTGAAATCCAAAATGAGATATATCAACAATTTTGGAATTGAAAAAACAACTAGATGAGTGGAATGAGTTCTTGAGCTAGAAGATTGAAACTCTCAAAAATAAAAGAATAGATCTTCTGGAGATAAAACACACACACACACACACACACACACACACACACACACACACATTACGAGAGTTGAAAAATGAAATAGCAAGCTTGGGAAACAGAGTCAACCAAATGGAGGAAAGGATCAATGATATCGAAGACAGAATTCTAGAAATAAATCAGAAGGAAGAAGAGAGAAACCGAAGAATGAAAAATAATGAAAGATAAATTCAAGAACTAGCTGATACCATCAGGAGAGGAAACATAAGAATAATGGGCATTATTGAAGGCGAGGAAAAGGAGCAGGGACTAGAAAGTATTTTTCGACAAATAGTTGATGAGAATTTCTTGAATCTAAAGGATGAGCTGGAGTTTGAAATTAAAGAAGTCAACAGAACACCCAATTATCTCAACCCAAATTAGCCTTCACCAAGACACATTGTATTAAATTTATCAAAAATCAATGACAAAGACAAAATTCTCAGAGTAGCCAGGGAGAAGAAGACAGCAACTTATAAAGGAAAACCCATTAGATTATCATCGGACTTCTCAGCACAAACTTTACAAGCCAGAAAGGAGTGGAATCAATATTCAAACTATTAAGTGAAAGGAACTATTAGCCTAGAATAATGTATGCATCTAAGCTCTCCTTCAGGGATGAAGACGAAATTAAGACCTTTCCAGACATACAAAAATTGAAGGAATTCTCCTTTATGAGGCCTGCACTACAGGAAACACTGAAAGAGGTCAGTTCACCTAAAACAAAATGGCCAAAAAAAAAAACAAACCCAAAAATATAATTAGGAGTAAGGTGACTATCAGGCAAATAGAAGCTGAGGAGTGCAACCCTTACTAAGGACATTATAAGTTTAAACAATAAGAAGAGAATTACTATAGCAAGAGAGTAATGAACATTCAGCATACATAAGAACAAATTTAGACAACAACGACCAAAAAGGGACGGATTCAAAGATCCCAACTCACAAAGGGGAATGGAGATAAGGCACGTGTAGAAGAAAATGGATGACTGTACATGCATGAGTATCCTTTACATTTTCGTAATGGTAACCACACACCAAAGATTCAGAACTGAAGTATATAATATAAAACAAGAAGAACCAGAGGGAAAGCCCACAAAAGCCAACAAAAGTAAAGAAAACAAAAACACAAGGACAAGGAAGCAACGGAAACAGCAAGCTACCAGAAAGCAAAAGATAAAATGGCAATAAGAAGACCTCATATTTCAATAGTCACCCTAAATGTAAATGGATTGAACTCACCAATAAAAAGGTGCAGAGTTGCAGAATGGATCAAAAAACCAAACCCAACCATATGCTGTCTCCAGGAGACACAGCTCCAAAGACAGATATATACTCAAAGTGAAAGGGTGGAAAATGATATTTCAATCAAATGACATTCAGAGAAAAGTGGGAGTAGTAGTACTAATAAGGTGAAATAAACTTCAAAATCAAAAAGGTAAAGAAAGATACTGAAGGACACTTCATAATGATAAAGGGAATCGTGCACAAAGAAGACATCACACTTATTAATATCTATGCTCCTAATCAGGGAGCCCTGAAATATATAAAGCAATTACTAACAGAACTAAAGGGAGAAACAGACCAAAACACTATCATAGTAGGAGATCTATGTACCCCACTATCGGATATGTACAGATCATTCAAACAGAAAATAAGGAAATAACATCCTTAAATGACACATTAGACCAACTAGACATAATTGACATTTACAGAGCCTTCCATTCCAAAACAGCTGCTTATACATTCTTCTCTAGTGCACATGGAACATTCTCAAGGATTGACGACATACTGGGACACAGAGATCACAGAGGTAGCCTTAACAAATATAAGAAGGTTGAAATCATACCAACCATATTCTCTGATCATAATGCTTTAAACTAGATATTAACTGCAAAAATAAAGCAAGGAGAGCCACAAATACATGGAAAATAAACAATATGCTACTGAAGAATAACTGGGCCAGAGAAGAAATAAAAACAGAGATCAAGAGATACATAGAAATGAATGATAATGATAGTACAACATATCAAAACTTTTGGGACATGGCAAAAGTAGTCATAAGAGGAAAGTTCATATTATTACAGGCCTATCTCCAAAAACAAGAATGAGCCCAAATAAACAAACTAATACTTCATCTTAAAAAACTAGAAAAGGAAGAACAAATGAAGCAGAAGGAAAGAAATAATCAAAATTAGAGCAGAATTAAATGAAATTGAAAACAAGCAAACAAAAACGATAGAAAAAATAAATGCAACAAAGAGCTGGTTCTTTGAAAAGGTTAATAAAATTGACAAACCCCTGGCTAGACTCAATAAAGAAAAAAGAGAAAGGACACAAATAAACAAAATCAGGAATGAAAGAAAGAAAATTATGACTGACATTGCAGAAATACAAAGGATCATGCAAGAATACTGTGATAAAGTATAAAATAACAAATTTAATAACCTAGAAGAAATGGATCAGTGCTTAGAAAAATACAATCTTCCTGGACTGAATAAAGAAGATCTGGAAAATCTAAGTAGACCAATCAGCACTATGGAAATGGAAACAATCATCAAAAACCTACCAAAAAGTAAAAGTCCAGGACCAGATGGCTTCACCAGTGAATTCTACCAAACATTCAGAAAAGATTTAAAACCTGTTCTCCTCAAACTCTTCCAAAAAATCAAAGAGGAGGCAACACTTCCCAACACATTTTATGAGGCCAATATTACCTTGATACCAAAATCTGGTAAAGATAACACAAAAAAATGAAAACTACAGACCAATATTGCTCATGAACACAGATGCAAAAATCCTAAATAAGATACTAGCGAACCGAAAACAGCAACATATTAAAAAGATTATACACCATGATCAAGTGGGCTTTATCCCAGGGGCACAGGGATGGTTCAACATACGCAAATCGATTAATGTGATATGCCACATAAACAAATTAAAAAATAAGAATCATATGGTCATATCAATAGATGCAGAAAAAGCCTTCAACAAGATACAGCATCCATTTATGATCAAAACACTTAACAAAATCAGTATAGAAGGAAAGTACCTTAACATAATAAAAGCCATATATGACAAACCCTCAGCCATTATACTTAATGGTGAAAACTAAAAACTTTTCCTCTAAGGTCAGGAACAAGGCAAGGCTGTCCACTATCACCACTGTTATTCAGTATAACATTGGAAGTCCTAGCGAGTGCAATCAGGCAAGAGAAAGATATAAAAGGAATCCAAATAGAAAATGAAGAAGTCAAACTGTCACTATTTGTGGATGACATGATTCTCTATATAGAAAACCATAAAGACTCCACAAGAACACTACTAGAAACAACAAGCAAATACAGTAAAGTTTCTGGGTACAAAATCAATGTTCAAAAATCCATAGCGTTCCTATACTCTAATAATGAAGTGTCAGAAAAAGAAGTGGAAAAAATAATCCCCTTGGCAATTGCAACAAAAAGAATAAAATCTAGGAATAAATCTAATAAAAAATGTGAAGGATTTATAAAATGAAGACTATAAAACCTTATTAAAAGAAATCAAAGAAGATGCAAAGAAATGGAGAGATATTCTGTGTTCTTTGATTGGAAGAATCAATATAGTTAAAATGAACATATTACCTAAAGAATTATACAGATTTAATGCACTCCCCATTAAAACACATCAGCATTTTTTAAAGAAATAATACAAAAAAAAATCATTAGATTTGCAGGGAAGCACAAAAGACCCCAATTTTCCAAATCCATCCTGAGAAAAAAGAATGAAGCTGGAGGCATCACTCTGCCTGACTTCAAATTATACTACAGTGACAGTAATCGAAACCGCACGATGTTGGCAGCAAAACAGACATACGGACAAGTGGAACAGAAGCGAGAGTCCAGAAGTAAACCCATATTAATACAGGCAAATAATTTTTGACAAAAAAGCCAAAAACATACAGTGGAGAAAGGAAAGCCTCTTCAATAAATGATGCTGGGAAAACTGGAAAGCCACTTGCAAAAGAATGAAACTAGACTTTTGTCTATCATTAACACCAAAATTAACTCAGAATGGATTAAGGACCTGAATATCAGACCTGAAACAATAAAATGCATAGAAAAAAACATAAGAACTAAACTCAAGGACCTTGAACTGAAAGAGGATTTTACGAATTTGACCTCGAAGGCAAGGGAAGTAAAAACAAAAATAAATGAATGGGACTACATCAAACTAAAAAGCTTCTGCTCAGCAAAAGAAATTGTCAACAAGTTAAAGAGACAACCATCCAAATGGAAAATATATTTGCCAGCAACGCCTCCAATAAGGGTCTAATATCCAAAATATACAAAGAAATCATACGACTCAATAACAACGACAACAAAACAAATGATCCAATGAAAAAATGAGCAGAAGATTTGAACAGACACTTCTCTCTAGAAGACATACAGATGGCCAACAAATATATGAAAAGATGCTCAACATCTCTAGCTATTAGGGAAATGCAAATCAAAAGCACAATGAGATACCATCTCACACCTGTTAGAATAGCTGTTATCAACAGGACAAGTAATAACAAATGTTGGAGAGGATGCGGAGAAAAAGGAACCCTCATACACTACTGGTAGGACTGAAAACTGGTACAGCCACTATGGAAAACAGTATAGAGGTTCCTCAAAAAACTAAGAATTGATCTGCCATATCATCCAGAAATCTCTCTAAGTGGGTATTTACCCCCAAAGACTTGAAAACCCATATCTGAAAAGATGTCCAGGACTTGGGAGCAACCAAAGTGTCCTATGATAGATGATTGGCTAAAGAAGCTGTAGTACATATATACAGTGGAATATTACTCAGCTATAAGAAGAGATGAAATACTGTCATTTGCTACAACATGAATGACTCGAGATAATCATGCTAAGCAAAATAAGCCAGACAGAAAAAGTTGAAAATCACATGATATCACTTATATGTGGGATATAAACCTAAAAGCAACAAACAAACAGGACAAACAGAGACTCGTGGACATGGACTATAGAGTAGTGGTTACCAGAGGGTGAAGGTGGGGAAGCAGGGAGGTAAACGAGATAAAGGGGGTTAAATATGTGGTGACAGAAAAAAATCTAACCTATGGGAGGTGAACACACAAGTGTAAATATAAATATGCCTTACTATTAAAGTGTTCAGTTAAAACTTATTGGATTTCGTTAACCAATGTCATCATACAAAATTAATTAATTAATTAATTAATTAATTAAAAATTTAGCTGCTTTTGCCTTCTAAGGAGGGAGTGGAATAATTCATGTCTCTGAAAAATCAAATCTCTTTATGGCTTCATTCATACATTAAATGAATGCTTTTTGAGTGTCTTTGCTTTGTAAGGCACTGTGTTAGGCACTAGAGATATCATAAGACAAACAGACATGGCTCTGCTTTCATGGACTATTTAGCCAATTGAGAGAGATGTATGTAATTCAAACATTGTCAAGTAAATGTAAAATTACAACAGTGGAAAGTGCTATGAAGGGGAGGTTGTAGTGCTAGGAAATAACAGAGAACTTTGACTCCCTTGGGAAGGGAAGGGACAGCATTTCTAATTCAGGGACAATTGGGCTGGAATATAAGAACTAAGTAGGGTTAACTAACCAAAGAGACAAGAAGTCAGTCCAAGTAGTGGGAACATGTGTTTAGTGGACATTTGCTGAATTGGGGGGCCACCCTACATCCATTCCTCCTCTTTCTGGTTAGAACTCCCAATTTTATTTTGAGGAAATACTTCTCTGTATTGTTTAAAGCTTTATTGGGAATTTTGTTCAAGGTGTCCTGGCCAAGGGATGGGTATGTGACCCAAGCCAACTAAGCCTTTTGAACTGTCCTCTGGGGCTTTGGATTTGGATCGTAAGCAGAATGGGGCTAGGTGTGGGGTATAGTTAGAGTTAATATTTTCCAGTAGTGGTGCCCTGATGAGACTTCATTTTGCTCTTACTACTTGTGTTCCTGGAGTTATTACTCTGGCTCTGACTTTGGCCCTTCACCTATTTCTTTGACTCAAGGGCTGCCCACAGCCTTCCAGTAAATCCCCCGTAGCAGGTGGGCAGATGTATCAAGGGCTTAAAAGGTCAGTGAGACTCACACTGAAAGATAAAAGGGCTTGCATGATGCAAGAAGAGGCAGAAGGATGGTAGCCAGACTCTGCAGGGCCCTAGAGGCCATGTTAAAGATTTTAGTCTTTAGCTTAAAACCAATGGGAGTTGATGTAATTTAAGCAAAGGGATAATGTAATCAGGGTTGCTTTTAGAATAAATTACTTTAACAGGTACACTGGGGAGGAGGCAGTGGATATATGCAGACCAAGTTAGGAGGCTATTTACTAGATCAGGTGAAAGATGAAAATAGTTTGATGGTACCATGGTGGAGAGGGAAAGAAGTGACAGACTTGAGAAATATGTGGGGAGATGAATTTTTACAGGATTTGGTGTTGGATTGCATGTGAGGTGGGGGAGATGGAAGCATTCAAGATAATTCTGGATTCCTAGCATATAAAACAAGATTTATAGTGAGTGTCTGAATATACAAATGGGCAATAGGCAGGCCATATATAACAAGAAAACTCTGACTCACAGCCTCTGCATCAACCAGGCCAGGAAGCCAAACCACAACGTCTTCAGCAGATCAACCTGGAAGGGTCAGGATCATGTCTTCGGTCCTTATTGGTGCCTTTTGTTTGCCCCTAATTCCAACAAAAAGTGGAGATACTCACTAAGCCAATCACATAAGATGCCGTGCTTCTAGTTAGCTCATTCCCAACTTCCTCAAGCCAGCAGCCCCTAATCAGAGTATTCTAAATCCTTCCCTCTCTGCGTCCACTCTAAAGCTTTCCTACTCCTCTGTTGGCCTTTAAGACTGCCAAATGGAAGTGATGGTGAACGACTCCCTTGCTATATCAATCTTCGAATAAATAGCCTGATGTGTCCTCATTTGGGTGATCATTCTTTATTTTCACTCTAGTAAGCCTTTCATTGATGTAGGGAGCACTGGGAGAGGACCAGAAGAGGAGAGAGGAGACTCTTGTGTTCAGTTCTGGACACTTTGATTAGAGGATGCCTTTGAAACATCTGAAGGAGATGTCAGGTGCAAAGCTGCATTATGACTCTCATGGACCTCAAGCACTTTTGCTTTTCTGGATCTCCTTTCTTCCTTAATATAATATTGAAAATTATATTTTGTGATTGCATTGGTGTAAAAATGGACATATTCATATTACATATCAAAATATTTTTAACTAAAAGTTTATTTTTTCTTTCTCATTTAAAAAAAGCATTTTTGTGCTCTCCTAAAAATATTGTGGGCTGTAGGCATTGTGCCTACTGTGCCCAATGGGGCAGTTGGTCCTGTTAAGGTAGGCAGTTGTTATATGGGTCTGTGTTGAGCAATGAGACCTGAGATCTGCTGGAGATAATATGAATCTAAGTCATTAAGTGTCATTGAACCCAAGGGGGAGGGTATGAACCCTGACTCGACATTTGCTGTTATTAAAGATTTGCTATTAATTATATTTAGGAGGGTATTGGTATGGTGGTTATGCTTTTAAAAGCAGTTCTTTTACAAATGGATGCTGAACACTTGTGAAGGAAGTGAAATCTGGAGTTTGCTTTGCAATAATGTCAATAGGTTGAGTGGATGAGGCTACAGATGAAGCGACTCATTGTTGTGAGTTGGTGACTATTGAAACTAAGTGATGGGAACCTAGAGTTCATTTTAATGTTCTCTCTTCTATGTATGAAGTTTTACATAATAAAGTGAAAGTGGGAGCAGAGTGAAGATGGACAGTTATAGGTATCAGAGGAAGCTTGAGGGGCCTGAGCAATATAAAAGCTCCCTAACACTTTGCACCTTCAGTCAGGTCTGTTTCACTCTCAGATATTTGGTGTGAGAGCTGTTTAAGGGGGAAAATCAAAGCAATATATCTGTATTCCATGTCAGGGGACAATGTGGAGGAGAAATAGCACATAGAAGATGCTAAGGTAATTTATAATTTGATAGAAGTAGGACTGTGGAGTTAACAACGCACAAGGAATGAGGAAAATAAGATAAACTTGTGCTTCCACCCCAAATCCAGGGGAATGGGAGGGACTCAGGACTTTTCATCACACTTATGGCAGGCAAGGAGTTTCAAATCAATTCTAATTGAATTTTCAAAGGTCGGGATGCCTCCATTGACTTCTGGGTTGCAAGTGCTTGAAACACAATATGTGAAGAATAAGTGAAAATACTTTTAAAAAAGAAAAAGATAAACTACAAAGGTTGAATTCAAAAAAGAAAAGAATAAGTTGGAACAGAGACATTGTTAAAGATTTGTTTGTTTACCTTGATATGGTTGAAGGAAGGAAAATGTCGACATAAATGTTAAATGGCCTAATACTGTTTCCATGAGAAGGAGATGGGAGTGGGTGAAGGCGGAAGGCAGAAAGTTCTTCTCCAGGGAATTCTGACATACCACGTGGAAGCAGGGGCAATGGGGAATAAATGTTCTTCACATAACCCTCTTCACTGGGTTCTTGACAATCATTGTGAAGTACTTAGCACAGTACCCAGTACATAGTAAGTGGGTTTGTCTTTTAGGATAAGGGAATTTACTTCCTCTGGTGATGTCAGTTACAGTCTTAGTGAAAACACAATGCTTCTATTAAAAGGTGGAGCCTACTTTCCCATTCCTTGAATCTGGGCTGGCCTGAGACTTGCTTCGACCAAGGAAATGATGTGGAAGTAGAAGTGACATTGTCTAACCTCTAAGCCCAGACCTCAAGAAGCCTGAGGCTTCTGCTTTTGCCTTCTTGGAGTGCTGCTCTGGGACTACTTGGGAAGAAACTCAGCCTCCTTAAGAAACCACATGGAAAAAGGGGCCCAGCCTTCCCAGATCTCACCTCTGAGGCTAGCCTCCAGTTTACCCTTTGCTGAATGCATCCACATGAGAGAGCTAGCAAGACCAGCAGAAGGACTGCCCAGCTTACCCACTGAATTGTCAGAAAAAAAATGGTTATTGTTTTAAGCTACAAGGTTTTGGGTTGGTTTCTTAAGCCACAGTTAACCAAAACAGGTAATTAACTGGCAGAACAATAGACTGAAGCCCAGTGTGGGGTAAAGACAGAAGCAAGGGAAATGGTTCTGACTTCAGCTGGCTGATTTCCACAGATTCCTGAGTATGTCCCTGGTTTTCATCTGCTAAGAGAGAGCAGGTAGATACTTCTCCCTCAATTAGGTGTTTTAAGCCCCTTTATCAACTTGTGTGAACCAACCCACAGCAGACGCGAACTTAAGTGACACATGGTTGGCCAGCAAGAACCTGCATGAATTGAGGTAGATGGGTGTGTTGATTTTTCCAGAGGGTTTTGCTTCCTAAGGACCTATCTGAAGAGGTGTTGGTCCATAGCCACCATTGGCAGCAGAGACATACCACAGGCAGTAGGGAGAGGGATCCTGAAGACACACGTTCTTTTAGTTTGTGTTGATTTTTCTTTTCCATCTGGAGGGGCTGCCAGGTGGCAAAACTTCCCCACCCATTGCAGCATGCATCTGCCTGCCTGCCTGCCTGCCCTCTGTTGTCAAGGTGTGGTCTGCTAGAACTTCCAGGGCGTTGGGCATCCTGGGTTGGATTGCAAAATAGGGCAGTCATAAGGCTGGGTACTGAGAAACATAGCTGCGGGGATCAGGGGTGCAGAAACAAACAGCTAAATCTTCTGTGTAAAGTGAGGAGCAAAGTTACCTTGGAAACCTAGGGACACAGTAGTTGTGAGCAGGCAGCTGCTCTGTGAAAAGGGCAAGGGTGGCTGTGGTTCAGGCAGGTGGATATCAAAGGAAAGCAGTAACAGATATCAGGTAACACATCTCTTTTGTGTAATGATCTAGGCGGACAGGTGTGCCATGGGGTTTAGATAGTTTAAAAGCACTATAGTCCTGTCTTCAGCAACCTTAAAGCACAGCACTTGGCAGGGAGCCATTTCAAATTCCAGATTCTCTGGGATTACTACCACATGGTTGACCATTGGTAGAGAAAAACTAAGTGACCGTATTATATGATTTCAAATGTATAGGGAGGCACTTGTAAACACATGGATAGGAATGTACTTTCTGGAATCAGAATAGCAGGATTTGAACTCGGATCCACCACTTACAAGCTCTGTGTCTTTGGATAAATTAACTAACCTTTCTGGGCCTCAATTTCCTCACTTGTAAAATGGAGGTAAGAATTGTTTTGTCAAATGCTCTCCTGAAATAGCTTGTGGACAAAGCAAAACTGAGTTTATAGCTTACTGAGATAAGGGAGCTCTATTTCTACAGAATCTTAGCAGCATCTAGTAAGGGGAGGGCAGTGGTGGGGCATTGATGGGTTTGATTAAGATTGGGCAAGGGATTGATAGACACAGCAAGACAAGGATTTCCAAAGGAGCCTCTGAGAATTGACGAGACCAGCGGAGTACTTTCAAAACAATAACAAAGTTATTTGTAACTTCATCTTCCTGGCTAAGAGTTTTCTAAAGCTGTATTGCTGATGGCAGAGGGATAATAAAAGTCATGTTAATATAGACAGTAAACTGTGTGGGTATAGATGGTTTAAGTTCAAGTTCTCCCAACTTACCTCCAGCGTTGCTGTGAAGATTAAATGAAATAATGGATAAAGAGCTCTAAGTACAGGCCTGGTAAATGGTAAATACTCAGTGATTATTACCATTAGTAGTATTATTTTCTAGTCCAGCCCCCACCTCTCCTGCTAGTTTGCTGATGTATAAAGTTCCACCTCAGAGTTCTTTCCTTATAACCTAAGGCTTTATCTCTTTTTTAAAATGCAAACAGGCAGAAATGCTACCTCATTAAACTTAATCAAGCATTTACACCTCAGCATAGAGGAGTTTGTACAACCCTAAACAGGGAGCCTGGATACTTTTCGAATATAAGCTTTACTAACCCCTTAGAAGGAATGGCACCATACATCTGTAAGCTCTTCTGGAGGGGCCTTGCACATGTCCAGTTCCATGCAAGACAAAAGGACAACAGTTTTAGAACCAGAATGATTGAATTTCTCTCAATCTGGTGGATTGGGCTGCTTTGATCTATTAAGATGTTCTTAGCTCCTTGACATTTGGGCTTGCTCAGTATAGCAGTCAAGGTTCTCCAGAGAAACAGAACCAGTAAGAGATTATCTACCTGTCATCTCTCTCTCTCTCTCTCTCGCTCTTTCATCATCATCATCATCATTTATCTGTCTACCTACCTATCTATCACCTATATCTTTTTAAATAGAATTTATTATAAGGAATTGGCTCATGTAATTATGAAGACTAAGTTCCACAATCTGCCATCAGCAAGTTGAAGACCCAGAAAAGCCAGTGGTATAATTCAGTCAGGGTCGAAGGCCTGAAACCAAAGGAGCCAGTGGTATAAATCCTGGTCCAAGGGCCAGAGAAGATGAGATGAGAGGTCCCCTCTCAGACAGTGAAGCAGGAAAAAAATTAAATTAAATTAAAAAGTAAATTCCTTTGTTCTCCACCTTTTGTTCTATGCAAGCCTTGAGAGGATTAGATGAGGCCTACCCACGGGGCGGGGGGGGGGTGATCTACTAAGAGACATCTACTGAGTCCATAGGTTCAAATGGCTAATCTCATCTGGAAAAACTCTTACAGACTCACCCAGAAATAATGTTTAATCTCAGCATCCCATGGCCAGGCAACTGGACACAGAATATTAACCATCATACCCAGTCACAGAAGGGAAGTGGGGTTTGCAAGTGGAAGAAAGGATGCTTCATTATATCTAGAGAAGGAATTCAGTTTATCCTTGAAATAACACATTAGCAGTGAAGAAGCTACTTAAGCTAGGGAGTTAAGAAACTGCCTCAGTTTATCTCAAAGTGCCTGCAATCAGTCATCTCTTCTGCAAGTTTCTACATTAGGTCAACAGGCTCTAGACCTGGGGATCTTAACTATCACTGTACTTTACAGTCCACAGGAGAGCTTTAAAAAAACGCCTAAGCCGGCTCTGCCCTTGCTAATCCTGCCTATCCAATTCTCAATCAACTGGATCAAAATGTCAAAGCAAGGCCCAGGTGCTGCTCTTTCTCAACAGTTGCCCAGAGAATGCTGATGTGCAGCTTGAGAACTACTGCTCTAGATCAGTGCTACTCAAACATTAGCTACACAAGGATCACTCAAAAGACTTGTTAAAATACAGATTTGGGGGTTTCACCCTCCTCCCCATGAGAAATTCTGAGTCAGTAGGTCTGGGTTGGGGCTTGAGAATGAGCACTTCTAAGATGCTCCCAGGTGATATTGATGCTATAGATTAGTTGCTGGGGCTGCCACAACAAAGTACCACAGACTGAGTGGTTTGAACAACAAATTTACTCTCTCACAGTTCCAGAGGCTAGAAGTCCAAGATCAAGGTGTTGGCAGGGTTGGTTTCTTCTGAGGACTCACTCCTTGGCTTATAGTCATTAACCTTCTCTCTGTATCCTCACATAGTCTTTCCTCCGTGCATGTTTGTGTCTAAAATTCTTCCTCTTAAAAGGATCCCAGTCATGTAGGATTAGGGCCCACCCTAATGGACTGGTTGTTAATGTAATTATCTTTTAAACTCTATCTCCAAATACAGTCACATTCTAAGGTAATGGGGATTAGAGCTTTAACATATGAATTTTGGGAGAATACAATTCAGCCCCTAATATTCTGGACCCCACTACTTTAAGTAGCTAGGGTCTACATTCCACAGATCAATGAGCCAGTATACGTTCACCAATTAACAGTCATTTATAGGAAGTATGATCTACTATGGTTTCTTTTATATATTCCTTTGATATTAATGAGATCCCGGAGTTCTCTTTGCCCTTCCCTCTGGAGAAAAATGGAGAGAGGGGCCAAAGAAACAGCCAGGAGCCAGGGCTCTGTAGACTACTGTGAGGACCTGTCAGGCAAGAAGCCGATGAGGGCACTCTCTCTTCAGACCCTCTGCTTAATATTTCAAGATGTAGGAGGTCTTCATATTTCAAGATCTTCCTTTAATAGCCTTCATCAGCCAACTGAGATGTTCAATGGCGAAGTGGCTGTATTTTCTTTTGCTCATTTCTCTGTTTAATCTGCACAGTTTTAAAATATATATATTTTATTTGGTAAGAATAATTACTATGAGATCTAGTCTCTTAAAAATTTTTACGTGGACAATACATTATTTTTGGCTACAGGTACAATGTTTTACACCAGATATCTAGAGCTTACTCATCTTCTTTGACTGAAAATGTACACCCATTGTTTTTAACTCCGCATCTCACCTCCCCTCAGCCCCAGGCAGCACTAATCCACAGTAGGAGTCTACGAATTTGACTATTTTGGATACTTCATATAAGTGGAAGTAATTGCAGTATTTGTCTTCCTGTGACCAGTTTATTTCACTCAGCATGAAATCCTCAGAGTTTATTCATGCCATCATGTATGGCACAATTTCCTTTTTTTAAAAGGCCAAATAGTAGTCCCTTGTATGAATATAGCACATTTTCATTATCTGTTCATCTGTTGATGAAGATTGAGGTTGTTTCCACATCTTGGCCGTATAACACCAAAAGCACAGTTCACAAAAATAAATAAATAAATAAATAAATAAATAAATAAATAAATAAATAACAAGTGGAACTAAAAGACTCCTGCACAGCAAAGGGAATGATCAGTGGAGTGAAAGGCAAGCTACAGAACGAGAGAAAATATTTACAAACCTTTTATCTGATAAGGATTAATAACCCAAATATAAGGGACTCCTACAACTCCACAGTAAAACAACAGCTACAAACCTAGTCTACATAATTTTAATACACACGGATGGAGCAGCTGCTGTAGATGGGAGAGTCTGTAAGGTTGACTAGAGGAAAATCTAGGCAGCACTAGTACACACTGCAGAATCACAGCTAAGGGCAGCCGACTGGGATTCTGTAGCATCTACATTTACCAAGACAAATGTAAGAAGTTGGCTGAACATGGCTATTTCAAGCCTCTCACTAGGCCTTTTTCTGCAGCGAAGTTCTAAGTCCTTCATGGGGAGTGGTAGATCTCAGCCAAATAACTTCTCAAAGAAAGGAAAGTCACAGCCTAAGAATCAGACACCTTCTTACACAGTCAGGATAAGACCTCTTTACATTAGTTGCATTTGTCCTGCTCCTTGGAAATTTTTTACGTTGAAAAAAAAAAAAAAGAAAACCCCTATGCTTGCATTCCAAAAAAAAAAAATTCTTGATGACAAAATAAAATGAGTTATAGCTTAAAGGGATGGTGGGGGTGGGGGGAGCGGAAACAAACTTCTAGTGTTTCTAAGGTACATAAAATACAAAGGAACAGTCTATTTCCATTCAGCTATGAAAATGCATTGTAAGAAAATCTGATTTTTTAAATTTAAAGTGTAAAGGAGGAAAAATTTTATTCTGTCCTGTTAGTTTAGTGTCTGGATACTGCAAGTTAAACCAGCAAAGGACAGATTGATAGGAGAAAGGGTTTATTTGTATGCATACAGAAACCAAAGAAAGAAGTAGCCGGCTCTTTAAATGATTACAGTTAGAGACTTATAGACCTCACTATGTAGGGACAAGGGAGGGAGGAGATGGCTCTCCCGGAAGAACAAATCCTTTCTTTCGGAAAGTCCAACAGGATTTTAGGAGAACGAGTAGGAGATAAGAGAGTTTGTGATAATGTTTGTTTGCACAGGTGCAGTGGTCTTTCCATCTTCAGGGCCTTGAAACTCCTCCAGAGAGGGGATTTATGGCAACCCCATTTCCCAGAAGTTGTGCTCTTATCAGATAAGGAAAGCTCTGAGGAGGTTTCTTTCTGCATCTGTTGAATTTCAAATGTCTTTAGCTTAAAAATAATCTTCTTATCAACTCTGGGTCCCACAGAAGTAGTGTGATATAAAAATATTGTCTTGCTGTTTAAGGAAGTGACTTATAAATTTTAATCTACTGCTGCCTAGCACCTGGCAGTGCCCCTTTCACTGGCAAACTGTAATTTTCTTCATTTTCAGTGTCAGGAGCACAATCATTATTTAAAGACACCTAAAATTCTGTAATTTTAGCATTTATTACATTGCTATTTTGATAGTGTTACTATGATTTAAAACATTTTATAAATTCTATAAAAATATTATTCAAGTGATATTGCTAAAACTAGAGTTTGAAAAAATGCAACCATAAATCAGAAAGTTCAAAATAAAAGTTAGGTGTGATAAAAATGGTATAAATAAGGTCAATCAACCAAATTAAGAGTGTGCTATTAATTTAGGAGACAGCCCTAAGGGAAAAATTTTAAACAGTACTTAAAAATTCAATAGAATGTTAAAGTAAAACTGTGCTCTATTCAATAGTTATAGATTTTTGTACTACAATAATGCATCCCTCATACTTTTTATGGTTCCTATAGGAAAATGAGTCTTGAATTATGAGATATCTCTAAAAACTTGTTCCTTGAGTAAAACATAACCCTCTGTATAAGAGAATGGATGAGAGTTACACGCCATTTAGTTCACAAGAATCAAATTGCAATTCAATGGCAATTGTTTATGTACAAGAGCTAGAACTTGAACATTTCAAAACTAGAGCAATTCATCAGCAAAATTATGACAACTATAAGGTAATCCATCCTTTAAAATTATGGCAAGATTAGAGATGATAAGTATGTGGACTATGTTTAAACATGGAGATAGATCTATGAAATAATTTTGATTGAAAACAATTAGAATTCAAAACAGTACACATGGTTATTACAGCTATAGAAAAAAAAATATATAAGCTCATCTACTGATAAAGGTGGTAGTACTTAATTTAAACTAATGTAAATGGTGCATATAGTCATTGGATCCTCATTTTCTCCAGAGTTGTTTGTGTAAAGAATAAAAGCACATTGGAGTGCTTGCCAGGTTTGGGGAGGGGAAAGAGGAAGGGATGAATTGGTGGAACACAGGAAATTTCTGGGGCAGTGAAATTATTCTGTCTCATATTGTAATGGTGGATATGTGTCATTACACATTTGTCAAAGCCCATGGACTGTACAACAGTCCTAACGTAATAAACCCTAACTTAAACTATATACTTTAGTTAATAACATATCGGTATTGGCTCATCAATCAAAACAATTGTATAAGATATCAGTAACGCTAGTGTAAGGTAGCAGTAAACAGGGGAAATTGGGTGAGTGTAGGGATGAGAAGGTATATGGAACTTCTAAAAAAATAATAAAGTCTACGAATTAAAGAAAAAAATGTAAATTGGTGGAAGAGGAGATTGCTGCATGACACATCCTTGGGGAAACCTTGAATCATCCCACACAATCAGGCTAAAACATGCTGTCAGTTCCCTGTTTATTTTGCATTGAGGTGCACAGTTTATTTTGCAAGGGCATAAGGATTAAGAACAAAATTAGAACAATAAAAAGTCTCTCACACCTATTGCCAAAATAAGCTTTCTCATTTGGTTAGCTATCATGAACATTAGATCAGTCTACTCAGATGAATAAATTTCACCTTTTATAGGGAAAGTTCCTAATCTCCCTCAGTTTATTTAGTAAGTAAACACTGTATCTTAGCAATTATCACTACAGGATTCACCATATCAACAAACATATATGAAGGTGCTTTACAAAGAGCTTTATTATTAGTGTCTTTTTGATAAGCATTCATACAGCTTTTGTGCAGGCAGAGAACTAGGTTTTGGACTCCCTCTCTGTGGTGGAAGTTTGGTAATCCAGGAGAATTCATATTCACTCTCCATAACCAACCCCAATCTCCCCCAGCCCTGGGGCCACTTACATCCTTCTCCCTCATGCCACTCACTACCTTCTTTGCCTTGAATCATGGGCATAAACTCAAGTGTATGAAAAACACGCCTTCATTCTCTATAACTCAGCTTGCTTTTGACCTTGAGCCAGTGGAAAAGCAGCCTCACACTTTTCTAGGGTTCCAGCAGCCTCCTGAGTGCCAAGATGTTGGGTGGGGGTATTAGGGGTGAGGTGGGGAAGATCCTCTGAGTCTTGGCCCACACAGGGTACTGTGAAGACTTGTTATCTTTCTCCCTGTGTTCCCTGCAGGTCCTCCAGCCTTCTGCTGCTTCTCTGCCATGACTGGGATGTGGTAGTCTTTGCCAGGACCCCCTTCAATTCCTTCTGCCTAAACACAGCCATTTTCCCTCTGAGATTTTCTTTCCTTAGCAGTGATTGTGTTGCAAAGCTAGGCACAGATCTTTTCTGCTCCTGGAATCCATGACTTCTCATTTTCTCCTTTGTTTATTCTCACCTATGGAAAACTCTTTCTAGTCTGGTGACAACACAAATTCTCTTTCTTTACTCTCCTTTACAATGCCCCCACCCCTAGCATTCCCTAAGAGCTTAAGCTGGAGCAAAATTACTTTCAAATTATATCTGTTTTTCCCATGCTACTCCATCAGACAATGAGGCCAGAGCCTGCTGGGATGGAAAGGAGAGAAAGGAGCCATTCAGAGAGAAAAAGAAGAAGAAATCCACATTTAAAAATATTATTGGTCATAGATTTTATACATCTGTAGGTCTGATCTCCCCAAGTATATTTTAAGCTGCCTAATACCTGTGGAGGGAAAAGTGTGTCTCCAGACAATCTGTGATTGTTCTCCCTTAAGCTTTGGTTAGCTTGGAGGAAAGCTTTGGAGCTATACTGTGGGGTCGTGATTGGCACATTCCTGCTGCTAAGTCATAAGACTTTCCATTCCCAGTCGTTGCCAACTATTTCATTTTTGGTCACCTTTGGTGACATTGGAGACCTCTAAACACAGTTTATCAGAATGGAAGGAATTTTAAAAGATTTTGTCAAATGGAAAGTTTTGATTCAAATCATTAAAGAGGGTAGTGAATATAAATCATCAAATTACTATATTTGGGGGAAGGGAAGGATTAGAAACCTTAATACATTGAGTCTCCTACCCCCAAATACCATAAGTGCTTATCCAAAATTCTGACATCCAATATTCCTTTAAGCGGAGGCACTGAAGGCCTACCTTAAAATGTAAAAGCGTTATTCTTTGATGCTCTTGGATTACCTTGATAGTTACTCAGCAGAGTATAAATCCTGAAGGAATGAGACACAAGACAGGTAAGGTTTTGTTTTTTGATTTTTTTAATTTTTATTTTTCAATTAGAGTTGATATCCAATATTACTTTATATTAATTTCAGGTGTACAGCAGAGTGGCCAGACAGCCATACAATTTGTGAATTGATACCCTTGACCAGTCCAGCACTCAACTCACCCAGCACTACATACAATCACCATAAGGACTGGTAAGTTTTGATGGAAGAAGGTGGAGATTGGGAAAAGAAAAGTCCATAGTTTCCCATGGGAGATTAGAATCAAATGGAATATGTAAAGGTCTCAGAAACCAATCCAAAAGTTGATAATTTTATCCAGGATAGGTAGGCCCTGCTTCTGTGGAAAAAGGATGTGTGAACCTGTCAACTTCCTTTTTTGAGAGTTGTCCTGTGAGAGCTTTATTCATTCTCCATTTAACAACGTAAGAAGCCTACAGCTGCTGTATTTAGCTCCCCGGGTTTCTGCTGTGTGGGCTGGAATTCCAGGGCCCAAGGTGCATGACTCACCGCTGGGAGGTGCCACGCTGATGGAGAAGGGAGAATAAGCTCTTTGCTCCACCTGCCCAGTCTTGCTCTCCTGCTCAACTGCCCAGGGCTGAAGGTTCTCCACAGACTACCCCTTTTCCCTGGAAGCCCTAAACCTTGTCAAAGCCATTAACTCTTTTATTCTAAACTTTCTATTCCTCTAGCTTTCCTTTCTAAAGAAAGGTCCATACCTCACAGCTGGACCAAGACAAGCTATTTTGGTGCCCAGTTTTCTGCTGCCTCCTGGAAACGGAGAGCAGGGTAGTTGCAGTGATCACCTTCCCCTCTCCGTTTCCCATTTAAGTGGCTCTGGGGTGTGCCTCGATCCAAAAATAGGGGTGAAAACCACCTAACAAGGCCCCACTGTGATATCTCACAACAGGGTGAGCTTATACACTTTAGTCTTTGCATCTTTTAAAAGCAAGGAAGGCAAAGACCCTAATTCAAACTCCATCCACCTAAACCTGAGTTAACCTGAGTTCAATTCTGAAGACACGCATAAACTTGAGGGGCAATTGTACAGGAGTACGTGGCCCTTGGGAGCTCAGCTGAAATACTGAGGCTGGACGCCAAGCAATCCATCTAGCGAGAGCAGGTGCAGTCTCATTCATTTCTGTACATCAGTGCCCAGAACTGTGTCTGCCACCTCTGAGCCAATCAGTCAATATTTACCATATTGAAAGGAAACTGCATTTAGTTCACATTTGTGGAATTTGATTTTACATTACCAAGCTTTTCTCTTTTTTCTGAATTCTTATAAGAGTTTATTTGAGCCAAACTGATGATATACTTAGGCGAGTAAGATCTCAAATGCTCCATCCAAGCTTTTTAATATCCCCAAATAACTCTCAGGCTTAAAAAATGATAAATCAATTTTATTAATTGATTCAGAAGATTTTAATTCTTTGTCTTTGCTTTTCTTCTGGCTCTCTATGCCCACCCTACCCCACGCCAAGCGCTAAAGAATATATAGTGCAAAGGAGTAAAAAGTGAAGGGAACAGCTCCTTCTTATTGTCAAACCAGACACTCATGTGCTTTTATGGAATAAGTATTTTGTACCAAGACTGGACAACATAGCAGATTCCTGATGAGAGAAGATGAAAGGAATGACAGCATTGGCCAGGGCAGCAATACCAAGGGTTCTCTCTTCCTCTGGCCAGCTGCTCGGCTCCTCAGAGCAAAACAGCCCTCTGTCTGGGATTTGTGTTAGATTCGGCCCTGCTGTGGCTTTTCCCAGACAGGGTCAGGCAACTGCCTTGATTTTTACCCTTGTTTAGACTCAGCTAAATCCACAAACAAGACTTCTTAGGTTGCTGCTATTGTCTAGAAATTTCTTAGCTTCGGTGATGGTCTATAACTTATCTATTAATTCCAGAATTCTAAACTCTTGGTAAGGTTTTCACTTATTAATCTCCACACTCTCAACTGTTGGTGCAAATTGCCTAACTTAACTAAAATGAAATTGAATTATCTAAACATGCGAAAGATTCCAAATGGTATTGATTTACCCAGTGGTATATATTTGGCAACTCTGTTTTCTGAACCCCAAACAAGGCACACTTGGACCATGAGAAAGAAAATTTGAAATCAAGATGGTCCTGGGAGCAAGTCATATGGTCACTTTATGTATATTGCATATTATATAGATAATTAAGTCATTTTCCTAACCCTGTTTTGCTTAGACTGATATTATAATTGCTCGTATTCTGTAACCTTACACCAATTCGAAGGTAGTGCAAACAGCTGTGGGTAAGGGGAAAGGGGAGGAGAGAAACTGGTTTAGATGTTCTGAATAAATGTTTTAGAGACACAGGTGTTATTGCTCTAAAATTAATTATATAGTTTATTATATTATTCCTATGATATAAAGTATATAAATATATTTATATTTCATTTATAGTAATATAGAACATATATATGTGTACATTTTATATCAATATATTATGTTAAATATATTAATATATAATATGTTATATTAAATATATATTATATATGTATTTGATTGGTGATTCCTTTAGAAAATAAAACAACTTGTGCCTTGATGGCCCAGTGAATATCATTCACTTAATCAGCTGAATTCTAGTTGTCTTACCTTTAGAGGCAAGAGTACTCTGCTGCCAAAGCTTTAGATTAGCTTATTATTTTCCCTCATTTTGCCTTTGCAAAAAGTCATCACATGAGTTGTCCACTGCTTTGTAACAGACTACCCTAAAACTCAGTAGCTTAAAATAGTAAGTATTTATTATGTCAGTTTCTGGGGGTCTGGAATCTGGGTGCAACTTAGGTGGGTGCTTTAGCTTCTTGCTGGCTGTTGACGAGAGGCTGGCTATTGGCATGTGGGCCTCTCCCCAGGGCAGCCCACAAATTGCAAGCAGCCTCCCTCAGAGTAAGAGACTGAGCAAGATAGTAGACATAAGTGATAACCTAATCTTGGAGTTGACGTCCTGTCACTTTTGTTGTAGGGTCTAGCCCACATCAAGGGGAGGGGAATGCCACAAAAGCATGAATATCAGGTGGCAGGGATTGGAGCCACCTTACATGTTGCCTACCACAGCTAAAGAGACAAAGTAACCATTTTATTTGTTCTCAAAATGAATATGACCTAGATATGACATCAAACATACAAACAGTCAAAGGAAAAATAGATGAATTAGACTTCGACGAAATTAAGACTTTAATGTATTAAGGAATACTATCAAGAAAGTAAAAAGACAAGTCATAGAATGGGAGAAAAAAAATCACACACCATATATGCAATAGGGTCTAGTATCTAGAATATATAAAGAGTACTTATAACTCAATAATAAGAAGACAACTCAATTTAAAAATAGGCAAAAATTTCAATTTCAAATTTAAAAATGATTTTAGACCTGGAGATATTAAACAAATTTAGAAAAATAGTCTTCAGTTATTAACAGCTTCACTAATTAAAAATGTATACCCCTATATACATGTTTTTATATAATTTTAATTGTTAATACATTTTAATAAAAACATCATTAATGAATTTGCTTTCATTAAAGCAAAGAAAGTAAAATTATAATAACTTTTGGTTTGTGTATAAATAAAAATTTTAAATTAAAATAATGGAGTTTTAATATATTTAATTATTAATTTCCAATATTTTTTCAACTATTTCAGTGTTCCAGAAAAAAATTATCCACTAGAATAAATACATAAGAACTAATATAAAGGCACATGTTTTTCTTTTTGCCTCAGGCTCCAACATGAGCTGGCTCAAAACTGTTGGATCCTGTCTCTTAAAAAATTTGTATATTTTGCTCGTCAGGGATTTTTCTTTGCATTAATTTTGATTTTTTAAAATGTTGCCTTAAAATATTATATATTTTGAAAAAATAAATAACAAAAACAGGCAATGATGTAAAATAGACATTTCTCTAAGGAAGGTATACAAATGAAAAGATGCTCAATATCATCAATCATTAGGAAAATGCAATCAAAACCACAATGAGTATCACTCCATACACACTGCATTAAAAAAATAAAAAATAATAGATGTTATCAAGAATATGGAAAAATTTGAATCCTTATACACTTGCTGATACAAAATGGTGGAAGCACTGTAGAAAGAGTTTGGCAGTTCCTCAAAAAGTTAAATGTAGCATCACCGCATGGCCCAGAAATGCCATTCCTAGGTGTACACTTAAGAAAAATAAAACAATACATTCAGAAAAAAGCTTGTATGTGAATGTTCATAGCCACATTATGTATAAAAGCCAATAAATAAATAAATAAATAAATAAATAAATAAATAAATAAAAGGAAATAATGCAAATGTCCATCAACTAATGAATGGAGAAACAAAAGAAATTGTGTTTCCATACAATGGAATATTACTCATCCATAACAAGAAATGAAGAACTGTTACATGCCACAACATGGAGGGACCTTGGGAACATTATGCTAAGTAAAAAGAGTTTGACGTGAAAGGCCACATTACAGTAGATGTTCATTTACATGAAATGTCCAGAATAGGTAAATCCATAAAGACGTGTAATAGATTAATGTTTGCCAGTGGCTTGGAGGAAGGGAGACTAGAGACTAACTGTTAATAGGTACGGAGACTCTTTTGGAGGGCGATGGAAATGCTCTGGAATTATACAGAGGTGCTGGTTACACAATTCTGAATACATTAAAACACTGAATTGTACACTTTAAAATGGTGACTTTTATGTCAATTATATCTCAATAAAAATCTTTTTCTAGATTTTACTATAACTACAGAAACAAATATTTATTGAATGTTTGATAACCTGCTAAGTATCCAGCTAGATTCTAGAATCTAGATCGGTGGTTTTCAACCTCAGCTGCATGTTAAAATCACTTGAAAACAAAAAATGTCTTGATATCCAGATCACATCCCAGACCAATTAAATCAGAATCTCTGGGGTTGGCTCCAAGCTTCAGCGGTTTTTAAAGCTCCACATATAATTCCAACATACAGCCAAGGTTGAGAACCACTGGCCGAGACCCTCATGACTCCTTAGCAAGTTGGGTTCCCTCAAGAAGTGACAACTCCAGAGCCCTGTTTTCTTTCTATTAACAGTAACCGGCAAGGAAAGCTGTATGTCCTGAAGGAGAGGCTACTCTTCCAAGTCAAGATGGCACCTTCATTTCTCCTAATCCACTGCTGTTTTCCTTTCTGAGGGCAACTCAGAATGTTCCACACTTTAAAGAAGGCATATTTTATGCTTTACAGTCCCCGCCCTCCCCCTATTTTGGATTAGGTGGCTGTGTTTCAACTCTGGTCAGAGAATCACTTGTTCCACTTTGGAACAAAAGTTGGATTCTGTCCAAATAGGTTGGCACTTTTGCCCTAAAAAAATCTGAGGTTTATAATTTGTGAAATTCTGAGCAAAATACAAAGATACAAGGAGCTAAAAATGTGAGGACTTTTACACTGGGCCTGTGCTCTCTTTTTTGTACTTATCATCTAACTGTAACACTTGGCTTTATTTAATCATCTTTAATACTGACCTTCTAAGCCTCTGATGTTGTAAACCTTCCATCGCTAGCAGATCACCCGGTTGCTTTGACACCACATTCACTCTGTTTGGCAAACCCATCTGGGCTTGTGTTCCAAACCACTGTGGTTTTCATTAAATCCACCAACTAAAGTATTAACTTTTTTCCATTCACCTTCAGAGCAGGAGACAATCTGTGAAAGAGAATAGATGAAGAAATAGAAATTAGAAGATTTAAAAGAGCCATAAAGAAAGAATCAGTAACAGGCACTTTAGGCTATAGAAGGGCCAAGCCTGCAATGTTCTGGCTAGGCAGCCACTCTGCTGATAGGTGATGGGAATAAATATGCAGGATCAGCTCTGGCCCAACTCAAAGCAATAGCAGTGAGAGAAAACTCTAGAAGGAAGACTAAGCAAAGACTGACAACTGCAGGAAACTTCTGGTAAGTAAGAACACAAAAAATTGCAGAGGCCTGTGAAGCAAAGAAAGCCCAAGAAATCCAAGAAAGGGTAGAGAAGTAACAAACAGAGGCATGTGACTCTACCTCGTGAGAGCAGTAGAAACCAGTCATTTTTCTAGAATTAAATAAAATACAATGCACAAGTCTTAAGTATATAGCTTAATGAATTTTTATATGCATATACTTGTAAAACCACCAGCCAAATCAATACTTAGAACATTTCCATCTTCCCAGAAAACTATCTCATGCCCTTTCCAGGTCAATAGCCCCCTCATTTAACTCAGAAGTAACCCTGTTCTTATTTACATCACTATAGACTAGTTTTGCATGTTCTTGAACTTCACATGAATGAATTCATATAGCACATATTCTTTTGTATGGCATAATGTTTTTGAGATCCATCCATGCTGTTACGTGTTTAAACAGTTTGTTCTTTTATTATTGCTCTGTAGTATTTTATAATATAAACAGCCAGTATGCTTATCCGTTCTCCTATTAATGTATATTTGGATTGCTTCATGTTTGGGGCTATTGTAAATAACGTTGCTATGAACATTGGTATACGCATCTGTTTTGGACACACATTCATTTTTTTATGGAGATATATCTAGGAGTAAACCCTCTGGATCATAAGTTAGGTATATGTTTAATTTTAGTAGATATAGCCAAAGAGTTTTCCCAAAGCAGTTGTATCATTTTACACTAACACCAACAGTGAGAATTCCAGTAGTCGTATTCGAGATAAAAAAGAAGTCAGCAACTATGTTAACCTGAGCCAAGCTCCTGGAAGCATGGAATTTGCAAGGATTTGTAAGATGGGAAATCAGTAATGCTTTGCAGCTGAGTGATGACAGAAAAACAATAAAAACGAAGGCCAGAGAGGGCACCTGTAACTCTCCCACCCCAACTAGTGCCACCAGGAAGGAAACCCTGCAGCTATTTTGGGGTTTCCTAACATGAACATTAGCTAGTTAAAATGGAAAGGAATTTGATGGAATAGGAGATGCTAAAATTGTTTCCAGTTAACTTATTAAAAACAATAACACAAAAAAAGCAGGATACGTAGCAATGTTTCTCATACTTTACTGAGCAAGAGCTGGTTAAAATATGGAATTTGCATTTTTAAAGAGATACCCAGGTGATGCCAGTGTTGTTTCAAAACTACCAAGAAACACTGGAGGTTTGAAAATGCTTGCACATAATGTGTGCTAAGGATAATAACAAGAATATTCCCATCTCAGTTGACTTTACATTATAGCACCTGTTAACACTTTTTTTCACTGCTAAATGTTTCATTGAGTGTCCTTTTAAACACAAAAATTGGGAGTAAGTGGTCTATAGTCATTCCACCCTGAACAAGCCCAATCCCGTCTGATCTTGGAAGCTAAGCAGGGTTGGGCCTGGCTAGTACTTGGATGAGAAAACACCTAGGAAGATTAGATGCTGTAGGTGTAAAAAATAAAAAATAAGAGATTGTAAGCTGACAAGGTCCTTGCAATCTGTGAGGTCAACCAAGGGTTGGCTTGCCTAAAAAAAAACCATTTAATTAATTAATTAATTAATTAAATTAAGAAAATTGGGAGAAAGTTTCCACCATTCACTTTGTCCTCTGGGGTTCTTCTTCCCAGTAATGCAAGTTCAAAAGTGAGGGGCAGCTATTTCCTCCCTTCTTTGTTGCCAAGGAGGACAATAACCTCAGCCGCTTTTTAAAGTGATTTGCTGTTAGTTTCCTTGTTAAGCTATGAGGAGATATCAAAAATTACCAATACAGCATTACAAAGTTAAAGCTATTTTGGAACATGGTAGGTACATGTTGAGAGAATTACATTTATTTCATTTAAAAAATAAATGCCTATTATGTGACACTATGCTAGGGCAAGGAATACCATGGTGAATAAGACAGAAGAGGATTCTATTTTCAAGAGGTTTTCATTTTATGGGGCAACAGTATTTATCAGGGTGGGATAATTGTTATAACACATACACCTAATTATCAGTGGCTTACTTAGCACAAGAAAAAAATGTACTCTTCATGTATTTCATCTCAGTCCAGTTCGAGTTGGTAAGAGATCAGGTATTTGCCACATAGTCATTCTGGGTTTCAGGCTCTTTCCACATTCTTCTCTGTCAGCAGAGCCCTTCATTCAGCCAGCAGATTGTAAAGAGAGAGCTAGGAGATTGCATGCCTAGCTTTTATGGCCAAGCCTGGAAGTGGCATTCATCACTTTATCCACATTGCATTGACCAGACTCAGTTAGATGACCACAGCTAATTGTAAAGGCAGTTGGGAAATCTAGCTGAGTACATGGAGGGAAAGGAAACAGAGTTTGGTGAACACATAGGAGCCTCTATTACAGCAGTGAAGAATAAATGGGAAATATAACCCGATTTGGTAAATTCTGTACTATGGAGAGGTAAAGAGTGCTTGGTAATATCCTGAAAGATACCTAACCAAGACTGGGTTTAGTCAGATGGAGAATATCCTGAAGGAACTAATGCCTAAGCTGGGGCAGGAAAAAAAAAGGTTCATTTCTCTTTAGAACATAGCAACTTGTCCACTAATGAGATACCTCCTTGCATGAACAATTTGTTTAAATCCTCAAACCTTTTCTTTTAAAGTTACTGTTAGAAAATAACAAGCCCTTTCCTGGGTTGCTCTCATTCTCTGCTTTAAGAAGAAATAGAATAATGTGGCATACACTGTTGGCTGACTGCCCCCAAATTCCTTCTTCCTTGATAAGAAAATACCATTTTTCTTGAGCCATCAAGTGACAATGTGTTCTAGGAAAATGTATTCTAGGAGATGGACTGTAATCAGTCTAAGGCAACCATAGTAATCCAATTTACCTTTTATTCATTCAACAAATATTTAATGAGCTCCTACTATGTGTCAGTCTGTTCTAAGTGTCGATTATCTTCTCCAATTCTAGGCATAGGGTGGCATATGTGGCCCAATTCCAGACAATATGGAGGATAAGGGGAAGACTCCTGGGGGACTTCTGGGAAAAGGTTTTTCCTCCCTGATAAAAATAAAATGAGAGTTGCCCTGAGAGAAAACCAGGGGTTTTCCTTCCTGATATTTGGATGATGTTATGTGGGATGTGATGCTGGAAACTGGAGCAGTCATCTTGCGACTGTATGGAGACAGAGAAGAAATCTCAGAGAGGATAACCCAGAGCTGTGGCCTAATTGAGTGGCTGAATTAGCCAAGCCTGGAATCACTTACCTTTGTTACATGAGAAAATATAAAGCCACTTTCAGTTGGATATTTAGTCATTGTAGCTAAAAGCATCCAGACAAATACACATGACATTGTTGGTGTTGTTTGTTTTCAATTAGAATGAGTCAATATTTTAATAAGTGAAGAATCTAATATGTTTCATTTTCTTCTCAGCTGTGTTGTTTGATCATAGAGAAATTTCTATCCTAGACATCTCTGTGGATAAAAATCATCTTCTATGATCTTACTAGTTCTTTCTTTGGCCACTGCAGATCCCCCATTGGAAGGTGACATATTTGGAAGCAAAGCCACATCTTCTTCTAGGTCTCCTATCTGTCTACCCATGGGGAACACCCCTAAATGAGTTTTTTTTTTAAGTTTTGTTTTTTGATATAGAAGAGGCAGCTTCTCGTTTGAAAAATCATCTTTCTCTTTATAAACATGATAGACAGGTTTTTTCCTCACTTCTTCCCCTCAACCCCCACTCCTCATTCTCTCTCTATTTTTTTCCCTCTTTCATCATGGCATGAGTTGAGCTGTAAGTTGTACTCTTTGTGGCCTATGAAATTTTTGGAGGCTTCCTGAATCTTGTTCAGATAGAAACTTAGCAAACTTCATGTTCTAATTCACAACTTTCTGGCTGAACTCAGTGGAACTCCAGCTAAGAAATTAAGTTGGTAAGCCAGTGATATTTAAAATGAATAACAGAGTTATTTGGGGATAAGCTTTAATTCTTGGATAATTATGTCAACTAGCTTTTGCTAGTCACGAATAGTTAAGATGCCACTTGACTTCTTATCATCTTGATGATGCCCATAATGGGGATTTCTTTCCCATGCACTCTGAGGTTTGGGTGCTAATGTCAATTTGCTCTGATTATTACACTGTTGATCTAAAAGATCATCATCATCCTTTTGAAACTTTCATGTCTGCCAATTTCTTATGCCATTGGTTGTTCTGACTATAGCTATAATTTGAGGGAGAAGTATTGTATTGGTCAGGGTATGACAGGAAATAGATGGTAGAGGTGATTGAAGACAATTAGGTGTGGAGAGTATTAAGGGAAACCAATAAAGGATATGGAAAGTTGGAGATAATAACAGTTACTACTTCTAGGCCTGGGATGGGTCAAGAGGAGGAAAAGTTTGCTGGAAGCTGGAGAGATCTACAGCTGTGGAGAGGTCCTGACAGAAGCTGTGGCCTTGGCTAGAACACAGTCACTGTCAAACTATGACTCTGGATGAACAAAAACAGTGAAAAAATACCCTGACCTTACTCTACTCTTATGCTCTGATCTCTTGCTAGTGACTATCATTGACTATCAGAGGGCAAGGGAGACTGGTTGAGGTGATCTGTAAATGTCACCTTCCTTGGCCACAGAAGAGGGTAGAAAAGGATGGAGAGTGAATATGGAAGAGTAAACGGGACTATTCATTTGTGCGCCTTCATTTTCCTTGTCAATAACTCTAGCACCAGTTAGTAGATAGATAGGTCCTAGATCCATTCTTTAATATGTATGCCTTTATTGCTTAGGATACAGTCTAGGCTCTAAATTAAGAGGTCCCCAAACACTGCAACTTAACCAAGATCGAAGTTTATTTTTCTGTTAGATATCTTCCTGTACAAGGCTGGCAATGATGACTTGATGGTGTTGAGTGCTTTGGTAGAAATTAGTTCTGCTGAAAAGTATTTCTAGTCTCCTTCTTCTAGAAATAAGGGAGGATTCTTCTCTGCCCCCTTGGGGTTAGATATGGTCATGCAACTTGCTTTAGCCAGTGAAATATGAGTGTGAGATGTGTCACAGAAGCATTTAGTAGCTAATGCAAAGCTCTCTTGCTCTCGTTTTCCCTTTCACTGAACTTTGTGGAAGCACTATTGATATGAGGGACAACCATCCTGAGAAATTTCTCAGAGCTGTACCAGATGTGTGGGAGTGAGAAATAAAACATTGCTTTTAAGCCACTGAGATTGAAGGTTGGTTGGTATTGCAGCTAAACCTGGTGTTTTTTGGCTAATACAGAGACCCTGGCTCTTTTTGCTTGTTGCCCTCCAAACTCTAAGGTATTGCTATTGTCTACATGATCTAAGACAGTTCACTGCCATAGTCGCATTCAAGTTTATGAGACAAGAAGAGAAACACACTTACTCTTTTTGGGTGCATGGCTCAGAAAGGGGCCTTAGCTCCTTGTGCATCTCCCCATAGGGCTGTTCCACACGGCAGCTGATCTCCTCCAGTCAGAGACAGGGGGAAAAGCTGTATATATTTTAGACCTAATCTCAGAAGCTACACATCACCATTTCTGCTGTTTTCACTGGTCACACAGACCAAGCCTGGCACAAAGTGAGAAGAGAGTATGGAAAGCTGTGAATACTAAGGGGCAGACAGTGTTGGAGGCTGGCTAAAAAACCTAACTATATGAGAATTGATAAAATTTAGTCTTTAGCTGGGCAGCCGTCTTCTGAGATAAAATGACAGGAAAAAGAAGAGACGGGCTAAGGGACAAACGATTCTCTGCCTTTGCTCTCCCCTCTGGCCACATAAACATACACGTTCTCATCTGTGAATATACAGTCTGTATTCTCAAAAGATTCTTTGCTTTTGGATTATAGTTCCCATGCCCCTGAGGATTCTTATCCTTAGGGTCACTATCTCTGAAAATATGCCTTCTTCACTCCCAGACAATGCCAAATTCCTGTATAAAAAGCTTTTTTAAAAAAGAGTGGGAAGAGGGAGCTTCCATCTGGAAGAAAGAGAAAGAAAATCCTTCTGCATTGCTAATGTAGAACTCTAAGGATGAGTCATATGAACTATGAGTCAGTATGTCTTCGTATTTAAGTAGTTAGATGAGTTTCGTAAAACAGATTCAAATCCAATGTTTCTTATGTTTTTCAAAGTGTAAGTGGTAAACTCTTTTAAGAAGCTACATTGACATGTATGTTTACGCAAGCACATCCCCAGTGCAGCACTGCTCAAATATTTGTAAGAGTATAATTGATGGTGAAGGTAAAGCAGAGAAGATCTAGAGAAAACTTTGCTTCTTTGTGCCTATAATTATTTATACTGTAGACCACTATATCACAGCACCAGGCTTCATAAAACTGAAAAATCTTATTCTCCTGCCTTGCCAACATAAGTAGTGGCTTATGTCCCAGATCCTTGCCTGATTTATGTGCACTTCACCACCTCTTAGTATTTCAATTATGAGAAAAAAAATGTAAAGTTTCAAATTATTTTTCTTACTACCAGTGTTATTACTAGTTACTTTGGCATTGAGTTTGGGTGGGGATACATGTGAAACTGCTGGGATGAGGTTTTTTAATGACCTTTTAGTGGACAGTGGAATAATGTGGAACGAGATTTCTAAATGGACATGGCAAAGGTTAAGAGAGAATAGCTAAATGTCCTCAACAAGGTGATAAACTGTTATCTACCATACATTTGTACTTTAAGAAAGTATATAGTTGATGTCCATAAATTACCTACTTATCATCTTTTCCTTTAATATGCAAAAATATATTTTTTTCTCAAGTCTCCATCAACTAAGAAAAGTCTGGTTCTCTGCCCAATATTTTCAAAGTTTTCTGGCCTATATACTCCTAGCTTTCTTTCACTTTAAATTTCTGCTTCTCCTGAATTCTTATTATATTGGTTGATATTCCTCCTTCTGTGCCCTCCTCTCTTCCTTTCTTCATTCTGCCATTAGTCAGGACTCTTCTTACTTCAAATAATACATATACTCCAAGAAGAGAATTCATTAGTTCATAGAGCCAGGAAGGCTGAGGTAGCCCAGGGGAAGAGTGAGAACCAGGGCCTCAGGACCTGGCCTCTCTCTCTCTTTTTCTCTCCAACTCCCATTTCTTCCTGGCTTTATTCTCTCATATTATGAGTGGACTTCTCCATGTGGCTAGATAAATGGCTGCCTGCAAGCCAGGCCTCTATCTTCACAACTCTTAGGAGAGGATAATAGAAAATTAATCCTAACTCCTCCAGCTCCAATTAGGAGAACTTTGGTGAAGGACTTTGGCCCAGCTGAAGTCGAGCTCATACCTTGGTTCAGTCTGTGTGCAAAGGGCTATGCCATTTTGATTGGTCGGCCTGGGTCCTGTGTCTAACTCTGAGTAGAGTGGAGAATCTAGGGCACTTAGATTAATTGCTCTTCCATGGCCACATGAGGTAGGAAGAGTTCCCCAAATGTAAAAGGGTGTTATTACCACTTTATAAGAAAAAGACAGCAGACAGAAACAAATGCTTCTGCAGTCCACTGTATGCTACAAACATGGCTCAAGCAGCTCCTTCCCCATCTCAATGCTAGTCCATTTTGTGTAAAAGCACTTTCCTGAAGCCCAAGGATAACAGAGGACAGTGGCAGCATGGCAACAATAGGCCCAATGCTGCACAGATGTTAACTTAAAATAGAATATTTGACATTTTACAGTCCCTGAACCAACTCAATCAGCCTTCTGGGGCAGCTGACATGTTGACCCACAACCTTTGGAGCTTGCTCTCCCTTACCAAATCATTCTCCTCTATCCCTCCTCTAAGTGCCCAAGGATCTCAAACATCCTCCTACCTAAGTTTCCACAGGACACAACCCTAAGTTCCTGCTATATTACTGTGCACAGCCACTGAATTCTTTATTGTTTTCTCTTTCTAGATCTCTTTTACAGCCAAAAAACAAAACAAACAAATAAACAAAACCCCTCACCACTGTGTTTTCATAAACTTTTAAGAGCAAATTTTCTCCTTAGGAAGACTCTTTCCTTCCTGTGACACTGATTTAGAATAAGAAATATATATGTTCGGTCTTTGTTCTATTCCTGGCACACAATTCCTAAAATCCTTGTAATTTCTAAGTGATAAGATGGGAGTATCTTTTGTTCTAATATTTGGTCCTTTGTGCTCAAATAGCTTTAGTTTTTGAAATAGCTTTAGAATGATGAAGGTAAAAGGGATGTCTTTTTATTCATAACAAGTCCTTTCGACATACCTGAGTTTATGTTGATGATTTTTGGAAAGCCCCTAGAGAGGATGAAGGCTTCTTGCCAGGGGAACCAACCATGTGATTAGAGGGTTGAAAATTTCAGCCCCACCACCATCATTCAGGGAAGCGAGAAGCTGGAGATTGAATTTAATTTCGAATGGTCGATGATTTAATCAATCATGCTTACCCAATGAAGCTTCCATAAAAATCCCTAAAGCACAGGATTGAGAGAGTTTCCAGGTTAGTAAACATATGGGGGAGCTAGGAGGGTGGCTGCCCAGAGAAGGCATGAGAACTATACACTTCTTCGCCCATATCTTTTATCTGGTGGTTTGCAAGTTATATCCTTTATAATAAACTGGTAATCTAGTAAGTAAATGACTTCTGTAAGCTGTTCTAGCAAATTAATTAAACCCAAGGAAGAGGTCATGGGACTCTCTGAAAAAAAAAATCAAAAACATGTTTCCCCTCAATATGGTATACCATAATATTAAGATTAATATTAAGTTTATCTCTAGGTGGTGGGATCATGGGTAATTTTTATGGATTTTGATGATATCCTTGTATTACAGTTGAAAAAATAAACCCAAGAAGGTTAGTACTGGTAACAAATTCACATTCAAAAAGCACTGATTCTTTCCCTGTTGCTGCTCAGCTGCACAGAGCAGAAGCTCAGAAACATTCAAGATTCGGCTCCACCTATAACCCACCTATTAACCACCCATAACCCACTGGCTAAGGAAGACCTTGCAGCTGGAGGTGTAATGGATGTTACTACTGCTTTACAAAAGGTGCTGAAGACTGGCTTCATCCATGGCAATCTAATGTGGAATTCATGAAGCTGACAAAGTCTCAGACAAGCGCCATGCCCATCTTTGGAGTTTGCATCCATCTGTGATGAAACTGTGGATGTAAAGTTGGTGGAGACACCATGTCAGCCTCATTGAGGTTAATGACAAGAAACTAGGAGATGGGTGGGTCTCTGTAAAACCGGCCGAGAGGGAAAACCCCTTAAAACAGCTGGTCGCAGTAGTATGGTAGTTAAGGGGCGTGACAAAGACTCTCGGGCCAAGGACGTCATTGAGGAGTACTTCAAATGCAAGAAATTAACAAATAAAAGACTTGATTCTTGTATAAATAAATTAACCAATGAAAATAAGATAAAAAGGACATGAATCCTCATTTCTTCCCAGCATATAACATTCAAACTCTTGACTCTTGGGCCTGATAAGCACAGAAAGTGATCCTTCTATCATAAATGGTTCTTCTTGGCACCAAGCTAAAGGCATACTCTCTGTCCGGCTGGTTAACTCTTTTTGTCCTGGATAGATTGTTCTTGAATAATATCTCTGGTATGCTAGAAGACTTCTCTGATCTGGGTCTTAGATCTGATTTAGCATCTCTCTCATTGCTTGACATGGGCAAATCACCAAGTTCTGGGTCCGCTTTGCCCGTAGTCGTATTAGCAGCACTTTTTTTCCTCCCTATCTGTTTGTCAGTGTCTAGTACATGCACACGTTCTTGCCTCATCCTCACTTTCTCTCTCTATCTTTCTGGAAAGTGATGTCAGCATCCAGCGCTGGGTGCTGACAGATACTCAGACCACCACTAATGAGGACACAGGATAGAGTGCCAGATTAGGCTGTTCTGTTCACTGTGTGTTGTTTACAGAAGAAATGTTTTAAGGTAGAGGAAGAGGAAGCTTAACAAGGATGTTTAATTGGATCTTGTAAACATTTGTATTCTGGATGACTGTGTTTTTTATTTTGGGCTCTTTATTTTAAAGAAGTGAAAAGACTATGTAAGGTAAGAGTTCAAAAATATACACCAGCGTTATTCCAGGCTGGGTTGGCAGACACTGCTAATGGCCTTTCTGATATCTATTCCCATTCTCCTCTTCTTTCTTACCAACAGAACACTGATTTTGCTCAAGGCAGCAATATGCTCAATTTAAAGTACCATCCCAGATGCCCTTGAAGTTGAGTGGCCATGTGACCCAATTCTGTCCAATGAAATATAGGTAGAAGTTGCTGAGTGGGGAGCTCCCAGGAAACCGTTTGTTAAAGGAGAGAGTCTTAGCTGGCATTTGCCTTTTTCTTTTTCTCTCTCTTCTTTTCTTTTCTTTTTTTTTCTTGCTTAAAATGCAGATTCAATGCCCATACATCACTTTTGCACCCTTGAATACAAAAGCCCAGAGCAAAGAAGGAAGACAGAATGACCTAGGTCATTGACAACATTAAGGAGCCACTGATGTCTTATGTAAAAACAATTAATCAATAAATAGACAAAAAGTCTATTTGGTTAATCTATTGTAATCAAGGTACTGTTCTATACAATTGAACACAATCTTAATTGATAGGCTCTTGAGACATTAATGTATTATGATACCAAATGAATGAAAAGTGACTGCAGAGTCCTTCATGACAGTGCTCCTCAAACTTTCACGTGCATACACACCACTTGCGGACCTTGTTAAAAATGCAGATTTTGATTTCATGCAGATTTCAATTTAGTAGGTCAGGATTAGAGTCTGAGATTCTCCACTTCTCACACGCTTGCAGCTAATGCTGATGATACCAGTCCTGAACTGTGCTTTGAGTAGCAAGAATTCAGAAAATGACAGCTCTTTTGTCAATCTGCTCTCATGTTAGAGCCATTCTGTTTTCCTTTGATATGCTTATTATTCAGTTAAAAATCTACAGAGGACTCACTCAGCACATTTTCAAAAAAAGTTAAAGTTTTATTTAGAAAATCATTTTAGGGACAAAAGCAGTTCATTTTGTTTAGCAAAATAAATTTAACAAATGCATTTAAATACAGTAAATTCAAGCCTTTTTTGAATTTTTTTCTTAGTTACCTGCTTTTCTGTCTTGCTACTTGCAAAGTTTCTGTCTTCTAGCCTAACAATGTTCTAAGTTAATGCAGCTTTAATCCAAGGAACTACTTTATGAAATCCAAGACTCAAATATTCCTCTGTATTCTCATTCAACCTCAATGTGTTAAATAAAACATGAGGAAAATAACTTGGGGAAGTAGATTCAGAAAGAAATGTTTCTCTTCCTTGGTCAAGTTTTCTTTTCAAAAGAGGCCTTGCCTGCTCTGAAATGGATATTGAAAATAAATTGTTATTGGGAGGTGATGATCAAAAGCAAACTTGGATGGTTTTCATGATCCAAAGGGAGAAGTAAGCCACACCACTTTCCTAGCCAGGCCATTGCTTTACATAGAAGCTGTGCATAGCTTCCTATTGTTAACTTTCTTTTCTAGTTATATACATTAAAAAAAATACAACATTGTGTTAAATACAGGACAGCTAATGGTGGAACATACAATACTACACTGAGAAAACAAAATAGCTTGGTTAAGCCGAGGCGAGAAGCAGCAGGTGGTCTTCATGGAGGAAAACTACCAACTCCCACTATCTCCTCAGTCCGTAACGGATCTGCATTCCGAAGGCAGGCCTTCCGACTGCCGCCACTGAGCCAGGCGCTGCTTAAACCACTTCTGGAGGAGGGAAATGTGAAAAATTACCTGTCACATACTGAAAACAACTGAAACATCCATTCTCTTCTAACAGGTAGCCTCTGTAGCCCAAGTGGAAAGGAAGAGAGTGAGGAATGTGTCCCTGGGGGCAGTTCTTCTCACTGTGACACTTAAACCTTTCCTGCCTCAGGACCTTGGCACATGCTGTTTCCTAGGTTTAGAATGTTCTGTCTTCATTCTTTATCTGATAATCTCCTTCTCATCTCCAAGTGTCAGCTTAAATAGAAGTTTCTCAATGAACTTTCTCTGACCACTATCTAAAGTAGGTTCTCCACCCATTTTAGTACTTTGTTACCCTCACAGGACTTTTAAATCTGTCATTGTTTATTTGTGTATTCACCTTTTAATTTATATTTCCTTCTGGAATGTAAGACTCATTAAAGCAGAGACTATTTTCATTTTATCATCATTGTGTCCTTAGCCCCTAGCAAAAGGGCTTAAAGTTAGAGAGCAATCAATGTTTTCTGAATGAACAAATAATCAAAGCATCTCCTCAATGCCCCAGAGAGATTTCATGCTATACCTCATCAATGTGTGCTGATTTCACCAAGGACCTCCTTACTCATCAGTAGCACTTAGTTAGTATTTGCTGAATAAAATCGATGGCTAACGGCACTGGACAGTCTTGAAGAACTCCTTCTTGGGGATCCATGGAATAGGCTAACTCAATCTCTCCTGCTCCAGGGCTTCTGGGCAATGAGAGAAGATAAAGTGGACCTACCAGTTTATTCAGAATCCTTTAGCTCTTTCTGACCCCAATATTCTCACCTCACAAAAGTGAGAATAGATTTAGGGAAGGTCCCAGATGGGATGTTTCTAAACATAATACCATATGAGAGCAAAAACATGTTTATATATCAAAAGACAGTGGCTGCCTTTATTATGCTACTGAGGGGGTGTGGAATTATGCAAAGAGGAGATAAGGAGATCCATGCTGGGGAAAATAGTGGGGTACAGACCAGGTTGGCCAGGAGGAAACTGGGATTTTAAAAAGTCAACAACTTTGAAGAGGGACTAGTGAGAAATAGAAGCAGCTAGCACAGATCCACATGGGAGAGTTAGAGGATGAGTGAGGGCTCTATAGAAGGTTGAAATCTCCAGGTTTTATTCTCTTTCTGTACTTCCCAACCTTTTACATATCATGGCATATATTGAGAATGATGATATTTTTATGTCCCGCTGGTGTAAACAGGCAAGCTGCTTGGGTAGGTGACCACTGCGGGCTCTGCAGTCCTGAGCTCTGCCAATAGGAGGCTCTATTCTATCCAATTGGCTATGAGAACTTCAGGAAATCCCTCAAAATAGAGCGCCAGTCAGGTTAATTGTAAGTAAAGAGGTAAGCTCAGGGAGTCTCTAATTGTTCCTTCTGCATTTTCTAAAATTTACCTCTTCTAGGGGTAAGCACATGAGGGGACAGAAAAGAAGCAGAAAGAGCACAGCTAAGGGATGTCGGATCTGAAATGTGCTGATGGAGATGGTGTGGTGAGAAACATCTGGAGGGCTCTGAATTAGTGTAAATGGACACCTGCCCAGCTGCACATTTAACCTCAGAACAAATAGACTGGGCCCTAGGGCCATGCTGAAGATCTCTTCTCTGCAGAGATCCAGGGAGCTGAAACACAGTTCAGCATAAGCCCAAGATCAGAAGAAAGGGTGAGAGCCACAGGAAAAGGAGTGTTTCTAAGGATCACGTCTGCGGAGCTAGAAGGGAGTGAGGCCACAGGACAGTTTAGGGCTTTGCACCATTGCAAAGCCGGCTGTGCTGCATGGGACCACACCTAAACTCACCCCGACTGTTCTACAGCATTTACACATGACATGCAGTACACAGCTGTCAAGATCAGTTGTCTTATATATCTTTGTACTGTGGGGTGGCAGCAGAGAAAAGTACTCTAAAGCCAGAGGCAGCAGACTACCCTTAGGGAAGCCTTCTGTTTGGTGGTTTCTCTATGGGTACCATAGTTTACTCCTGGGGATCACTGACTTTGAGGAGAAGAGCTCATGTAACTTCAGTGGCTTTAACCAAAGTTCTATTGCTAATAGTGGGTGCCAATTTTCTTCTGTAATCTATGTGTGTGTTTAGTAAACTCTGAATTCTGGTGTGAGAACAGCATGGTTCTAGTTTCATTAATGAGGTAGCTCTGTGTGTGGGGGGGAGGGGTGGGAAGGCGGTTCAAGGCTCTGAGGTCTGATTCAATAGGATTTCCAGTTACTAGAGCTGAATAAAGGGCAGAGTTTTAAAGACTGGCTAATTGAAACTTGGAGGAGGAAAATCTCATTTTCTATCAGGATTTATTTAAGACAAATGATTGAGCTGGCCCTATTCAGAGAGCCACCCATAATCTTTGCATTAGTAATAAAGCAGAATATTAATGTACAGTTACTGAAAATAACTTCAGTAAGGACCACATTTGTGAATTGGTGAGTTGGCATCCAAATGCGTAACAAATTGAACTCTAGCATTGGGAGATAGGATGAGGTTCAAGAAAATCTCAACTATTTTGAAGATACATATTTTAAATAGAGTATGTACAATAATTTAGCAAACCAGTTGCTGTCCAACAAAAATCATTAAACAAACAACTCATTTGTTTTTTTTTCCTCTAGAGCTGCATCTTATCAATCTCACTTACATCAATACTAATTTTACACCTGGCTTTATCCTTCTCTTCTCTGTTTCAGGCATCCCCTGAGAAAGACATTCATCCTTCACTTGCTTATAAATGAATGCCCTCATTACCCTCACCCACCAATGGAGATTTATTTACTCTGAGTGAACAGATGATAAGTAGACACCACGAGGGGGAGGGATTGAAGCAAAATAACATCATTCCGGTCCTTTTCCCTAGTAACTAACATCCCATTCTTTTCAGGGGGAGACCTTTAGAGGTCTTTATTCAACTGATAAAACATCCAATAACGAAAACCACTGAGTTCTGGGAATAGTCCCAGGGCATCAAGAGGAGATAAAAATACTGGAAACCTCTCTAAGAATCAACACCAGCTACACTGGGCTTGAATTAGTGATAATAGAAAACACCAGATCATTTTTAACCTCCCAAGGGGCTGATGAAAGGGCTTTCACAGACACTTCGAACACTGACTTCAAAACAACAAAAGATACAGGGTCGGTATTCTGTAAGGTTTATCTAATTAAAATGTAGGAGATATCTAATTACTGTCACAAGAAAAACCCATTCTAGGATCCCAGCAAAAGCAACTTAAAAAGTTATTTTCATTAGAGCACCCTTCACCCAAGTTCCTATAGGTGATCCCTCCAATAGCAGAGAACATTGTAGGACAGTTATAAAGAGGTCATCAAAGCCCCAGTTAGAGACTGTTTCAACCTTTTAGTCCCTCTTGCCCCTGCCAAAGTATCAGCAATATGAATCAGCTCTAGTTTATTGTCTCACAGGAGCATCTCATGCTTTTTTTTTCTAGTATAAACATATTACTTGTAAGAAAATGAAGAATATGATTCCAATTCTGGAGGTGGGGGTGTTAGGGATGACAAAATCAGGCATATAAAATAAATATTATTTTAGTGACCCTTCCTGTGGAAAGGGACAACACAAATGAAGAACAGAAAAAGGAATGCGCTGATACCAGACACTGCTTATATGTAGGACCAACACACCCTGGCTTCCATGAGTTATTCAGAGTTTCTACAAAGCCTGCCTTACACATCATTGGGCATGAAAGCTCCAGAAGATACTTTTATTTTCTTTAGGAGACACTTTTTAAAATGTAAGTGTTGTTTGAGAAGATTAAAGAAGAAACCATTCTCACCCACCAGTGCACACCAGGGTGGAGAAGGTTGTGAAGGGATTGAAGGAGGCAGGAGGGTGGGGTGGAAAAAATGAGAAGTTGGAAGATGAGACCCCACCCAGTAAGGGATGACAGAGGGTTACCTAGAAAGGCTTTCCCTAAACCTGCTAAATGTTGCCTTTCTCTGAGCTCTGGTGTCTCAGAGGCTTCCCTGAAGGTCTGTGCAGGAAGACGGAGAGGCAAGCTGAGCTGTGGTAGCCTCAGGGAGGAAGGAGGTATTGGCCCCACGGCAGGAAAAGGCTGACTCACCCTCACACCCACTCATTTCAGGGCTGGGTCTACCATTTGTTCATTTAAAGAAGATAAAAGAGGAGAAACGGGAGTAGCACTGCCTAAGAGGGGCAGATGAACCTGCTATGCAGGGGTCTGACTCAGCTGACCTCAATTACAGAAGGAAGCAGGTGCTTTTTTTCCTGCCTCTCACTCGATTTCATTCCAGTACAAGATAAATCTTTTTTAAAAAGTATAAGTTGCATCTTGAGGAAAGATTGAACATAGCCTAGAATGACTATTATTTAATGCATGGATTTTTTTTTCAGGAAGAAATAAATATAAGTTGAATTTTTCATTTTTTCCTCCCACCCCACCCAGTTGTTTGCATTCTTCTTCTGTGGAGATAACATAGCATCCTGATTAGGTGTCTGGATTGTGCCCAGACTGCTGGGGTTTAAATCCTAGCTCTGCTACTTCTTAGCTGTTTTCCTGAATAACTGATTTTACCTTTCTGTGCCCTAGTTCCCTTATATGTACAATGGGGCTAATAGTGCTTACCTCACAGCATTGTTGTGACAAATAGGTGATTTAATATTTGGAGGGTACCTGGAACAATAACTGCCAAGTATTAGCCATTACAAAGGTCAACATAATTATTCTGCCTTTCAGGTGAGGGAATGATGGTAATTTACCGTGGAAAAATCAGAAGCTGAGGAGAGCTTAGATCCCTAGTTGGTGCTGCACCCACAATAAATCCACAGCCTTCTGTTTAAACGATGAGTAATTATTGTCTCTGTGATCATTCCTCTTTTCTAAATATAGCATGGGGCTTTAAGTGATAAAACTTCAGCAGGCTGCCTCCTCACAGGGTTCCAAGAAACAGGAGCTGTAAGACTTGGATTACAGTAAATCACCTTCCATTAAGTTCTGGTTCTGGTTAGCCAGACAGTTGTTCCCTTTGCTAAAAACAGGTATGCCTGACTTTCTATTTGACCTAGGAATGAGAGGATTTTCTAGGGGTAAATTCTCCAAAGTGCTCCTGGCTTAATGAGTAAAAATCATTTTGGACTTGGGGCCCAGGGTCTTGGTTCTAGGATCCATGGGAGGACCCATTACAAGCTTTTAAGCTTCAATTTAGTATGATTCATGGTGAGGAGTGGACAGTGTCTAATGTTCTGGCCTACACAATGGGAAGAATAAGAATGTCTCTGCTTTAGAGCTGAGACTAGAGGTGTGAAGAGCTTTGGGTTCCCAAGGGAGAGATGCTACAGCAGTTCCAAGTCCTAGTATGCATAACTAATTGTCTTTCCATGACCAAAGGGAAAATAGAAGTCAGAGTTTAAACAGGTTGTGTGTGTGTGTGTGTGTGTGTGTTTTAGAGCAGCCAACACTGCACTTGGAGGTTAATAATCACAGAGAGTGCTGCATTCTCTACCCTAAACAATTTTCAGGATAATATAGGAGCTTCTAAAAACAGATAAGTAAATTAATGCATTTAAGGAGACATCTGCTTCCACTCCATTTAGCTGCAATGTCAGATGTCTACCTTCTTGGAAAACTACAGAAAAAGACTCTAAACCTTAGAGCTAGGGAATTTTTAAAAATCTGAACCAACTCTCCCTGGCTAAAATATGCAATTTTAGCTCTGCAACTAGGAGGAGGCTGCAATGTGATGTGGTGGAAAGAACATGCTTAACGACCAGTGCCATCCTGGTAATTCCCTCCCTCTGGGCCTCAGTTTCCTCGTTTGCTAAACCCGAGGACCGGATCGTTAAGGTCCCCTCCAACTCTGACATTTCCTCAGAGAATAGATTTGAGAGCGCTCGGCTCAGAGCGCACACGGAACCTCTCGGGGAGGTTTTGCTCACGGCCCAGGGAAGAAACTGAGCCCGGCAAAGCGAGGCAAGAGTGTGGGTCAGGGACACTGCTCCCGACCCGCAGGAAGAAGAGAGCGTTTATCCTGGGCTGTAGTAGAGTGGAAAAGCAACGAGAAGGAATGGTGAACGTGAGGTTTCTAAGCAGCTCCTGCGGGAGGCCCCGCGGGCTGAGGATGGAGGCGCAGATGGGTGCCCATGGAACCGGGAACCTCGGGTGCGGCGGTGGGAGCGATGCAGGGTCTGGGTTCTCGGGATGGGGCTCCCGGGGTACGGGCAGAGCGATGAAAGGTCGGGGGTGGGCGGCGAGACTGGAGGCGAGGGCGAGGGGGACCTCCACATCCGCGAGACCGCCCAGGCGGGGGTGGGCGCGGGGCGCGTGCCGGGCTCACCTGGGTCTCCTCCTCCGAAAGGCCGGCCTCAGCCGCGATGAGGCATAGCGTGGTGGGATCCGGGTGCTTGTTGACCTTGTTGAAGTTGTACTCCAGGATCTCCACCTGGTCCTCGGTGGGGCCGCTCGCAGTGTCCGCCGACATGGTCCCGGCGCGGCTGCGGGGGAAAGAGAAGCCGCAGCGGTGAGCGAGGCCGCGGCAGGCGGGGCGCAGGGAGGGACAGAGATCGGGGCGCGGCCGGGCGCCCTCAGCCCGCGGGGCTGTCCGCTCCCGCAGTCGCACGGTCACGCGGGGCCCCGGCGGCTGCAGGCTGCGGCGGGACCTACCCAGGAATTTTTGCAGCGACTTTCTCCCGGGTCCCCGGTCTGGGGTGATGAGAGGAAGATGACGCCGCGCGCCCTCCGGGCCCTAAGCCTCTAAGGAAAGGGCAGAGGAAGCATCGCGGTGATTTTGAAAAACCGCCTTTAAAGTTTCGTCAGGGGAGAGGAAGCTGCCCCGGGCACCCGCTTGACAGATGACGTGGGGGGTGGGGTACACTAGAGTCCGCGGCGGGGATGCCTCACCCGTCCGCGTGGTTCTGCCTCTAAAGTGGTTTAGCACTTTAGGGCCCTGGCTGGAAGGGGCTCTGCCCCCCACACCTCCTCCAAAGAAATGACCCACAGGACAGAAGTGACTTCTCAAAGTTGAGGAAATGAGAGCGGCGCTTTTAATCTCTCCCTTTTACAGGATGGAAGATAGGTCCACACAGACGTGTTCTACCCTGAGTTCCTAAGGTCGGGAAATGAGCGTCAGGAAAATTTCCACCTGAGGGCTTGTCTGAATCACTCTGCAATCTGTGCCCTCCTCCTCCATCTTTCCAACTGGATTTTTCTACCTAAAGGTGTGAGTTCGAGGCCCCGGGCCAACCGGGCTGTTCGCTACCGGCAGCACCTTAGTGTAGGTAGAGAGCACACTGCACTATGTGCCCACTGCAGGTGAGGACTTCCAAGACGGAGTCAAAACTCAACTGAGAAAATGTATAGCCACCGTCTTTTAAATTCGCATACTTGCCGCAGTCGGACCAGTGGAACAGAATCGAGAGTCCAGAAGTAAACCCGTATTTATATAGGCAAATAATTTTTGATAAAAAAGCCAAAAACATATGAGAAAGGAAAGCCTCTTCAGTAAATGGTGCTGGGAAAACTGGAAAGCCACCTGCAAAAGAATGAAACTAGACTTGTCTATCGCCACACACCAGAATGAACTCAGAATGGATTAAGGACCTGAATATAAGACCTGAAACAATAAAATGCATAGAAGAAAACATAGGAACTAAGCTCAAGGACCTTGAACTTAAAGAGGATTTTATGTATTTGACCTCAAAGGCAAGGGAAGTAAAAGCAAAAATAAATGAATGAGACGACCTCAAACTAAAAAGCTTCTGCTCAGCAAAAGAAATCGTCATCAAGGTAAAGAGACAACCATCCAAATGGGAAAATATATTTGCAAGCAACACTTCCGATAAAGGCCTAATATCCAAAATATACAAAGAACTCATACGACTTAATAATAACAAAAACAACAACAAAAACACCTGTTAGAATAGCTGCTATCAATAGGACAAGTAATAACAAATGTTGGAAAGGATGCGAAGAAAAAGGAACCCTTACACACTGCTAGTGGGATTGCAAATTGGTACAGCCACTATGGAAAACAGTATGGAGATTCCTCAAAAAACTGAGAATTGATCTACCATGTGATCCGGCAATCCTTCTAACTGGGTATTTACCCCAAAGACTTGAAAACTCATATCCAAAAATATATTTGCATACCGATATTCATAGCAGCATTATTCACAGTGGCCAGGACATGGAAGCAACCGATGTGTCCTACGATAGATGATTGGCTAAAGAAGCTGTTGTGGTACATATATACAATGGAATATTACTCAGCCATAAGAAGAGATGAAATACTGCCATTTGCGACAACATAGATGGACCTCGAAATAATCATGCTAAGCAAAATAAGCCAGATAGAAAAAGTTGAAAAATCACATGATATCAATTATATGTGGGATATAAACCTAAAAGCAACAAATGAACAGGACAAAAAACAGACTCATGGACATGGACTATAGATTAGTGGTTATAAGAGGGTAGGGGGTGGGGGGAAAGGGGTAGGTGGGGTAAAGGGAGTTAAATACAGGGGTTTGGGGGAGAGCAAAGTGGTTAAAAGGGATCAAATATATGGTAGCTGAAGGAAACTGGACTTTGGGTGGTAAACACATAATAGAATATACAATCGTCAAATTATAATGTATACCTGAAAATTATATAATTGTATTAATCAATGTTACCCAATAAACTTAATAAAAAATAAATAAATAAACTCTCATACTTCCCCTGTGATTATATTAAAATATATTGTAAAGGCAAGAGAATGGGTCTATTACAAGCTTTAAGGTCCCTTGGATTTCCTTATTTAGAACTGAACATTGCTTTAGCAGATTTTGGGCAACATGACTTCCTGCTGCATTTCCTCCATTCCTAGGTAGCCTCGGAATGGAGGCAAAAAAAAAAAGGCAGCTGTGTACCTCTTCTCACCCTCCCCTCAATTTAAGATACATCAACGTATAAGAAGTTAGAGCCTTCAAGATCTCAGCTGTGGATTTGGTACACACAGGGCAAGACTTGACACTGCTGACAGTAAAAGACAAGCACAAATGTGGAAATCATGTCAGTTTGTTGTTTAACAAACAATTGAAAATTCATCTTGTAGAATCCTGAACATATTTAGATGTGGTTTATGCCTGATGATGAGCCCCCCTCCACTGATCTGCCTGCGTAACGTTATCTTTTCTACTGTGACCTGCATCCTAAGTTCCCTAAATAAATATCTTTACCTCTCCCCTAGGTCACTTGAAGAGGCTTTCAGATAAGACAAGAAGCCATTCTACTGTGAGAGTCTTGGGCTCAAGCCACTTGTCAGGTCTTTATATAATTTCCCTGTGTTTTTAGGGAGCTCTGTGCTTCCCCTCCTAAAAATCTGTAGCAATGATTTCCATCACAGTGTTGAGGCAGGACAGGGTCAAGCCAGGGCAAAAATGCTGCCTCTCCTACTGGCACCTATCTCCCCCTTTCTTTGACACAGAACTTCAGAGCTGGAAAGAACCTTGGAGAGTGACTCTTCCAGTCCTCTCTTGTAACAGCCTGGGAGAATGTGGCCCAGCTAGACTTACTTTCCCAATGTTGCCCAGTTAGTAACCAGCACCCTAGAATGGAAAGTCTTAGCTTCAGTTTCAGTCCTGTACTCTGCTAGGCCCTTTTCAACAGAACATTCTGTTTCTAGTTTTGCAGAAAAAATCAGGAAGGCAACAGTCTAAATGCAGGCAGGGGCTTGTTACCATTTTGAATGGTCACTGACTAACCTCTTAGGATATCAATTCCAGCCACAGCTGCTGACTGGAACCACCCACCATTACTCATATTACCTAAACCTGGGAGAGAGGAAACCGCTGCTTCTCGTCTTATTTCTTGCCCTAGAAAGGTTCTAGCTAATTCCATTGATACAGTTATGCTGGCTCTTCCATGAAAATTTTTGCTGCTGCTTTGTGGAGTCCTCACTCCTTCAGAAATAGTAATCAAATGTACAGATTTCTACTCTGAACTTAGGTTCAAGGAGTACATGTTATGCATGTACTTCTCTCCTTTTTGTTATTTAATTGCTATTATATAATTCAAGGGTGACTAATGTTCTTTCATTTAATCAGGTGCGCTTTTACTATATTTTTGTGAATTCCTGTTACAGGACTTTGTATGAGGTTTTGTAGATAGGCCCAAGTTCACTTTAAAGTACTCCTCAGGTTAGTTGGCTGAGGTCCATTGGACTTGGCTGACTGCTAAGAAGATTTGTGGGAGGACCATTTGAAAGCGCCTCTTTCTCCAAGGTATATCAAACAAACAAACTTAATTTCTAGAAATGAGGATGAAAGATCTAACTGCTACAGTCAAATCTACCTGTAATTTCTCCAAAAACTCAGTCTGTTATTTTAACCCTCTTTGGCTGACAAATGCTTGCTGCTGCTGCTGCTGCTGCTGCTGCTGCTGCTTTGTTTCTTCTCTCCTTCTCTCTCTCTCTCTCTCTCTCTCTCTCTTTTAAAGAAAACTTATAAACCAAATCACCCTAGTGACCTTGGCCTTATAAAACTTCTCAACTCTTTCCAGTAAGGAAACTGTTGAAAAGTTTCTCTGAAGGTAGTCTAAACAATTTCAGATGAAAAGAACTAAAAATACTTTAAAGCTTCTTAAACTTTAATTTTAGCACAAGTGCTATTATTGCTGTGGTTATTAATGTCTTATGAAATTTTCAAAGAGTAATTTGTCTTGTGGCTATATTTTCTTTTGTGGATGGGGAAAGACAATGAATAAACCTTTTCAAAGTGGTTAAATGAAAACTGGTGGCTTTTTCCTAAATTAATTCCAATGCTTGGGTAGACAGCTTTGCCTTTGTCTCCTAATTCTTTAGTTACTAAAGGTTTAAAGGTATTTACCCATATGAACTAGCTCACAGAGAGTGTTACAACTGGTAACCTGCAGAGATGGCTGTGGACTCACAGTTATCATCTTCTTCTTCCTCTTCCAGCCATTCCAACCTCTTTGTAAAGCCATTAATTTCAAACCAAGAGAAAAAGGTTATCAGTGACAGATACTCCTCATAAACAAAGCCCCATGGTGAGATGACCAAAAGCAAAAAAAGTAGACAGATAATTCTTTAGGGCTATCTCCCAATTTTCTTTAGCTTGAATTTCCTTTACGTTCACTGTAGACTTCCTGGAAGTAACGGGCTCCTAAAGCATTTTGTGTTTTCGTAAGAAAAATGATGTGTTGCTATTTTACCAAGAGAAATGGCCGGTTTTTAGAAGGGGGTAGGGTTTCCCCACTTATCACTTACTGAACTGCTCTGGACAGGGAGCAGGGGGATCACCCAAGCTGTCAGTGTCTCTCAGAAATTCACAAATAGGAGTGGAATATTGGTCTGCCACCCCAGGCTAACACATGGCTGGTTAAAAGAGAGATAGTTTCGGTTTGGTTTGGTTTTTGTTGGTTACTGTCCTTAAGCTTAGAGCAGCAGTTCTCCTGCCTGGCTGGGCCTCGGAATCACCTGTGTAGCAAGGTCCAGGCCCACCACAGACCTCCTGAAGCAGAGCCACATTTTAGGAATCCAGTGTGGGACAGACACAAAATGTATTTTGGTTCTAATGAGATTTTCTGATGCTGTGTTTCATCTCAATGTTTGAGTAGAAGGTCGGTTGAGGTAGTTTTAAAGGAATAAGCTTTTAGAAATATACATTGGAAAAAATGTTTAGACACCATGCTATTAATCTTTTGTATTTATGGTCAGGAATGGAGAAATTGCCTTTAAAATTAGGAATTATAAAGAGAAAGTTTCCCATGCTTTCAAAAACTTATAAATAATATAAAATTCTTTAAAAATTGTTTCAGAAAAAATATATTCTTGTGTTGAGACCAGAGTTTAAGAAAGCAGGTTATGGAAAGAAAAATCCGTCCTGCCCCATCATATGAATTTCCAAAATTATTTCTCAAGCTAAAAATTACAATGGAAAAGATTTCACAACCTTGAGTGTGATCATCCTTCTCTGATTTCTTAAATTTTCCAGTGAGGGAAATGCTAAAGTTTAAGTTACCATTTATATAGACAACTTACGTAATAGAACTTAAAACTGAGCATTAGACTACACCATGTACACATAACATCATTGCTATCTTCAGGGAAACAAGATTCTAAACCTACATGGGAAAATACATTTTTTAATGCTATATTGATTCCAATTTTATATAACAACGACAACAAAAAAAACTGGAGGAAAATATAACAAAACATTAACAGTGGTTATATCTAGATTGTGGGGCTATAGATTACCTAACATTTTTTCTTCTTTATATTGTTCTGATCTTTCACATTTATTAGTTTGAAATTAGAAAAAAAAAATTTTAAGACATCCTTTATCAGACCAATGGTCCACCTTCCCCAGAACTTAATCTGATTATTGGTACCAAATTACATTTTTAGGATAAGCATGGGAGTTGTTTTCTATCAAGTCTACCGAGATGATTAGGAAGTAAACATTTTCATTTTCCACTCAAAGATCATTAGGTATAAAAGGATATATGTAAAGTACATGTAAGTTATGAAGCATAAGTTAAATAAACACTGGTGCACCCCACCCAATTTAAAAATTAAATTATTACCAATTGGTAATTTAATTAAATTACCAATTAAATTATTACCAATTATTACCAATTTTTATTAATAATTTAATAAAAATTAAATTATTACCAAATTATTACAAAATACAATATATTGTATTTCCTTCCCAATCCCACTCTCTGACTTATCTGCCTCCAGAGGAAACCAAGATTCTAATTTTTGTATTAATCATTCTTTTGCTTTTAAAATTAGTTCTATCACATATGTATGGCTTCCTAAAAGAATGTCTTTTTTTAGTTTTGTATATTTTTGAGATGTATAAAAATGATATCACTATATATAATTCTTCTGTAAATTACTTCTTTCATCAATATGCTTCCATGATTCATCTATATTTCTGCATTTAGAGAAGTTTATCCATATTTAGTGCTGTTTCCATATTTAGTGCTGTTTCCTTTGTGAATATACTATACTTTATTTATGTCTTTTTTTGTTGATGGATACTTGGATTGTTTCCAGTTTTTGTTATGATGAGCATTGCCTTGCTGGACATTCTTGTTTATGCCTCTGAAGTACATCTAGGAGGGATTCTCTAGGGCATATGCAGGGAGTGGAACTGGTCATAAGCTATGTGACTATTAACTTTACAACATAATATTAACTTGTTTTCCAAAGTTGTTGAACAAAACTACATTCCTACTAGCAATGTATTGTATTTCTTTTGCTTTGCTTCTTCATTAATACTTGTATTGCCAAACTTTTAATTTTTGCCATTATTTTTATATATTCTTGTTATCCACGAATAATATCTAAACCTTCTTGAAGCTATTTATGTTTTCAGCCTGTTAAACTTCTTGGGGCTAAAAGGTTCCATATGTTTACTGTTTACTGTGTAAAGGTATTTCCTGTTCCAGCCCAGAAGGAGATTTGAGGTATTTTTTGAGAGTTTAGACTGTCTCCAGGCTAGCTTGTTATTTCCATTGGTCATCAAGAACAATACAAAAGATATATGGAAAACTAATTACAGCTGACCTTGTCTGTATTATGCTGAAAATGTTATTATTTTCCCTTCTATAGTGCTCCTGGGAGTCAGAACTTGATTCTGCACTTTTAAAAATTTGTTAACTGTATTGATTATTTGCACCTGCCAAAAGTGAATATCAAAGTCTCCAAATAAAAGCCACAGAAATGAATTTTAAATGATCGAATAAAGAAGAAGAAAGGATGTAGGATAGACAGGAAGTATAAAAGAGACTATTAGGCTGTGAGTTTAAAATAGGATATAAACATGTAACATTGAATAATGTGCTCAAGTGTTTGGACTGCAATACCATGATCACGGGGTGCTGAGCTGTGGTTTAAAAAGCAGGTTCGTATTAGCTCTTTTAGTTTCCCTCTCAAGACTTTGTTAGAAATCAGAATGCAACTAGCCCTGTTTTGTGGTCAAGAAAGTTTAACTAACTTGTCTACAACATCAGAGGAAGACTTGGAATTCTACTTTTTATTCTAGCTATAGCAGGAAAGGAAGTTTGTGATGTCATGAGCATGATGATTGACTTATACCTACAAAATACTATATATTCTCCTTATGCTCTATTGATGTCAGAAATTCCAAGATAATACTGAATCACATATTTGGATCATTGAGCTCTAATTTTAGTCATCCATCACCTGTCACTTTCACGAGAGATTGGGCCTGGAGTCTGCAGGTCTTTCTCAGTGTGGGCCAGCCCATTGCTGAGCTACTGTGATCTCTCCAGCCTCATTTCCTTAGCTGTTGCTGCAGCCTTCTTGCAGACCTCCACACAGCTCCTGAGAAAGCCCTAGTGTCTGCTTGTCTCACACACACACACACACACACACACACACACACACACAACAGAGATAATGTAATCACCCCTTTCAAGTTTTGTTCTGACTCCATATTTTGAGGTGCAGATAAATTGGGGAAATATGTTCACGTTTGTCCAGTAAGACCTGAGCTCTTAATTTTTGACTCAGTATAACAGCAACAGGCTTATAGAACCATCTGCTAGCTCACAATGACGAGCACACTCTTTCCAGAACATGCTGCACTTGACTCATTGAAGCAGGAAGACTGAGATGACAACTTGTACTTGAATTCGTGCCATTCCAACTCGTCACCAGTGACCATACCATTCCAAGTACCTCTTATTCCCCCAGGCGAAGTTGTCATGAGGTTGGTTTTTGGTGTTTCAGCCCTGTTCTAGGTTATCTCTCAGGAGAATCTTTTTTTAAGTTCTGCATATCTGATGCGCACTTTATATGTGTTCTGTGTAGTTGCTAAACCAGATAATTGCTTTCCAGTTCCTCCTCTTTAGATTTGCTTTCCTCTTGCCTTAGAAGCCCCCTGTTTCAGGAAACTTAAACCCAACAGAATTAAGAGCAAAATGAAATTTGAGTTAATGTAGTAAAGAGGTCAAATAATTAGAAGTCCTGAATATTAATCATTTAAAATGTCACTTTGCTGAACCTCCATTTCTCTCATGTGAAAAAAGAATATGATGACACAAACCTTTGCCTAGCTCACAGCTTTGTTGTAAAGGTCCTATGTTATTGTAAGGAAAGTGTTTCTAAACTGTATGTAAAGTGCTTGCTTACAGAGGATATTGTTCTTTAAATGAGCGTGGGCTAGCCATTCAGTGGGGCATCTCCTAGATGGCAAACTGGTAAGAACAGTTTATAAGTTTCACTCTTTCAGGTTTATAATCTATTTTTTCAATCTTTCTAGAATGGTAAAGCACAATGGTTGAAATCAGAACCTTTTTTATAAATTCAAATGCTGTATATATTGCTTCATCAGAAGATGTATCCCTGGATGGCACTTAAGACTAACAAGGTCGGGGGGAGTGAAATGTCATATCTAAGCATGTTTTCTCATCAGCGCATCTATATTGTGCATTGATTTGACCTCAGTTGTTGGTATTTCATTAAAATAATGGTTTCTTTGCTCATTCCTCCATACCACTCCCCAATCTATCCTTTACTCTCATCTATTAATGAGGAAGCATTAATAGGAAAGATGAGTAGTGAGAAAGGTAAAAATAAACAGGAACAAATACTCTATGAATTGGTAGCTAGATTTTTCTAAGCTGTCTTGGCTTATGAAAATAATGACCAAGTGAAATTGTTTTGAAGTAATTTGTTCACGTGCTTGTCTTCTCCACTAAATTATATGCTCTCCTGTGGGGGCTATGCCATCTCTTATCCAATTATATCTGTCCAGCAATTCATTAGAAATATTTGGCACTTAATAAGTAGGTACTTATTAAATGTCTATTAAACCGAACTTAACTGATGTGGCATGACTAGATTTAGGACATAATTTAGGAAGACACTGCTCTGCATTTTCAACAACCAGAACTGGCGATGTTCAAAACAAAAATATAACATTGGAAAAAATAATTTTCCAGCCTTTTAATATATTTTGGTCCTCACTGCCCCAAACAGCACAGAGGTGATTCATATTTTTGAACTGAATACAGAAACCTCACCCCTGTTATAACAATAACAACATATTTATTAAGTACTATGTACCAGGCACAATCCTAAATGTCTCAGATGCATTAACTCATTTGATCATCAGAGGAACCAACATTCTGTGATAGGCACTCTTATTGTCTCCATTTTACACGTGTGGAAACTAATACAGATGGAAACTTAAATACCTTTCCCAAGGAGATGTATATAACTTTCCCCAAATGTAAATCTAGTGAGTAGCAGAGTAGGGTTAAAACTCAGAAAGTCTAGCTTTCACATCCATGTCCTTAACTACATTTCCTCTTTGCATTGAGTAACAATGTAGAGAGAAGAGCCTTGCTGGGTAGTTGTGGAAAGAGGGGCAGTAAAACTAGGTGATGTCCCCTGGGACAGGAGTAAGGTGGCATCCTGTGTCTGCTCTGGTTCCCCTGATGGGTGGGGCTAGTCTGGAAGTAGTGCCTCCCTCCCTGTGGCATGTTTCTTAACCTTGGTGGCCAGACACAGCTCTGACCCAACTAAATGGATTAGCCAGTGATTTCAGGTAATATCACCAGCACCACCAGCCAGGCTGGATTTCTTTCCACACATGCTCTTCTTTAACTGGTACAGATATAATTGAAAGATGACATTATGTGAATAACATAGTATAATGTTATATACAATGAGAAGAAGTTACAGAATCTGATAGAATGAAATAGAAAGGTTGGCTTCAACCAGACCAGCTGGATCTTAGTGGCTGTTACTTGATCCCTAGATATACATAGTTTGGTTGAATTGATTAAGGAACCTCCTGAAACTGTTGTTGGAATAAGTCTCTCAATGGTCCAGAATTTCTACAGCCACTTATAGAAAATAGCAAGATATTATGAAAAGCTTTGGAGAGGAAGTTGTCTGTAAATGGCTTCCAGCAGTAAATTAATCATTAATTAACCCCAGACATATTATTCTTTGTATACACACTGAGTTCTTTTTATTTTATAGCTCAATTTATGTTCTAATTCAAAGTTTTATATATGGAAATATAAGGAAATGGTGAAAGACAATAAAACTTTAGGCTTCTTTTTTGAGTGTGCTGTGAAATAAATGGAGTATTTAGTCCACTTTCTTAGAAATAAATGGGCAAATGAAAGAGAGCAATCTCATTTCCATAATCTCCTTACAGGAGATCTCCATATTGTAAACAGGTTGCTTTTCCAAAGATCTATCTCTATGATGATCATTTTGAATACAGAAAAAGTTTTTCTCTAGAGAATACATTATAAATTGTAGATAGAATCTCGGGCTAATACACAAAAAGGGAGCATAACTAAAATGCTACATATGTGTTACTGAAAAAAAAGTAGAAAATAATCTTGTTGAATAACCTAGTAATATTTAATAAGAAATCATTTCATTTTGAAAGTACTTAAGAAAAAGCAGTTTTAATTAAAATTTGGCTTAGAGAAATGAGATTTTGGTGCAGATATTGAAGGGGTTTTCAGGGAATCTTTGAGGATGTTAGAGAGTTATAGCACAACTCCAATGTATCCCAAGTGTACAGAATAGTCTCTGACATATTGTTGGGTGTGCAGTGAATATTTACTGACTGCATGTAGACTGAACTTTATTTTCACTTCAAAAAGTATGATTTCCTTTTATCTTATAAAAGCATAACAATTAGAGCTATATTTGTGTCATAGATGACATAGAGGGGATAGAGGAAGAGAGGAATGATGAAAAGTATTGATCTGAGAAGTAGGTTGTTTGAAAGAAAATTAATGAACAATAAAGATAAAAGCAGAGATTACTTCACGTGGTCTTCTCCTCCTCATCCTTCTACGCAAGGGACAAAGAAGGAGATAGGAGATTGTGTGCCTCAAATTTCCTGAGCCACCTACCAAGCAGCACTGTCAGACAAGAACAGTTTAGTTACTATCCAGAGCTCTTTGTAGGTGGGAAGAGAAAAAGAGAAGCAGAAACAAAGTTCTTTTGAGCATATAGTATTGGTTACAGAGGGAATGTTTGTATATCTTCAAAGCATAAATTATATGTAGAGGATACATTTTAAATCCTCATTACAAAATGAAAATACTAAACTGGTATGGAGTAATGGAGCACTGGGCAAGGAGTCAGTCCTGAATTTCAGTTTTCACTCCTCTACTTCATAGTCACATGATCATGGCTGAAGTTTTTAAACTAATCTGAAATGTAGTTCTCTTCTCTGTAAAATGTAACTGAAAACTTCTTTCCGGTCTATTTACTGCAGTTGTGATCCAGTGACCACATGAAACAACTTAGAAAACTAAAATAGCATACTCATTTCCAGAAGTGTTATATTATTTCTACATCCAGAAAAGTGAAGACATTGGGCCAGATGATCTCTGAGATCATTTCTCCTCTAAAATGTTGACGATCAGAATGGCCTGAGTTTTAAATCATCTTGTTGTTCCTCATCAGCAGATTACTGATGTTACTGACCCGAGAAAGGAGAGGACAGTGGTCCATTCTAGGCTATGTCCCTGATTTGCCAAACACTTTGTGCTGAGTTTCTACTTCAAAGGACAACTGAGGAGCCCATGAAACATTGTGAACCAAGGTGCTTTTTAATTTTTAGTCTATCTGTTAAATTGTTAAATGAACATGACCATATATAATTTGTCATCCAACCTGAAACGCAAGTGGAAAAGTGGGGCAGGGTGGGGGGAGGGGGCTATGAATAATTACAGTAAGACACCAGGCATACATCATGTAAAATGTTCAATCTCTCACTTAGATGTGAATAGTAAAAATGTTCCTGCTGAATTTAGGTATCTGTACTGCTCTCACAGACTAGCAAGATGCAGGTCTGTTAGATTCTTAGAGAACAGAACCACATATACCTAACCACAGTAAGAAACAGGAGGCTGTTTTTTGCTTTTTAGAAAGCATATTGTTTTAGTTCTGTGGTTAAAGGTGAGAGGATACATTATAGTTTCAAATTTCATGACCTTTCGCTTTTATTGCAGTTTGAATATGTAGGGTAGAGATTTGTCTGGTAGGATGAATAATGCTTGGGCCTCTGCCAGCTTTGGGTATTGTTAGCATGGTTGTGCTGATGCTTAGTAAGTGTGAATATCCTTTACATCTCATGCAGAGTTCAGTCCTATGATCAAATATAAACAAAGGAACAAAAACGGCGTGTTCCATGGAGCACAGCCATGTGCCGAGGGCTTTTCAAACTAGATAATACAGGAGGGGGTGACACTTGTAAAGTTAATTGAATTATCAGATCTCCTCTTTGAAAATGCTTAATGCCCTAATACAACAAGAAATTAGACAATAGATGTCTAGTATGGAAAAAAAAATCTCAATATTTTCTAAAGAAAACCATTAAACATAAAGAAAAATTTGCACTATTAAGCTAAGAAACAAATAAAAAGATCAACTTTTGGAACAGTTTCTGGAGAGAAAAAAATGGCACAAGTAAGTTTAAATGGCAGATAAATATTCTTTTTATGTTTTAGAGTATGTTATTAAGTTTTGGTCACCCATTTGTTTCCTAATTATATTTTATTTTGGAGAGCATTAATTAGATTAATAGACTGTAGGGTAGAGTGATGTGTGTGTGTTGCATAGAAGAGAGGGGGTTGCATAAAAACTTAAATGTTGATGATAAACATCACTCCAATATTTTAAAAATCTAATACAGATAAGCCACACAGACAACTGAGAATCAAGTAGGTAGAATTGTCATATTGCTCTATAGTCATTCAGTCACTTGAAAATGTTAAAAAATAGAGTTTCATTAGGGCTGTTCATTTGTGATTCTGGGGACATATCATCATGATTTATTTTTTTTTTAAATGTCTGCTGGGTTCTGTAATATTTTTGCCCGATCCCTAATTACATAGTAAATAGTTAGAGACCTTCATGATATTGCATGCGCAAGATCAGTAAGTGATTAGGCTGCCCTTTGATAGGCCGCTGTGACCTACCTAATGCAAGCAGGCATAATGTCCTTAGGTTGTTTGTACATTGTAAAATGTACAGAAAAGACTCTTTGAGAGAATGAAATTATCTCTTTGCACAAATATACTTGAATCAATTTTTATTTTTTATGATCCAATTACCATTTGCATTTTATGACTGTAATTAAGTAATGGATAAAATGACACACACCTGATACTTTGTAGAGCTCCAAATTATGCCAAAGTCCAACTATACATGCTGCTTGTTGCCATGCGACTCAATTATATGGGCTTTATTTTCCCCCAGTTGAGTTGTTTTTATGAACTGGTGTTTAGCTAGTGAGACAGAGCCTGTGTGGCTTTAGCCTACTTATTAACACCACAAAATTATTGAAAAGGACAGATATCCCTGAAAGTCTCACTCAGGGGATAACTGAACCTATAATAGATTGTTTCGCTGCACATCAGACATATTGCTGCAGAAAAAGGCTGGATGGTGCCTCAGAAGACCCACACTCTCCTTCCAGCAATATCACTTAAATCTCTAAATGACTTTAGACAACTCACTTAATTGCTTTGAATCGTCATTTCTTCAACTACAATTGAAGCTATAATCCTACCCCTACCTATCTCACAGGGTTGCTGTGGTGTTCAATGAGATGGATTATGTTTGAGTAGCCCTATAAATTATAAACACTATACAAATACAAGGAACCATTATTAACATTCTAAGCCAGCTTTCCCAGTGATGCATGCTGATCAACCAAATGACATCAGATCTTGCAATCATTAAAATAGGGAAACATTTTAAAAATTTCACTCAACCTTATAACTACTAACATTTCTTAGAATATTTTATTTGCTTTACCCAGGTATTCAATAACTATTATGGAGAACTGACATGCTTCTAAAACCAAGTGGCCCAAGTTTAAGAAAATGACATTAAGAAGGGGAGATTATGAACAATCTCACTCTTTAAGTTCTAGAAAATTATTAAACTTATAAAAGTGTTAGTAAAGTACTGAGGAATTCAGAGAGGCTTCTAAATGGAATACTAGATTAGAACTTGTGATGTCATGTGTTTCCATTTTCATGACAATTCAATATTCTATATTGCTTAAAGAAAACATAGGCCACCTTGCCCACCTCTTTTCCTTCCCCTGTATTCCATCAAACAGATCTAAAGGGTAGTTGAGTATACATATGAGTATTTGTGAGAATTGGAGGCAGCAGAAATGTTCAACACTAGAGTATTAAGTAAGCAAAGTGTTTATATAAATAGCAGACTATTAAAAACCAGTTAGAAATAATGTATTAGAAATAGAGATATAACCAACAGCATAGGTAGATCTTAATAATATGGTGTTGAGTTGAAAGAGAAAGAGGAGAGTAGGAGAGGAGAAATAGATTGAGATGTAAAACTTAAGAAGGGCCTTGTGTGTACTATGAATTAAGGAATATGTTGACTCAACATAAGCCTAAAGACGCCCCCCCCCAAAAAAAGACTTTAAAAATTAAAAGATTGTTGGACTGCCCCATCTATCAGAGCTTGCCTGTGTAATGCCTTCCAATGTATTTTTTGCATGAGAGAGAAATGGTTCATAGCTCACTTAATACCCTTCATGCTGCAGCCTGCATGAATCTTGGACTTGTTTTTTTTCCTCAAAGGGCAAGGTGAATAGCTGGCCATTGACCTCGGTGACCACCTTCCATCCTTTTCCACACCACCACCAGATGGTTTTCTAGCCTTCTCTTCTCCAAGTTACATAACATCATATTCTCTTGCTAGTCCTTATATATTTGATTTTATTATTATTTAGTCACCTAAGAGCTCTTTTGAGCTAGTTCCAAAGATTGTCCTCCCTTTAAAATTGTGGAACCTTCAACCAGGTACAATGATAATGAAAATAGGAGATGACCTCTCGCTTTCTTTACTCCTGCTTCATAAAAGCCATCTCCAAAAGGTGCTATTCTATTCCTTAGGAAGAGGGTGAAGAATAGCTAATAAAATGATAGATACTTCCAGGCATAAGTTATTGAATTAAAGTTTTTTTCTAAAACAGATTTCACTCCTAAGTACCAGTAGACTAAAAATTTGGAAAGAAGTGAGGGGATATAAGAGCTAGCTAGGAAAGATTGCTTATGTAAGTTTTCTTAGGGAGAAATCACACAGGAAGGAAATGAAAATAACATCAACAAAGACTGGATTATCTAAGCAGATTTGTCATGTCCTTAAGAATTCCAGGAAACTTCCACAGTAATCCGTCTAGATCCAAATAGCTAGAGTGACTGCCATTAGCTTCCTGCCCAGTGTACACTAAGAGATTAGAATTGATCAATGTCTGCCTTAGGTTGTTTGTGTTTTTGTTTTTAACATAAAGGGATAGAGTAGTTCTGAAAGATCAGGCAAGGCTTTCATGTTTGGTCACATTTCAGTAAAACTACCAGAAGCAAATTACAGGAAATTATATGAGGTTGGGTAAAAATTAACTCCTCTACTTTTAAAAGAGCTTCTATCACTGTCTAAATATGGCTATAAGTTAACATTAGAACCTGAAGCAAATAGAGTAACTTGACCTTGTGATGAACAATTCCTTGAACCCCCAGCATTCCTACTGAACCTCTTTTTGGCAAGCCAATATAAATATACCTGCTCTCCATGTAGGCAGGATGGATACAATGCTTCCCACAGGGAACCCAAGTCATTGGGAGAGTGAGTGATTTGGCAGAAATGCCAGAATGAGACGTGAGCAGGCCTGGGTTCCAGAGTCGACTACCAACGAATGCTAAATCCTAAAATTTAGGGCAACTCACTTTACTCTCTTGTGCTTTCGTGAATTGTATTCATAGGAGACCACATAGTTTATTGCTCAGGACAGGTATTTTTGAGAATGAAAGCAGGTGCCATTAATAATCCACGAGGGCAACTAATCTTTTGGGCTCCCTCTTGCTTTAAAATTCCATTACAGCTGAATTAGAGCTGAAAATAAAACCTGGGTTTCTGATCACCAGACCTGTGCTCTGCTCCCCAAGCCAAGCGATCTCTGCCAGGACTTATCTCCACGGGACTTCTGTGGAAGGGTATTGAACATAAAGATCGATTAAGGCACTTTCCCAGCACATAAACAGGAAAAGCCGAACTGCACCTGCTTGATCATGTACTCACATGCCCCAAAACACACGTGTCCAGAACCAACAGCACTGGACGGCCAAATCCATATCAGGGTCACTAAAAGGCAGGGGTGGCCAAGAGAGCCGGGGCCAAGATGAGAGCAGATGCATCCTCACTTTACCCACTGCTATATCAGGAGACTCTCTACTATTTGCAGCCTCAAGCCTATTCTCCACCAGCTCACCTGAGGTGGGCAGACAGGATGGGTGTGGTCCAGGGGCTGCCTTGGGATCCTCAGGTGTTGGTCTTTAAATGAGCAGGTTAGTACTTTATAAACCACTCTAGGCCACAGGCCACCCTTCTGCCAACAATTTAATTTTTGCATAGCCCTGTCCCCATACCCAGTCACCTAGCTTTTTAAAAGTTTAAGGCAGCCATCAACAATTTCTAAAAATTAATCCAAGTTAGGTTATGACACAGCCTTTAAAAATGTCCAAGTGAACTAAGCCATCTACACTGAGAGAATTTTGAAAGAAAAGTGATGGGAAAAAGTGTTCAAAGAAAAGTCATCCAAAGAAGGCAGAAATTCTGTCACTGTTATACAAAACATTTTTACTAACTGTGCAAACCTATCATTCATTTTTTAAAATTATTATTATTATTATTATTATTATTATTATTATTTTGGTGAACCTTCAAATGGCAAGAAGAACCATTTGGATTCCAAATGGCAGCATTAAACCAGCACTGGCCACGACCCTGATGTCAACAGCCTAATCCTTTTCCCCAGAGCTTGAATCTCCTGTCTTCTGGTCTCCTGGGGCTCAGGGTGGCGCTTACCTTCCCTCTCCCCTCCTCACTGCTACTCTCACCACTGAAGACTCTGTGCCCTCTGACTGTCCAGTTGCCATGCCACCTGCAGATTCTGCTTCCCACCTAGCCACACCCCTCTTCAGGGACAGGACATGCCACAGGCAGCTGCCACTTGCTAACAGGAGCTGCAGCAATCTCAGCTCTCCCAGTGGAAGAAAGGGCTGTCAAAGTTCCAGAGTCACAGGAACTGAGGGGGCCTCCTGCCCCAGGCTACAGGACTGGGTCCCTAAGGAAGGAGCTCCCTTGGGCAAACTGCTCTGCCAGTGGCAGCCTTGCACTCCAGAGAAGGAACAAGGTAATATTTATAAAGCCCTGTGAGCAGAATTTCTTGACATTTTATCTTTACCATAGTGACCTTAAGGCAGCTGGCTCTCCATTTTTCAGAAAGAAAAACAAAACGAAGCTCCCTCCAATGAAAACAAATGCATTTAACAAAAAAAAAAAAAAAAAAACTGATTCAGAAAAAAAAAATATCTCTCAGGGTCCACAGTCTGTAGGGAATTCTCTATGGATGTGATTTGAGGAATTCTACTGAAAACCCCCAGTACTGGTATGTTATCCCCCAGGAAGTTGCTTAGAATACTAACCAGTAGTGACTACAAATTTTGCCTGAAACTTTGATTCTCCTAAATGCCCAGAATGGTAATTGTATTTATATAACATTTCAAAGAACTCCCAGATACATTACCTTGCTGGAACCTACTTAATATACCAGGGAGGAATAGAACTCATTAAACAATTATTGTCTGTTAACATCATAACTGTAATTAGTTTTCCAGCGATGAGTAAGCAAAACTTTGAGGAGATGAGACCCCAGAAACTGGGCACATTTAGATTGGAGGAGAGATGGGAAACCATCTACAATACGGCCAGCTGGCCCAGGCACCCAGCGGAGAATCCCTGTACCCACCTTACAGGTGCCAAAGTGAAGAACAAACAGAAAGAACGGAAGCCACAAAGACGAACCCTACCTACTCGTGCTTCTGCCAGGGCCGACCTGGAAATCACCATGAAAAGACCCTGTAGTGCCAAATAGGCTCAAACCAATGCCGAGAACTCACACTAGGTCCTGAAGGAAGAACTTGGCTGTCCCCCAGAGCAGAGTGCCTGTGCAACTGCTGCTATTCTTTTTAATAATTATAATCCTCTGGCTTATACTAGATATTATATAGGGAACAAAAGGAAGCTTAGTTTTGAAACATCCCTCCTCACCATCCCTTCTCACACATCAGCACTATCTTTAAATAGCATACCTTTGAGGCTCTGAGTAATTCCTCGCACTGGCCACCCGAGTACTGGATTCCAAGGATGTGTTTGAAACACTCTGGATGCCCTGTCCTAGCTAGAGCTGGAAGTATGGTTTTTGAGGACCTGGAAGTGACAGTACAGGGCCCCTCTTCCTCTAAGGTCCTACTGCTGTCCTTCCTGGGTCCTGGGGCATGGTGGTCCTGTGGCCAGGGGAAGACCCCCCTCTCTCTGGGCCTCACTATCCTTATGAGTTTCACTGGTTTTCCCCCCTGGCTGAAAATCAGAATCACGTGGGAAGTTTTAAAAACCAATGCCAGAGCACACATCCCGGAGTTCTGACTTAATTGGCTGGGGTGGGGCCCAGACCCTGGTATTTTTATAAACAGTTCTCCAGGTCTGAAACGAAGTTAGGTCTCTGGGACCCTCCCAGTTCTACAAAAGTCCACAGTCCTGATGGTTTGGTCTTCTACTTCGGTGGTCTTCAATCCTTTGGGTACCAGGGACCGGTGCTCCTATGAGAATCTAATGCCTGATGATCTGAGGCAGAGCTGAGGCAGTGACGCTAGCGCTGGGGAGCGGCTGCAAATACAGGTGAAGCTTTGCTCGCCTTCCGCTCACCTCCTGCTGTGCGACTTGGTTCCTAACAGGCCACAGATCAGAATCGGTCTGTGGCCCAGGGGTTGGGAACCCCTGCTCTACTTTACATACTGAATTAATTTTTTTTCCAGACATACCCATTTTTTATTTTCAATATGTTGTGTAAGCCGATTTTTCAAAATGGTTTTAATTATTAAAAAAAAGATAAATTGTTATTTGTTGGCATATAATTGGCATATAACACTGCACATGTCTAAAGTATACAATCTAATAAATTTTCACATATAAGAAATGGTTACCACAATCACAGTAGTGAACATATCCATCACCCCTGAAGTCTTCTGTGCCCCTTGGTAATCCCTCCAACCCTCTTCTCCCTGCTCCCCTTCCACACATAACAACTGATCTGCTTTCTGTTACTAAAGATTAGTTTGCATTTTCTATAGTTTTATACCAATGGAATCACACACTATGTACTCTTTTCTGCCTAGCGTCTTATTAGTTATGTCCTTGTATTTTAGATTTCAAGCTCTTTGAGAACAGGAGCCATCTTTTATTTCTTTCCTCTTCCTCCAGCCCCCAACTTATCTTTGTTTAGAGAACCCCCTTAATCATTATTTTCTTGGGTGAAATCAGACCTTTATGACGTTACAACTGAGTTTCAATTTGGTGGCCAAGAAGTGCCTGCCATGTTAAAGATCTCAACTTCCCACGACTTCTCTGTAGATTCCATCAGCAGCTTCAGCTCAATTAAAAAAATAATGCATTAGCTTAAACCAGAAGTCTTCATTTAGGGTCATGGACTTCTAGGGATCCAGAAAATGAGCATCAAAATGTGTGTTGGGGCCAGAGGGATGGGGGAAAAACCTGCGAAAAGTTCTTGGCTTTTGCCAGATTCTTAATCTTAATCACAAGGTTCTTGACCCAAAGGAGGAACCATGGCATTAACGTTGTGCTTCACCCCTTATTACGTTCCTACATGCATTTTGTGAATATGACATCTAATTATAAATTCTCCACTATCTGCTCCCCTTTCTCCTTTTTTCCCTCCTCCCCAATACTTTTATTTTGTTCTTTGCCTGCTCTGGTTATACTAACTCTTCTTAACTAAATACACTTCAGACCTTGTCACATGAAGTGCTACTTCATGGGAACTTTTTGCATTCCTCGTCTCTTTAAAATTATCTCGCCTAAGCTATGTGGTATGTTGTGCCTTTTTATTCAATAATTCTCATTCCACTTTACTTAACAGTTTACCTGGATATCTGGACACCATTGTGCTCCAATATCACACACCTACATTTCCTCAAACCCCAGAGTACAGGATTCCTTTTCATCTTAAACAAGATCAGTGTTTTCACTGTCATAACTGATAAGTATTATAAGACCCAGAAGTAATAATAAATAGCACTACAAATTCACAATTGAGCCACCTCTATTCAATCCAGAGACACCTCCCTTCTCTACCTATGTAGTATACAAAAATATTTTTAACTGATATTATGTCTGATTTTAGACTGAGATGTAGAATAGCAATATTGGCTTCTAAATGATAAATTTGTATGCATCTGGCACAGTCATACAAGCACCAGTTTCAAAGTGCCTTTCAGAGATAGGAGAGAGCAAGAAAAACATATTACCTGCTGGCCAAAAGGCCAGCACAGACACCCCTTTGCTCCAAATCCACCTCAACCCCATGCACATTTGCAAGGATCTGATATCTTACACCTAGTAGCATTTTCTGGCTCTCTGCTTGGGACTCTTTCACCTCTATGGTTTCCAACAGAATAACAAATACAGTAACTATATCATCTCAGTTGTTTATACACAAAGTTTTTCCCTCTGCATTAAAGGCAAAGCTCTGAAAGTTACTTACGTGGAAGTGGCAAAGGCAAGCCCTGGATTCAGAAGCCAAGTTCTCTGATGCTAGCCTGCTTAAATAGCCGGGCTGACTGACGCAGGCTGTTGATAGCACGTTATTTATGCCTGTGAGTGCACACTCAAGCAAGGACCTGAAAAACCTGCAGTGTGGGCAGGAGGAAAACAACTGAAAGCATGCTGAGGTTACATCTCTCCTTGTTATTCAGGTTTGGTATTCAGGCGGTGACTTCTGAGAGTCTTGTGGAACTTTCTCGGCACTACCTTCTTTTTCTGATCTTTTTCTTAGCCAAGTGAGACTCTTCACCAAGATTGGATAAGAGGGATGCTGCCAAGAGAAGAAAGAAATACAGGACACTGGACCCTCGTGCCAAGTTTCTTATTTTGAATGAGCTTATAGTTAGATGTTTCCTCATTTCAAAGCATAGACTCAGTGAGGCTAATTTCACAGCTCTGGGGGCTGAGTGCCAAGCTAAGAGCCTGGACAATTGCCCAATCAATGAAAAGTTGTTTTCTTTTTCCAAGCACAGAATGTACAAATAAAGAATAGTTACAAGGGAGGTTCAGGCTTGGATGATACAATTTTAGCTAACCTTCAAAAACTTTTATAATTTCTTTCCCCCTGCAACTGTACTTTCCTCCCGATTACCCCTCCCCTTCCTTTGTTAATGAAATTCCTATCTAAGAATTGAAACATTCCCCATGAGAGCTCAAATAAAAAGCCAGTGTGTGAACGAGCCTGTGGGAAGACGCTCTCCAAGTGTGAGAGAGTGTTCAGTGGTTCGTGTGACCATCAGTGGAAATGTTTCTATGGGTGAGGGTATGTGTGTGGGTGTAGGGACCCAATTAGTCAATGTTTATCTGTATTTTGTAGCTGGATAGGGCAGTTAATAGTCAATTGCAGAACACTAAATGCATTAAGTAGCTATGATTTTGAGAAGATGAAGGAGGGGAGATAGAGTTTGGTAAGATTATTTACAGGAGTATCTGTGTGTATTTGTTGGTACATAGCACAGACTGCTAAGTGCTCCCAGATACACACATTCTATACTTTTCACTTCGCTGGAGAAAGAAAAAGCCCATTTGATTTTCTTGGGAACAGTGGTTGTGAAAGAAGAGCCGCAATCATTCAGAATATTTCTTTTGCCATTGGAAAAGGGAATAAATGGTTATAAAACATGTGTCAGGGAAAAGTAGAGACAGAGGACGTAGCCTACCCCAACCCTGGTTACCAAGAGGAATTCTTTTGTTTCCTGCCTAATTCATTGCCTAACTCTTGACTGTTCTATGGCCAAATCTGAATTCTTGCCTTTTAGATTTCTTGAATGCAGGGTTTATGTCTTGTTCATCTTTTGATACCCACAGTGCTTAGAACAAATTATGATCATCATATCATGGTCATCATCATTATCATGTAGAATCTAGAGAAACTGAGTATGTGCCAGGTTCTATGTAAAGCACTTTATAGTGAGTTTGTTTGTTTATTTAATCCTCAAAACTCTATGAGTTAGTTTTTTATTATTATCATTTTACGGATGAGGAAACCGCTGCTCAGAAAGATTAAATGATTTTCCCAAGGTCAGAGCATGGGGTAGAAGTGGAATTTCAATCCAGATCTATATGGTTCCAGAGTCTAGGTTTACATTCAGGACTAGTTTGAATCAATATTTAGAAAGTTGCCTAAGAATGTTTTATTTAGCTGTTTATCATCTATCTGTCTTCCATAATGTGACTTCCATGACCTTAATGACCTTGTCTACCTTATCCACTTCTGTGACTCCAGCACAGTATATGGCAGATGCTCAATAAATATGTGCTATTTGCTCAGTCTCTAAATTCCTTTGAAGGCTGTGTAACCCAACAGACAGAGGGGTCTGGCATTAGCAAAGTCTCATTTTGGTTTAGACACATTTCTTTTGCTCCTGCATAATATGTTGACTTCAAGCTATTTCTCTTTATCCAGTATATTATGGAGATGAAACTAAAAGTGGCAAAAACCATAAAGCATGTTTACATCACATAAGAACTCTGCAGGTATGTGGTTTCAGGTTACTCAGTGGTACAATGAGGTCACCAAGAAACCAGGCTTTTTCTATTTTTCATTCTGTAGCCCTCAGTATGACCGTGTTACCGCCCTCATTGTGGTAAGGTTGCTGCAGTAGGTCTGAATATCACATTCTTAAATAGAAATGTCCAAAGGCAAGTAGGATGGTACATGAATTTTCTCCTTAGTATCTCTTTGTTAAAGAGAAAAATTTTTCCAGAAACCACTCGTAGACTTCTGGTTACACCTCCTTGCTGAGAACTGGGTCAAATGGCCACCCCATTGTCTAAACCCATCATTTGCAAAGAGGAAATGAATCAGGTTGATCATGGTCCATCCCATGCGCCCCAGGGAAGGATCCACCTTCCCCAGACAAATTTCCCTGTTTTCTGAACAAAATCAGGATTCAGTTAACAGGGAAGAAGTAGAAAGTACTACCAACAGCCAATCCAAGAAATCTTTTAAAGTGTGATAACTTAAGCTGTGTTAGTCTTGGCGGTGGCTATTGGGTTTCACTGTACCAGTTCTCTATTCCGTGCACTTTTTTTTTAATAAGAAAAGCTCACTTTGGCTCTCAGCAAAATTAACACTATTTCAACAACCCACAATTAAGAGAAGTAGCTGGCCATAGTGATTTTTTTTCTATAAGTTTAGATCCTAGTTCTTTTTATCACTACTGATTTTCTGCATATCCAAGGAATAACAAATACACAATCTATTAGCCTCTTATCTTCTCCTATGTCAAATGGGATTGATGATATTGTTGATTTTTTTAAAACATAAGGTTAAAAAAAAGATTGCAAAACAGTCTGTAAGCTTTAAGACTCGTTTTCCTGCTCCTCCTCTTATCTGTTATATTTCAGGGGAATCCCATAAGCCCACATGTTTGCATCTGTATCTGCCTGGGACCTCCAGCTGCTTCCTGGGATGTATAAACCAGAAACATATGGCTGATACAGTAAGTCTCACATTGTTCTTTTCCTCCCGGTGGTTAGCAAATTTCAAATTGATACCTGCAGTTAGGTAATTATTTTCTTCCTTTTTATTATTTTAGGTATTTTTCTTGAAGTGGGCTTCAGTTACTCTCTTGCACATTGTCACAGATTAACAGAATTAAGATGAAGGATGAGGTGAGCTAGGTGCTACGCTCCACAAGTAAAGAGCAATGTCTGATAGAGGTAGGTGCTCAATAAGTGTTTGGTGAGTGACTGGAAGAATGGCAGAAAGGAGAGTATGGGTTTCTGAATCATGCAAACTTGGATTCAAGTCCTACTTCTGCCACTTACCATCTATATGTCCAGAGCAAGTTATATAACTGTTCCTAGACTCGGTTTCCTCATCTGCAAAATGGAAATAATGATACTTCTCTCACAGATTTGCTGTAAGGACTAGAGATAATATGTTAAGCACTTAGCATAATGCCTAGGACATAGTATACACTCATGAATGGTAGTGACTGTTAACAGTTACAACAAGAAGCCAGATTTTCCTTAATCATTTTTTGTGGAACTCACACATTTTTGTAAAACCCCCAAGTGCTACAGCAAACAAGGGTGTTTCTCAGAGCCACGGGGAGGACAGTGATATCTGGACAGTGGGGGCAACTATTTTCTTCTTGCCCAGATATGGAGATCACTGAAGTGCAGAGAGTCACTTTATGAATGGGGAGCATATGGAACCAAGCAATGGAGCAGAGAGACAAAAGCTATTCATTAGGGGACAAAAAAACTACCAAAAGCATTTAAGAAAATTCACCATGAAGGATATAAACCCCCAAGGGCTAAAATTGGACTTATAAAGAAGCAAATTAGGAAGAGGGGTAGCCAGAGTATAGAAGCATACTGGCTGAAAGTTCTGCCCCCAAAATATGAACTTGCAGAAAGAGAGATTGAGAATTGTCTGTAGATGGTATGGAAATTCTGACTCCTTGATTGCCCTTCCTGGTGCAGCCTGGCCTGGATGCAGAACAGTGTGGGAAGTAGAAGAGGGTCAGCAGATGACAGAGAACGTAGACACAGAAAAGGATGCTAGCTGGCCTAGGCTAGAGATGTTTCTCTTTGCTGCTTCTGGCAGAGGGTTTTATAAGTTCTCTGGTGAAGGGATTGAACATTTTAAAAATCATCACTCTCTCTGTATTTTTGTAGTTTTTTGTATGCCTAGTAACAATTGGGTCATCCTTTCGGTGAACTGTAGGTATTTCACTCTAGGCGTGGACTCCATCATCATATCTAATCCATTTGTTGTCTTCATGGAATCCTGAGTCAGCTGATGACTGGGAGTTAGGGTGCTGGGCCCATAGCAACGCCCATTACAAAGGTGCCTGGGGAAGGCTTTGCATCTGGTGTGGCCTATATTCTTTGACTTAGGAACCACAGTTTCTTCTCATTCCACTTAATTTCACCCAGAGTCTAAGAACAAGGAGATCACAAGCATTGTTTTCCTTAAATATCTTACTCATGCCATTGGTTGGAAGAGGGATAGGCCCTTGGTAACAGAGAGCATCACCCCATTTATGGAAGGAGGGAGGAGGACGCATCTTTCTTCATCATGAAAGCCTCATTTCTCTCTCTCAGTATTAGGACTTGCTGGCAGGAGCTGCACAAGAAGCTGTAAGGCAACATTCTCAAGAGGGGCGAGGGTGGAACCTCACCCAAGAGGCTATTCTTCCATGAATGATGGGGAGCTATTGCAGTTTGGGGCCACCTCCACCTGACTGTAATCCCCTAACACACAGGGCAAGAACAGAGTGTCCCCGTATCCACTACTGAACTTTCAGGGATGGGCCCTGTGCTTTTAGAAAGCAGTAAGGTGGGGAGATGGGACAAAAAAAAAGAAAAATCCTCTGGTAGAAACCTTGCTTGACTAGACGTCAAACTTGGGCACAGTTCATGTTCCTAATTGCTGCACATCACAACCTTCATGGACTCTTCTACTGCGACTCCTGGAGCCTGGGAAGGCCTCACGCCATCCCACGGGTACCCCAGCCCAGAGTTCCAACTATTTAAGATACCTGACTTCTGTAAATAGTTTTACTTGGGAACAGAAAGGAAGAAGAAAAGAGGACAGAACTAACAAAAATAGAAAGTTTAAAGACAAAACCAAAAAAAGAAAAGAAAGAAAGAAAATTACATGTTTGACACTAGAGAAAAAGTTGAAAATAATTTGGACTAAAATCATAAGTCAATTGAAGGGAGATAAGGTGTTTTCATTAGAAGCTACAGATTTTTTCTCTCTCCCTCCTGCTCTTCATCTCAGAGGCACCAAGGGGGACTCACTGTGTGATTCTGGAAGCTCGTATCTCCTCCCCATGCCTCAGCCCCCTTTATACAGAAGGGAGTTGCACTAGATGATCTCTCTGAGATCTTTTCTGTTTTAATCTTCTTCTCTCCAAGGAGAGAGAATCAGGGCCAGGTAGATGGAGAGGAGGGGCCCAAAGCTGCCATCAGGGTAGGTTAGCTCCCCCATCGTAGGGCTTTGAGAAAGCCTCAATACACAGGTTCAACTTCGCCAATTGTTAGGATGTTGACACACTACACTCCTTTACCGTTGGCACTTAGCCACTCCCTGAGGATCCTGAATCCTCCCCTTCAAAATGTGGGCCTCCCCCAGACCTCCTAGGCTCTAGCAACTGGAGGGTAACACCTGGCACAGGGTGTGTGTGTGTGTGTGTGTGTGTGTGTGTGTGTGTGTGTAAGGGGAGAGCAGCCAGGACAATGCTTCACATACAGTGTTTCAACCAGGTGTTTGGTCAGTGCCTGGCCTTCTACCACAGTGAAGGGAAACAGTTTGAAAGAGAAAAACCCTTGGAGGGGGTGGGAGAGAAGGAAGAAGGAAGGAAGGAAGGAAGGAAGGAAGGAAGGAAGGAAGGAAGGAAGGAAGGAAGGAAGGAAGGAAAGAAGGAAGGATGGAAGGAAGGAAGGAAGAGAGGGAAAGAGGGAGGGAAGGAGGGAGGGAGAAAGGAAAGAAAAAAATGTCTGAAGATCTTGATTTCTGCTTTTGGCAAAAATATGCCATGGTCTAATTTTGTTAACTAATTCAGTGCAATTCTCCTCTGTTTATATTTCAGCAAAAACCTTCCTACTCCACGGCTGCCTCTGAGATTTCTATAGCAAGGCTCTGGCAATGCAGTAGGTAATGATTTGAGGTCTCTTGTAAAATGTCTTCTAATGTAGCGAATTACATAAATGGTGGCGCGCACTCTTATATCTGGCTTTCCCCTCTCTGGAAAGTCAGCTCTCAGACTAGTCTTTCCAGTGGGTTCTGAGTAACCTGCAGAAGGGCCCAGTTTCTGGGTTAATCTCCCTGATTTTGTTCTCTGACTCAGAGGGAATGAACTCTGCATTCTTCATGGTGCTGCCAGTAGATGTCCATCTGTTCCAGGGCCAGATCTCAGACTGAGGACAAGTTAGGGTTGTATCAGGGTCCAGAGGAAAGGCTTTGGAGACAGTGTGGACCTGGTTTAAACCTAAGGTGATCAACCTTCCTGGTTGCCCCAAAACTGTCCTGGTTTTAGCACCAAGAGTCCTGCTTCCCCCCAGACCCCCGGTCCTGGATGGTATGTCACCCTATCCTAGTTCTCTTACTTCATAACCAGTAATTTAACCTCTTTGAACCTTAATTTCCTCATATGTGAAATGAAGATAATGATAAATAACCTCGTGCAGTATTTGAGGACTAGGGTTAATATCTATCCAAATATTGTTTGGGAAAAAATGAGAGAATTGGGTGACAAAAATGTGTTTCTGCTTCTGTTCCAAGAAGGAGTAGATGTCTCCTCTCTCAGTGTGTTTTGACTTTTCCAAGGGGAGGTGTGAGGGCAGCACTTGAGTATTCCGGAACAGTCTTCAGAAAGGCCCTGCCTGGCTAATGCAGAAGGGTGGATTAAGGACTCTCCCAGCCCTGCGATTATCTGATTAAGTGTAAATGGCAGAAGCAGCTGCCTGCTTGCAGAAGTCACTTTCAGCAGCTACTACTTGGGAGAACAAATAAGGGATTATGAAGCCTTTTCTTTTCAGTGTCTTTGTTGCCCTTCAGCTATTGTCTGCAGAGATACTTAACTAATAGCCATGTTCTGAATAATTATTTGCCAGTAACTAATGTTTCAGGGCTGAAAAAGGAAAAGAAGTCAATGTTTTCAAAGGATTCCCTTGCAAGGCATTTTGTAGTGCAAGGGTAGATTTCACAGGCATCTTAATCCCTGGCAGTAAAGGCTGAGTGAGGGCTGTCTTGGAGACCAGAAACTGCAAGAAAAAACTCCGATAACAAAAAGGGAGGGAGGTTACTTATTCAAATGCCGTGATAGAAGAAGGCCTTAATCAAAGACACCGAAGAAAACAAGTCACAGGCTGATAGAGTATTTGGAACATGAAAGTGTCAAAGGGATCCAGGCTTTTTTTTTTTTTCCTGAATGGAAGGAAATGACTGGGGGAAAATGGTCTTTCATAACTGAGTGGAGTTATGTCAGCACCAGCGACAGGAAGGGGTTCTTAGGAATATGCCAAGGGCTGGGGATTATTCAAAATGCAAATATCTTCACCATCTTCCCATCCCCAATTCAAATGAAATAAGAATCATTTGAATTAGTGCCAGATTGTGGTTGAAAACAGAAGTCTTCAAAAGTTAGAAAATTCAACATGCAAGACTCTGGCACCAGTGATAACCAACTAGTTCATGCCGAAGGCAATTGGTGGCACAGTTTTGCACAATTAAGACACCTAAAGGAGCAGAAAGCAAAAAGGACTCTTCAATTCAGAATTTACTTATTTACATAAACATTAGTGTGATCAGTAGTTTCAAATTCTGTGGTATCTCCTTCACATTTACATTCTAAGTTAACCACCCAGCAGAATGTCAAGGAGAGCAACACTGCTAGGTTTCAGTGGCACACAAAACTGCCTGTCCGACTCTGGAGAGGTCTGCAAAGTAAATGTTTCTGTTACCAAATCACCTTTTCTTCTGTTCTTCCTACCCTTTTGTAAGGAAAATTAAATTCTGGAATGGTTCATTTAAAAGTCAAGAAATTCGATTATCAGAGTAATGCATTAAGGCATGCCCGTTAGCCATTGCTGCATAATAAATCACCCCAAACTTCATGACTGAAATCAAACACAATCATTTTATTATTTCTCCCCATTTCTGTGGTCAAGAATTTAGGGAGGGATGGATGAAGAGATTCTGGTCTGGAGTCCCTCATGTGGTTGCAATCAGACAGTCACTGGAGCTAGAACAGTAGAGGGGCTGGAGCCGCCGAAGTCTTGCCAGGTATCTCTCCGTGTGTCTCTCCATAAGAGCTGGTTTGAGCTTCCTCACAACATGGCAGCTTCAGGGCAACTAAAGATTCCAGTGCAAGTATTTCAGTTCCCAGAGCAGCAGCTGCATCGACTCTTATGACATGACGTAGAAGTCATGTAGCCTCACGTATACCACATTCTATTGGTTACAAGAGAATCACAAGTCTACCTAGATTCAAGGGGAATTAGTTTTAGTTCTTAATGGAGAAAGGTGAGGTTCTAGAAAAGCGATAAAAGCTAGGAGATATTGTGGTTGTCTTTGGAAGGTACAATATGCCATAAGGTATAAATAACTGATGCTCATAACCTTTAAAGGGAATTTTGTATTTTAAGAAAATAATATGTTAAGCTAAATAAATCTCTTAATTAGTAGAATAAGTACTGAAGAATTTTGTAGTAACTACTTCTAATCTCTTCTTTTCCACGTTACCTCTGGTTCTTTAGGGTGTGATGTGCTGTGTTAGTTTGCTAGAGCTGCCATAACAAAGGACCACAAACTGGGTGGCTTAAACAACAAAAATTTATTGGCTCACAGTTCTGGAGGACATAAATCTGAGATTAAAGTCTCAGCAGGGTTGATTCCTTCCAAGGGCTTTGAAAGAAAATCTTTTCCATGTCTCTCCCCTGACTTCTGGTGGTTGCTGGCAGTCTTCGCCGTTCCTTGTCTTGTAGACACATCACTCCAATCTCTGCCTTAATCTCCACATGGTGTTCTCCCTGAGCACATGTGTCTGTGCCAGAGTTCCTTTTTATATGGACACAGTCATGTTGGATTAGTGTAGTTCCCTATTCTAGTACAGCCTCATTTAAACTAATCACATCGGCAATGATCCTGTTTCCAAATGAGGTCACATTCCGAGGTGCTGATGGTTACTCCTTCAACATGTGGGTCTTGAAGGGACACAATTCAACCCATAACATGTTTCTTATTTTATGAATGAAGGAGCTTTTTTTGATTTTTGTTTCTGAAAGTATGAATAGGGGAGCAGGGCCCAATCTCAGCTAAAATTTCCAAAATTTATATCTGTCTTTTTTTTTCCCCTATGGCCTTTGCCATTATCTCCTACTTAGTAAACATCTTCTTTAAAATTTGAGTACGGATTTCCATTAAAGCTTTTAATGCCATTAGAGTAGTTTAGGATTAAATGTCCTTTTTATTAAAATGAAATTATCAAATGTTGATTATGATGTCTCATTCTCTCCCAAATTTTCTATAGTCCCAATGCCCCAAGTTATGTGATTTCAAATTGCATAGGATTTTCCGAGACTTTGTCTTCCTTATAAGCTGGGGCTCACCTATACAGAAACCTAGTTCATTAAGGAGGTGTAAAGAGAACTTTATTGACTTTGGGGATTCAAGATTTTTCTCTCTCAATATTACATAGATATTTAAATATTTATTTCCTTTGGAGGTTTAAAGTGAAAAGAAAGAAAGACAGGTACATCCTGCTGCCTCATTAAGGAAACCACAAGTCTTTGGTGTTCTTCCATAGCACTTATCTTGCTCTTGATATTTTCAAAATACTCTCCAATCATTAAATAGTTCCAAGTCCATCTTTGTAAAATGTGAGAATTCTTGCCATTTTTAGTAAAAGAAATTGAAGCAAAAAAGCACCAAGGTGACCTGTGCAAGGTGATATAACAAACCGGGAGCAGACCCAGGTGTCTGCTGTCTCATAAACAAAAACTTTGTCCTGTGCAAGTTGTATCCCTTTCTACTCTTTCCAGAAGCCAAACACCCACTTTCCCCTTTGCTCTGCAGTCATTGGAGGAGCAACAGGAAAGGCAAGAGTTAGCAGACGCCCAGCAAACAGGGATGATGCCCAGCAGATACCCACTGGGAGTGGGCTTGTTATTAGTGTTTGTAAAACACCCTGTAGAGAGTCCCAGAAATCTTAAGGGGAACCTTTGAGATCTGAAGCCATGAGTCAGCAACTCAGTATCCGGTGCAACCTCTTTTGTACCCACTGGGACATTCAGGTCCCATGAATAATAATGGGAAAGGAATAGAAGGTGTTCTTTTCTAGGACTATTAGTCCTAGAAAACTAATCTTCTTGATCATAGGATTTATTAGAAACAAGCCCTCTGAAATTCTTTGGTCTAGTCTTAAGCCAATAAACAGCAACAGCAAACTTTAAGGACTTAAAAATTCTAAGAAGGTGCTAAAAGAACGAATCCCAGACATCTTAAGTGACTGTCTCCCCAGGAAGACTGGAAACCATCATAATACCATCTATTATTTGCTAAGTTCTAATTTTTTTTGTCTGGTGAGAGAAGATTGCACATAATTGGCTGGTCCTAAACTTGAGTGAAGGGGAATCAGTGGCATGCAAACTATTTTATTTATGATAAATTAAGATGCCATCCACACCAGCATTTTACTCTTAGGCAGGCCATTGAAGCAAAAAGCAAATCCAAATCACATTCTTCTCTCCTGAGGTACCAAGCATACTCTTTCCCTGCTTTTTTCTTTAGTTATTCACTCACTCTGAAGCTTTTTACTCAGCAGAAGTACAGCTAGTAAGATATATATTCACTTTGATTTTATGATACTCACATAGAGTAGCATGTGAGCAAGAATAGAAATTGAGGCTTCTCATTATCATATCAAAATGCCATCTTTGGAATTCTAAGCATAGGGCTTAGAATTTATACCTAAATTCTAAGCATAGGGCTCTAAGCATTTAGGTCTATTTTCATCATCAGTTCTAAGAAACTCATTCTATTTCTCATTTCATCTTGGCTGCTGGGAATCTCAGAGCCAAATTTAGTGCTTAATTTCACTTTGTATTCTTAGCTTAGGTTTTCAGGTATAAAACTTTTATATTCACAATGTTTATTATTTACCCATGTCTTAATGATTTTATCTTTAAAGACTTGTGTTACTGCAAGGTATCTCAAATCTTTTTAAAAATAGTTTAAGCATGGTATTAATAATAAATAAATACATTTTAAAAATCAATATAATATTCAACACTGAGAATGTCCCTAAAAATCATAGTTTAATTTGTCCATGGGTTGACAGGAGAATACTGGTAGAAGTAACAAATTCTGACATTTTGCTCAGACATACTCATACTGCCACACTGGAAGTTAACATATTGAACTCTCTTCGTATGAATTGTTTAAAGCCCCTGCCACAAGCCTCCTGAAAGAAGACCTGCCACAGTCACTTAACTCTGCCCCTCTCCTAGGACCACTTTGTCAAGTAGCTTCTCCACCATCCAGCAACCAAAGGGGCCCTAAAGGACCAGCTACAAGCTATGACCAGTAGCCATTCTCTCAGGTCAGTGATCTAGCCATTCTGGTTATGTATTTTAATATCTCACTTAGAGAGAATGGTTTCGCTGTTCTTGCCTCCTTTTAGTGCAAACAATAGTGTTGCTTATTACTATAAAGCAGGGTAGTGTTGAAGATGCAGTTTCTCCAGCTAGACTTCTTGAGTCCAAGCCCTGGTTCAGCCCCACGTTGTGCCCTAGTGAGTTCCCTATCTTCTTCTCCATGCCTCATCTCTTCAGCTGGGAGTTGGAGGTTATGTCAGAAACATAGGATTGTTTCGAGGAATGAATGAGTGAATGTTGCTAAAGCATTTAGAGCAGTGTGTGTAGTTAGCTCAGTGCGTTAGCCATTATTATGGAGCATCTATGTGCCAGGCACAGTGCTAAATGCTTTGTATTTGTAACCTAATTCCCCAAATACCCCATGAAGTGGTATTATCATCCCTATTTTAAAGAGAATTAAATCTCAGACAAATTAAGAAACGTGCCCAAGGTTACTGTGCTGATGACAGACAGAGCAGATTTAAACTTCTGTCTCTTTGACCTAGAGCCTGTGCTTTCCCCTCCATCCTAGAGTTTTCTCTGGTGGAGGCAGCATTTGTAGCAAAGAAGAAAGGGTGATAGCCAGCTGGTCAAGGTACCTTTGGTGCATGGTGAGCTGCTCAGTAGATACAAAGACCCGAGAGAGGATGGATGGCAAACAGAGTGCCCTTCTGACTAGAAGAATCGGAGAATGTTTATAACAATATTCTCCAGTCACTAGGCTTTGGCAGTCATCCCTGACCCCTCCTCTTCCCTCATTCCCAGATCTAGTTACCAAGTACCTCAATTCTGCTCTAATGATGTCTCTTATATCCCTTCCATTCCTTTCATACCTTATGCTAACACTTCATTTCAAGTTCTCATTACCTCATGTCTAGATCATTTCAAAAGCCTCTTAACTCTTCTCTCAGCCTCCATGTCGCTAAGTCACCCATCCCATAACCACCACATTATTCCTAAAGAAACTTTTTCTGTCACATGACTTCATTTTTCAAAACCACTCAATATCTACCAAATGCATTCAGCTTTTTAGAATGACATTAGAATTCCCTCTTAATCTTCATTGCCAAACCATTCTCTCAGGACTCCTCTGTAAAAATTCTAAGATTTAGACAGGATTGTTTCCTTGTTATTCTTTAACCATGCTATGTCCTTTCCCACCTCCAAGCCTTGACGTACTCCCTTCCCCATGACTGTCACAGTCCCCTTTAGTCTTCTAAATCCTGTATGTCCATTATAACCCAACTTGGTCACCCTCCCTGCTGTGACACCTTTCTTCCCCACTTCCGAGAAAGTAGAACATCTCCCTTAACTGAATTATTCCATTCATTTGACACTTAATCCTCACTGCCTTATATTACAAATTCACTTTTTTAATATGCTCTGCTTTTCCAGTTATATTGTTACTGTTTTACAGTCAAAGGAGTAAAGGAGACAGATGATGGGAAGGCTCTGACATGAAGAGGTGGTGGAATAGCCTGGTTAGGTTTTTGGACTCAGGAATCAGACAGGCTGGATTTGAATCACAGCTCTGCACTAACTAACTAGACAATGCATACTGAGACACCTCAACTCTCAGTGTCCCCGTCTGTAAAAAAAGGATAACGACTCTCCCTTCCTCATAGGGTTGTTATGAGGATTTGATGAATTAATATGTATAGAGCTCTTACCTAGGGCCTAAAACATAAATAAAGCTCAATTAATATTAGTTATTATCACTTTCATTATCAAACAAGAAAAGAGAGTTTATGATGTCTAGACACTAAATTTAATTTGTACAACAGCGCCCAACTAGCTCAGCTGTGAATTTGTATGACAACCCTGTGAGGTAATAGGATCATGCCCTAGCTATCTATGCTCTCTATGCTCTAGCGATGGAGCCCTCTGACCAGCCCTGAACTGCTAAGTCAGGACTTTTACATGAGAGAGAAATACACCCCAGTCACATTTAAGCCATGTTTAATGTCCCTTTTGCAGCTGAACTTAATTCTAACAAACACGATTCCTGTCATTCTGGTGCTGGAAACAGTAGCACTTCTCTCTAGTGGCCATTAGGAACTTCATATGTAGTATTTTATACAAATTCTATTAACAGAGAATGACCCAATTTAAATCTTTCCCACATTGGTCAGCTGTCTCTTTAGAGTGAGGAGGAGGATATCAGATTGAAGAATAAAAGAGAGAGAGAGAAAGAAGTATAGATTATTTCGAAGTAGGTGGGGAATGGCAGGACAGGGCTGAACCTGCAGACCCTAGGCAGCCACCACCTGTAACCCCCTGGGGGTGCTGAGGCAGGTGGAGTTCCACTGTTGGCACAGTCTCTTCAGAAAGTCACGTAGCTGGCATCAGAAGTGGACATTTTGAGTTATGTAGCTCTTAATCCCAACCTCAGATCAGAAACATACATGTCTGGAACTGGCTAAGAGTTTTTTTCGGTCATGATTTAGCAATCTGCCTTCAGTCATTTGTGCATCTGCACCTTAAAATTAAAGAAAAGTAAAATATAAAAACACTAAGTAGGTGGTAAAACAGTGGCACAACACCCCTCATTCCATCTCCTTCTTGCTAGAGGAGCTTGTCATTTCAACAGAGCTGTGAATTCTAGTCCCTCACATACTCAGATCATCTTGCAGCTAGGGCATAGATATGAGACCTAATTCGATCCAACTGCCTGTAGAGTCTACTGAGCGTCTTATGGAAAACATCTTCATGTATAATCCTGTTGACACGTGGTGCCTGACATTGCTGCAGCAACTTCGTCAGCAGGAGGGAAACATGGTTGATATACTTAGGAAGGCAGAGCCAAGAGATGGACAATATCTGGACCCATGAGGACATCATTAATCCTATCTTTTAAAGTTGGACTGAATTCAGACTTATTGCTATGTGAAGTGATAAATGTCATTATTGTTTAATTAATTTTGGTTAGATAGTCTATTACTTGTAGCCAAAAGCATTCTTATTGATGCAGTGACCAAAAGCATTTTAACATTCTAAGCCATAATGCTTTATCTTTATAGGCCACCCTAGTCAAAACGAATGATTCTTGTCCTTGCTAACATATTATTTTCCATTTTCTAATTGGAGACAGGCTGGGGAAATATGCTATATCCACTTAATGGAATATTATGTAACTAGGTAATCTGAGTTCAAAACCTGGCCTTACCTGTGTGACCTTGGGCAAATTACTTAACTTCTCTGTGCCTCAGTTTCCTTATCCTTTAAATGGAGACAATAATCATCTTGCTTCATAAGATTGTACTAAGGATCAAATGAGCTAATAACATATATAAAATACTTAGAACAGTACCTGGCCTATAGTAAGTCATCAAATGATTTACATTAGCTTTATTTTCATCCCTTCCAGCAGTGCGCCCTTCTGTATGTTTCCAGGCATTTTGCTGTCACACTTTCCACATTTCCCTTAGCCAAGCACTTCTGAGAATAGCTGAAATGTGGGACAGAAGTGGCCAGCTCAGCCCTCTTGCTAGCATGCATACCACGAGATCATTGGAAAAGTTTAACAGAAAGTAACAAATATTTTGTCTAGAAGCACCATATAGAAGCCAAAATTCCCTGTGCTCCTCAGATCCCATGCCCTGGATGTCTTTCACCCTACACATTGAGACAGAAGGGACAAGAACTTCTTAGGGTTGGTTTTTCCACAGACTTCTGGAGTGTGCCCTTAGCACTGAATGTGTCCCTCAGACATCTACAGTCTTAGTGAATTGAAACAGGAAAACCCCACAGGTCCTCTTACATTACCATCACTTTTTACTTCGCCGCCTGTCATTTCTCTCCCTCCTCAGCTTTTTTGCGGGGTCAAGAATCTCTTCTTGTCTTCTCTTGGGAGACTCCTTTTCCCATCAATGATGATTATACTTCCCTGTCTTGCTACCACCCCGCAGGGACTGCAGAGGTTGTTTCAGCTTCCTATATCTGCATTATGCTTGTCAATCTAGTTTGGCCTTCAACCAATACTTCTGTATATCTTATCTGTATAACCCTTGGCAGCTTTCAAAATACTTTGGCCTAAGTTATTTAATTCTCACAAAAATCTTGTGTGGTGCATGTTTTTATTTCAACCAGACTCCTCGGGTCTTTTTCCCTTTCCTGTAGAGATCAAGGGCACAGGAAGGTGAAACAAAAATACTTGACTTTCTTTACAGTGTGAATCTGAAGCAATAAGGACCTCATCCAATTCGACCTCAGCAGTAAGTATTTCAGTTGGAGGGAGAGCAATACCCTGCAGAAATCACCCAAAGTCCACCTGAAACTCAAGGACTTGGCTTTTGAAGGAAAAACAAACACTGGATATTTCTCTGGGTAGAGGGATCTGGTTCTGACTTCTAACTGCTGGTCTAATGTAAAATAGAGGGAGAGGAAGGAAGGAGGCTCTGGAAACTAACTGGCTTCACAAAGTACTTCCTGGTATGAAATCTTTTGCCATTTGTATGTGTGATCCTCAAGAAAGAATATGTCTGTTAAAAAGGACTCCTCATAATTAACTGTGCCCAGATTCATAACCAGAAGCTAGCAGCCATTGCTGAAAGAGACCTCTCACACACACCTCATTTTAAGGAAAAGCCATAGACTGAGCTTTCAACCTCCTGCTCTTGCCTTCCGAGTTGACCTTTATAAGGGAGCTCCTGGTATCATCTTTCAACCAATGGACTGAGACCTGCCCTGTCCAATCGAAACTATGCAGCTCTATCCTCATTTGCATCTATACTGACCAATCAGAGTGGCTTCATAACAACCAGTCTGAATGCATAAAGCCAACCAGTAGGGACTGTGCTATTTAGATTAATCAAAGTTGTGTGACTTGGGCTCATCATTTGCATAAAAATGGACTAATAGTGAACCAAGGTGAGAACTTTTTTCTATAAAAAGTAGCCTCCCCTTTGCCTAGGTAGAGGGCACTTTGTGTTTCCACCCAAGGCTGCCTTACTCAGATTTGCAAACAGTTCACGTGAATAAAGTTTCTCCTCTTGCAGTACCTCGGACTGAGAAATTTGTTGATATATGAGACCAAAGAAGCCCAATAATGGCCCCCTTCAGATTTCATTGCTCTATTGACTTATTTGTTGGAGAGCCACACAAATACTTATATTGAAAACAAATAGGTTAGAAACTGAGGAGCCCACCCTGACCCTTCAAGGGTGGCGGTTTGAAATTCTCTGTGAAGAGGTGATGTGCAGCTTAAATTTGTGAGTTTGTGGAGTTCTGATTACTGAGTTCTGACAGGTACAAGGAAATGAAGGCCTCAGCATCTGTCTGAGTTGCCAGACTTGTGGAAAAGTTCCTTTCATTTCTTCAGTTTTTATTCAATACCTGGTTGGGAGGCCAACCATTGTGTTAACCAGAGCAGTACAAGTGACAAATGCTGTTCTTTCCTTTTTTTTCTTTTTCTTTTCTGCCTTCCAGAAAATTAAAAAAAAAAAAAAAAAAAAAAAAAACCTCCTCACTTTCTACTTTCAAGTACACCCTGTTCCTTCACAAGGAAAAAAGAAGTCCACAGAGCAACATTTATTCATAAAATCTCTATTCAGCTTTCCTTGCTTGTTTTTGGCTCAAGGTTCAACTCACTGGTTCCCACAGAGTATAGACCGGCGGGGGAGGTGGGTTTCACAGTAAGAAACAGTAAAAAAAGATCTGCTCTTCCAGAATGCAATGGAAAACCATAATAATTCTGGACAAGAGGCATAGAGTGCAGTGGTGACTTTATTCCCTATTTCCCCACCTTGGATTGGAGCCTGCCTACTTCAGGGTTGGCCAGGCTCACCCATTCATTCCTGCCTGTCAAGTTTGCCTTTTGAAAGTGGCTTCTTTGGGGGTAAATGGTGCATCTTCCTTCACTGTCACTAGAATGGGCTCTTTCCGGTGGCTCTTATGATAGAGCAATTATTACCTTAGAAGGAGACAGGTGAACTATCCTTCTAGCTGCTTGGGATGAAAACTTAGGAATCACCTTGACTCCTCTCTTTTTCATATCTTGCTTCCAGTTCACCAGCATATCTTGTCAGCTCCACATTCAAAATTTATTCAGTATCTATATCAGTTGTGTCTATATCTATAACAATCTAAATTGCAAGATTTATTCAGTGTGTCTATAAATGGTTCAACGAAAGAAAAAGAACCAGTAGAATACTATATTAAGAGATTTCTTGCAAAGAATTGGCTTATGTAATTGTGGGGGCTGGTCAGGCAAGTCCAAAATCCATAAGGCAGGCCATCAGGAAAGGCAAGCGAGAACTCTCAGCACAAGATGAAACTGCTGTCAATACACAGATTTTTATTCATTAAGGAACCTTCAGCAATGCTTCAGCAATGATTCAACTGATTGAATCAGGTCCACCCTGAATCTAAGATAACTTCTTTTACTTAAAGTCAGTTAATTAGAGACTTTAATCAAATCTACAAAATATCTTCATAGCAACACCCAGATTAGTGTTTAATTGAATAATTGGGGGCTGTAGCCTAGCCAGGTTGACCCACAAAACCTACCATCATGTTATTCGGCCTCATCTCTCTCCTCTACAGCCCCTCCCCTGGTCTAAGCCACCATCATTTCTCCCCTGAATCATTGCTTTAGCCTCATTACCAGTTTTCCTGTTTCTTCTCTTTTCCTCCCTACCCCTTTTACCCCTCCCCCTAACTATTTTCAACAGAGCAGCTAGAGTGACCATTGCTCCATTGCTCAAAGTTTTCATGGTGGGCAGAAAAATGGTTTACCAAAGATTTGCACATTCCAATTCCCAGAACCTGTGAATATGTTACCTTATATTGCAAAAGGGACTTTGCAAATGTGCCTAGGGTATGGACCTTGAGATGGGGAGACGATTCTCAATTATCCAGGTGGGTGCAATCTAATCACAAGAGTCCTTAAAAGTGGAAGAAAAAGGCAGAAGAGTAGGTAAGAGAGATATGCTGTGAAGACTTGACCCTCCTCTGTTGGCTTTGAAAATGGAAGAAAGGACCACAAGCCAATAACAAGGAAAAGGGGATCTCAGTCCTACAACTGCATGAAACTGAATTCAACTAATAAAACAATGAGTAAGGAAACAGATTCTCCCCTAGAGCTTCCATAAGGAATGCAGCCCTGCCAACATGGCTAAATTTATGTGCTTTGTATTTCTAGCCTGGTGAGATATGTGTTGGACTTCCCATCTACAAAACTGTAAAATACAAATTTGATTTGTTTAAGCCACATTTGTGGTAATTTCTTATGGCAGCAATAAAAAGTGAATAAAGCCCTCCAGCAACTCCCGCCATACTCAGCGCAAAAGCCAATACCCTCAGAACCCCCAGCTCCCCTTCTCTCTGACATCATTTCTTACTACTCTCTGCTACTCACCCTATTACTCTCTTATACTCACCCCTTTGCCCCTACATCAACTCCAGGACCTGGAATAGAGTGAAGCTCATGAGGCACTAGCCTTGAGATATCAAAAAGCTCAGTAACCAAGAAAAATATTTTAATATAAAATCAAAATTAATGCAAAAACTCCATGATACACAAAATATAACAATTTGGAAGAAAGGCAGGATCCAGCCCTGCACGTGCAGAACTTACCTTTCCCTAATCCCAACCCTGACCTTTGATGCACTCAAGCTCCCAGGCATGCTCCAGCAGCACCACTTTTCCACTTGATTTTGAGGCTTCCTCCTTCACCTGCTTTGGTCTTTGCCCAAATATCGCCTTTAAAAGGAGTCTTCCCTGACACTTTATTTAAAATTGTAGTCCTCACCAGCTCACCTTGACCTTCCTCACTCACTTGCTGTATATTTCCCCAAAGTACAATCCACATCTAAAGTTCTATTTTATTCACTTATTACTATAGGGGAGGTAAAATTTCTCTTCTGCCTTATTAGGGTTTCTTCCTGAAACTGTCTTAACAAATTAAGAGGATAAAAGCATATACATTTTATCTTAATAAAAATTTACACGTACATGGAAGTCTTCAGAGGAAAATGAAGACTCAAAGAAATGTCTAGGCTTAAGTGCTTGTATACTAGGTTGAACAAAAAGTGGTGATTATGAAAAAGTAACTAAAATATATGGGAGGACTGAGGAAGATGAGAGTTATTTTAACAGAGTCTGTTTGTACAAATTTCTCTTGGCCTCAATGCTTCATCTCTGGAGATAAAAATATTGTCTTTCCTTTCATACAGGGAGGGCTTCTTTTGCATGGAAGTTTCACCTCCTGTTTTCAGAAAGAAAAGTGGAGATCACAGTGCCCTTCTTGCACCTGTTGTTTTCAAGTGCCTTTAGCTCAAAATAATCATTATGCCAAAGCAGCATATTTTGGGGTAATGTGTTCTGAATGCCTTCATTACTGTTTGTTTACTGCTGTCTTACCAAGGTCTGAGAGTTTGTGGCATGTAGTAGGTGTTCAATAAGTTATTTATGGTGGGAATGCAGGAAGGAGAAAAAGAAAGGAAGGGTGGAAAATGTCACTGGGGGAACAGGATGTGTGCATTCAAGGAAGAACTTTCCCATTGGTTTATTGTCTAAAATCCCTGAAGAACTGTAGTAAATTTCAGTCTGTCTGTTTAAGGAAACATCAATTAATAAGGAGGGTTATTTTTTCTCTCCCAAAGGGAAAAAAAGCCATCAAGAGCCGGTGAGTTCTATTAGATTAGTTAGCAGATTTGGATTAACTGTTTACTTCCTTTTTTAGGACAATAATTCTGTTTCCACTGAAATTCTGGGAAGTGTTTGAATCTCATACAATTTGCCCCAAATCCTTTGAGGTTGAGTCTCTGTAACCCTATGTTTAATAATGCCTAGAGAGATTATTCTCTTCTAGTTCCCCTTCAACAATTAAAAATTCAATTTTGATGGGTTTTTTTCCTGTAATTTTTTATGAGTGGATTCTAATAATACTATTGTCAAACATCAGTGAAAACTTGCCTCATAGATAAATTGATTTTTCTGCCACGGTAACAAAAAAAAATTATAATAGATATATTTCAAGGTTGATTGGGATAGAAAATAGACCCAAGTTTGACCACTATCCATTGACCGACTAGCACCCATATGACTTAGAGGTTGCTTGGAATACATAAGCTGAGATTTAAGCAGAATGAAGTTGCAGATAATGATACATACTAAACTATGTGGATTGTGTGCCAAGGTGGCCAATGTGGGCACGTGTAGGACAATTAAGTAGAGGAACTAGGTTAGGAGAGAGAAGAAAAAATAGAGGTGCAAAGGGAAGCAAAGAGGAGGGAAGGAAGGAGGGAAGGAGAGAAGGAGGGAAAAGATAGAGGAGGGGAATGGGGGAGAGAGAGAGAGAGAAGCCTGAGAGCATTTCTTCCATTCCTGGCAGCTCTTCCAATTCCTGTCCTTGATTCTTTGCTTCCTGTGCATGAATTCCCACAGACTCTCTCCATAGCCTTACTTAAGCTAGTTTGAGGAGTTCTCTCTCTGTTCTGTGCTTAGAAGAGCTGACTAGACTGTATATTTTTGAAAAAGCAAAAAGTTCTTTGAGCAGACTACGAAAACCACAACCAAAACTGTGCAGTGTTTTCCACTAGAATTAAAGAGTAGATTTTGATGTTTTTAGTTTATGAAAGAAAAATGAGCTTCAATTAAAGGTAGTGTCTTAGATTGGATACTGGAACAGAAAAAGGATATTGTTAGAAAAACTAGCCAAATATGAATAAAGTCAAATCTATAATAATATTCATATTAATTTCATAATTTTGACATTGTAGCATGGTTATGAAAGATGTTAACATTAGAGCAAAGTGGGTGAAAAGTATATAGAATTCGCAACATTTTTATAAGTCTAAACTTATTCCAAAATAAAGTGTATATTTTAAATGTTTCAATTACTAAACAGAGAAAGAAGTAGAATGATATAATAGAAACAGCAATTATAATGGAAGTCAGAAAACCAGGGTCAAATCTGGAAAACCCTGGGTTCAAGTTTGTGCTGGCTTCTTTCTAGCTATGCAGACTTAACCAAGACACTTTACCTCTCTGATTTCCAGTTTCCTCACAAATTAATAGTGCTGTTTGAGAGGCAAACAATGACACCAATAATGATAGCACGGCATGATGAGCCAGGGTGATAGTATAGGAAGGAAAGAAAGCTGGTCCTACCTGGACGCCTGAACTGCATATGAATGAGTTCAACCCTCGGCTTGTAGTACTTACTTTTTGCACTTTGACAAACAAAAAAAATCTCTATCAGGCATACCCCAAATGCAATCTCTTCAGAAGTTCTTGTGATGTATGTAGAAAATCACATATCACAGTGTAAACACATTTTGTGGGTCATCTTTCAGGTAATATTCTCTCACTGGCATTTTAAAATTTTGTAATTGTCCTCATAAATGTTTTAACTGTAAATTAAAACATATATATGTCTCCAGTATGGATATAAATACATTTATATATAAAAGATACTATAAATACATATATAAAAAAACATATATACGTATATATGCATATACCTAAAGCATACTATAGAAAATCTGCTGCTTTGTCATATATAACATATATGCCAGTATAACATACTGGTCAAGACCATGGCTACAGAGTCAAGCTTTGGGTTTGAATCCTAACTCCACCAGTTACTGTGTGCTGCTCGTCATCTCTTTTGCCTCATTTTCCTCACACAGGGAGAACAATAAAACTTGCTTAAAAGACAATTGAGATAACTGATGAGGTAATACATACAAATAACAGAGTACAAGAAATCTGGCTGTAAATATTCAATAATATTTTGGTTTTTATTATAACTAAAATTTTATAGTTTGTAATAATTTAAAAATTACAGAAATGTGAAAATCCTCTGTAATTTCACCCATACCACCCAAGATACTCACTACAACACTTCGGTGCTTGTTTCTTCTTTCTCCTTCTCCATTGGAGTCTTTGTGTTTTTCTTTTCCATTTGTATGGACTCCTCGTGTTAAAAATAATTGTCCTTTCTCTTCATACTTGCTAAATATTTCTCCCAATCTATTGCTTATTTTTTTTGTTTTGATTATTGGCCTGGAGGTCACATGACAGTTTGATAAACATAATTTCATAGCCTATAGAAATGAGATTTCTGCCCAATCCCAGCCCAATTCCTTTTTCTTGAGGAAGTTCAGGGAAGTGTGGATAGTATCAAGACTTCAAGGAGAGGGGCTGGGGTTTGGTGCTCAGTGTCACCTTCCATTGTGGTGCACCTTCTGAGATGCCCTCATTTTCATCTGGTCATCAGTTGTGGGTCCATGAAAGTACCAACTTGAGGCCTCTTCAGGTCCACTGTCTGCCAGTACCACATCTGGGACCCTCCTGACCACATCGATGATATTGTACTATGCTAGCAGAAGCTCAGGCCTATGAGAAGTGCTGAGGCCAACTCGAGCCTCCCCAGCCTACATAAACCACACCTCATTTCTCCTCTACCTTCCTGCACTGGGCTGAACTTCAGGAACTCT